>OZ017780.1:5695819-5801408 GCA_963969325.1 Lycopodina hypogea | reverse complement strand
AGTGAAGTCCAAGAGTGATTTCTAACTGTTGGTAATACCAATTATAAACACCAGAAGATGTCATTTGTGTCCTTTTAAAATTTCACACTTGCATGGGTATTGAGTAATAAAGCATATTTATAGAAATGGTTATGCTGAGCTTTAGGTAAGGATCTCAAAGTATGTTGTTGTTGTTTATTTGTATGTCCTGTATTGTTTTGTTAGGATTAATTTTGTAAACGAGTTCTTTATGTAATTAATGACTTTACTATTGATAGGGTAAATATCAATGGATACACGCCTTGCCATGCTGCTGCACTTGGAGGTAGGACTCCTAAATTCCCAAGTCCACTCTTAAAATCTCGTAATCCAATCACTGGAATTCGGCTATGGGTGAAGGGAGTGAGAAACATTGTGGTCTATCACTTGCACGATTCCAAACGCCAGAAACGCTGTCTAGAGTACCTCATTAGCTTTGGAGGAGACTGGAAGTTGATGTCACATAAACAGGAGAACACCCGTGATATTGCAGTAGGCAGGAAGAAGGGATCAATTGTGGAAATGATCAATAATTACAGTAAGACCTTCTCCCTTCCACCACCCCTCACCCCACATTAAATTTTATTTGAGAATTTCTAAATACATGTTAGATGAGATTTCTTTTATAACCAATGAAAATGCAGTTTGCAATAGATTGGCAATTAAAAAGAAGTTGTGCACCTTTATAAATTACTATAGTCACAAGATTTCATTTACTTTTTACATCGTAGAACAACTCCAACTGGATGCATCGAATGCCAATGATGAGGTAAATATTTAATTATTATTAAATTATTAAAAAAAAATTTTAAATTTTTTAAAATGAATACGCGCACACACACACACACACACACACACACACACACACACACACACACACACACACACACACACACACAGCAATATTTTAAATATGAATCTTTTCAATAGGGATTTCAAACTCGTCATGGCTACTGGATCCTCTCTAATTTTTCCAAAGATGATCTTGCATCTTTTCCATCCATTACCCAAGAAATAGAGAAATGTGGAGCAAGAATTCCTCCTAAGAATGGCAAATTAATTCCAGAGGCTCAAACACATGATATTAAACTAGTAAGTCTAATGAATACATTGAATACATGTATGAATGTAGCAAATCAATCTACAGGAAAGATTTAAACAACTCCAATAAATGGTGTTGGGGAGGGGAGTGTTGGGGAGGTGAGCGTTGGGGAGGGGAGCGTTAGGGAGGGGAGTGTTGGGGAGGGGAGCGTTGGGGAGGGGAGTGTTGGGGAGGAGAGGGTTGGGGAGGGGAGCATTGGGGAGGGGAGCGTTGGGGAGGGGAGCGTTGGGGAGGGGAGTGTTGGGGAGGGGAGTGTTGGGGAGGGGAGCGTTGGGGAGGGGAGTGTTGGGGAGGAGAGGGTTGGGGAGGGGAGGTGGAAGAGAGTAATTATTAGTTAAGCTATCGAGACACCCAACCACCAAATATTCGATAGGCCAGTTTATCATTTACTTAAGCATAGCTAACATGAAGGGTCTGGAATGTTGTACAGTTGATCAAACTTAATTTTTGGTTTCCATGTTCTATTTATATTTCTATGTGAACAATTTGCAATTTGATATTCTTAAGGCGTGTTTGCACTTTAACACTAAAATTGTGGTTTGATAGGAAATATCCCCAATTTGACACTTGATGAAAGCCATTGTCTACTCATATGTCCAACCACTTGAAATTTTTCTGTTGTGATCACATTCTCTTTCAAATAAGCCACAACTTACTAATTGATATGTATCTTACCAGAGCCATTCTTTTTGACTAGAATTTGCTTGAGTGAAGTCAACTTTGATGACAGGTCAACTTTTGTATTGTGGGTGCACAAAATATTTTTATGAAGTACCCTAGTTATTTTCAGTGATATGGTTCCGACTGGCATTTTAATTTATTTTTGTTTCAACCAAAATAATACATTTCAAAGTGGTAATTTACTAATTCAATCATGGCTTAAAATCAGATATCGATTTTTACTTGATGACAGTCTTACTGGAATTCATTTTCATTTATAATAAATACTAAGGGAGGAGGAGGTGGGAGGGGGGGGGGGGGGGGAGAGAGAGCAGAAGTTAACAATTATAATGAAGGGAGAATAGATAAAAATAGAGGAGAGGGATATCAAAATTTCAATGACAAAACTTTCCTCCCCCTTTTCTCCATACAGTTCTTCAGTTATCAAATGTTGCTAATTGTGAGTGCTTTGAATGTCTGTATTCTCAAGAAGCTAGGGAACATCATTTTAATTAGGGTATTTAGGGTATTTAGGGTATTAGGGTATTTCATAAAACTGCACCCTATTTCCAATGGAAATTCTAGCTTCTAAGCTGTGGTTTGTCAGTGCTCAAATTTGGTCTGTAGGTATCTTTAAAAATCTACCCCTAATTACACACAGGCCAGCTGTAATTGTAGTTGGATTATTTTGTAGTCTCAGCAAGTGTAAGCCAATGATGTCAATCTTAAATTGATATGAGTACTCACAAAATAGTGACTGAGTTGCTCTTCTATTTCCTAATTTTTAAAATATTTTATAAAATTTTGTTGCTTGTTTTAGTTTTAATTCTTCTCTTTGTTAATATGTGTGTGTGGTGTGTGTGTGTGTGTGTGTGTGTGTGTGTGTGTGTGTGTGTGTGTGTGTGTGTGTGTGTGTGTGTGTATTCCAGGTGTCCAAGTATTGCTATAGCAGCAGTATGGATGGGAGTGTGTGGACCAGAGGGTTCTGGAAGAATGGGGTGGTGGTGACCCTTAGACAGATAGCTGACAAGAAACAGATGAAAAACAAGAAGCCTGTCATGTGTGTGGAGTACCTACTTAGAGAAATGGACATTCTCAGGTAAAATGACGCTATTAAGATAGCACATTACCAAAGTTTTTCTGTTTCATCTTTGGTGATGCAAAAAAACCTCCATCTTCTTTACAGCATTTCCATATATGCATTAAATCTTCTCATGTGGAGCTAAAGTGGGCTCATATAAATGCAGTGTGTGGTCCAACTGACTATTGGACAATGACAGTGGTGTAGTTTATATATCAACCTGTATGTTAAATAGCCTTATTTTCCACAGGGGAATGCACCACCCAAATGTGGCACTGTTGATGGGCAACTGTTCTGGTCCACTGCAGAGGGACATGTTCTTAATCATGGAGCCCCTGCAGGTTGCAGGATCACTCCATTCCATGCTTCATGTGGGGAAGAGAAGATTCTCTAGCATAGACTCACTCTGCATCATTAGAGATGTTATCACAGGTATCAATATATCTCTACTGTTGATCTCACATGTTCAATGTCGTAATCACATGCACATTCTGGTATTACATTGTGTGTGCTAACAGTGTGCAACTGACTCAATGGCCTGTCTAATAGCAATCAACGACCTATTATAAACCATTGAAGCATTGGACACTTAATAAAGAGAGAAAATCATGTACCACTTGTAGGTCACATGCGATGTTGAAGATTTCCTTTCTGTTTCGTCCATCCATGATTCCATGCCCACTTCCTTCTAATAATTTCCTGATCTTAGCTCTTTTTTCAGTGCTCAGAATATGCCTGAATTATGCACGCAAGTTGTTGTTTTTAAGAAAGTTGAACTATAATTACCAGAATAGAGAGAAAATAGGCTTGAATGTTTTGTTTTGTGGTGGATATGCCATAAATCTGAGAAGATAAAATACTCCTGACAGGGAATGATACTCATTAATATGTACAAGCTATTCTACTTTCTGTGTTTAGTGAATATCTGTAGCACTATAACACAACTAGCAATGTATCATGTTACTGTATAGTCGCACAATTTATAGCAAAAAAAAATCAACTGAATAGTATGTATAGCTGTGATAATATGCTCACAAACTTCCTGTTGTTTTCTTGTAGCTGTAGTGTACCTGCACAATATCATGGATGTGGCTCACTGTCTCCTATCATCTCATGCAATTCATTTCTCCCCGAAAGGAAATGCCAAGGTCTAGCTATACTCTGCATATAAATGTGTGTTTAGTTAATATACTTATAGACACTTGAAGTAGCAGCACACTTATTTTTGAGCAGTTAGATATGAACAGACCATCTAAAGGTATTGCTGCAGTGTAATTAAGAAATAAAGGAGGGGAAAAAAGGGGGTAAGGATGGGGGAGGAGGAGGAAGGGGGAAATCAACATTTTTCACTTGAAGGGAATTGGGAGCATAACTGAGTGGGCACTTGAATGTTCAAATATTATCCCTGTTACAATTATCCATCATCAGAAACAGAAAATTTAATTTTTTGTTCGTTTGTAGTTGTTGAACATTGGATGAAGTAATTACATCCTGAGTGTGTGTGTGTGTGTGTGTGTGTGTGTGTGTGTGTGTGTGTGTGTGTGTGTGTGTGTGTGTGTGTGTGTATACATGTATGTAACTGTGTGGTTAGTTTCAACTGTATTGTGTGTCTCTTCTGCTTGCTCCAGCTATGCAACCTGTTCTGCAGCCAGACAGTGGCCACGAAGATTCCTGCCATGTTCAGTTCAGCTCTGAAACTTCATCTCCCATGGATGGCACCAGAACTGATGCTAACAAGAATCACATCATTTGTAAGTGGAGACTAAGAAATTATTAACCCTCTTAACCTCAAGGTTTCTGGAGGGGAGGGGGGGTTAATAATATACCTTGTACTAAGGGCGGCATAATTTAGAGGTTAGCTTTGTCCTGCAAGTTTCAGAATTTCAAGTTTCATCAGAGTCTGGTTTATTTTGTTGGTAATAATGTCTGTCTGTCTGTGTCTGTCTCAATGTTTGGGGTGACACTCCCAGAAACTGAATGAGTTTTAGGTGCAATGGGTTTGATGTTTAGCAGAACTGTAAAGCTCGACCAGTCCAAGCCAAAAATGTTTTATGTAGGTTTATATTATTTTTCTCTATAAGGTTGCAGTTAGTTCTAATGGTCATCTTTGTGGTTAGCTATTAAATGCCCTCAGGGTGAGACCCCACCCTATCCCCTTCCTCACCTTCTCCTGCTCTACAGTGGCTAATGCCAAGAAACTGCTACCCATAAAATAATTATAAACATTTGCCACACACATTTTAATAGGAGAGCGACATCTTCAGTGTGGGTGTGCTAATGTGGGAGATCTGGGCCGGCACTCCACCATGGCCAGGCCTCACTCCTCCCCAGCTAGGCAGAGCTGTAGTCAGGGATGGCCAGCGATTGCCACTCACCAGCAAACACAGTCTAGTTGCTCCATTTCTCAAGACATGCTTCGGACCTCCCATCACCAGATTACCGGCAACACAGGTACTGACATTCCAAATTAATCATTTTCTTCTAAACATGTGTCAAGTTTAGTAATGACTAGCCCCTCTCATATTAATTAATTTATTAATTAAATTATATAATTGTAGTTGTTTATTTTCTTAACATCACAAGATAAGCTTATTTAAACAGTATAAATACCTTGTGGGACTACTTGGTTATACACTACAACTGTACCACGCAGCAGGGAATGTTTTCATACCCGTCACATATCTCCAAATGCCAAAAGCATGTGTTAAGAAAAATGTTATGATTCAGAGATTAACGTTTGCACAGTGTTCCCTCCTTGCACAATGATGCACTGCACCCTATGCTCTTTTTTCCCCTTCCCCTTCCTCATCTTGTATCTGCAGCTTCTTTCTCAGGTAAACTACTTGAGGATGAATCTGCTCTATCAAAGGAAATGACTCCACACTCTATACTTGCTGAAGCAACAAAAAATAAATGATGCTACATTATATATTTGTTGAAGCAACTAAATATGCATATGTATAATTATGATATGACATTTGTTGTTTTATTCCATCGTTGGAGAGAAACCCTCTCCCCCACTACACACTGGCAGGTTGAACCAACAAGTATTAGTAATTACAGTAGATACAAATTCGCAATACAATGTTTTATACTATGATTATGGCACACTGTGCATGACAAGCACATTGTGCTATCCCATGTCTCAATTCTGTCCTTGCTGGAGGACAGTCCCAGGGAGAACAGAGGACAGAAATGGTAGCCCATTCTTCTCCCTGGACAGTCTCAGATAGTTGTACATTGCAGCTGTATTGTCATAACCTTGCAGCTGTATTGTCATAACCTTGCAGCTGTATTGTCATAACCAAACAACTAATTGCAAATGGCAGAAAAGTTTGGCAATTCCAGCTATTCAATTTCAAAGCCATCTATCAAGCAGGCAGGCAGGCTCTAGAAATGGATAGTTAGACATGCTGTCAAAATGTGTCATCAGTAGTCTCTCTACTGAAGGATGGAGCACTGTAATAGATAGTCAACACATCAACAAGATTGTTTGTTGTATGTTCAAAAACATTTATTTGTATTTAGCGAAAGTTCATTTAATTATTAGTTAGTGGGTGTCCAGTTAAGTATTCTGACTACACAACATGATTAAGCTAATTTTTCCCTTCTATATTTAATATATATGTATTGGCACTATTGAGTCTGCTCTCTGTGTGTGTATTCTGAAAATGTGTTCCTTATTATATAAATTAATTTCTCTTGTACCTTTCTTGAGCTTCCCCAACATCAACCATTACCTTACCCCAGCTCTGTCCTCAGTCAGTGTGCTGTAAAAAATATTTCTTGAAAACTGGGATATGCCAAAAATGGAAACTGACATGTGAAAAATTATTTCTACTAGAGCATACACTACAGCTGCTTGAAGCTCTGTGCTGTCCAGTACTATTCTGGTGTCTGGTTGAACATTGAGAACTTCCAACATAATGGCATCCTACTGGAGAACTTAATCTGCCAAGAAAATGGGCAGCACTTACTTGGCATGTCATATCTGTAAGGCACATTCTGTATAAATGAGAGGACTTCAAAACTTATTTTAGGAGATCATGAACTTAGGTATGTTTTAACTCTATTTGCCTGTTACAAAATGAAGAAACAGATTGGTTGGTCCTATGATATCCCCCCCCCCCCCCCCCCCCCCCCCTCCCCCCCATTACCAAAGATTGAGAAAAAATTATTTCAATGAAATGAGAGAATACAGTCAGAATCATATAGTGCACCAATTTGACACGTCCCTACATAACTATCATCATCTAAAGCTAAACACATATGTAAAGAAAATATCAACAGAGTGGTGTTGCTAGGAATTCCTCACTGCTCATATCGTCATGGTGATAATTCTGCCAAAAATAATAGTCATTTAGAAAATGTTTTGTTAAGTTCTGTGAGCGCCCATTCCTTGTTCTCTATTTCTTCCTTGACCGACTGATACTGCCGACATAGTAGCACAAACTCTTCTCCAAGAGCCTCGTAGCTGCAGACAACCTGTCTGGTCTGTGATAGTTCTTCTGCTAACCTCTTCCGCTCCTTCAAAAGGTGTGACCTGGTGAGAGAGAGGTTGAGAAGGAATACACAACAGATGCAGATTAGGAATCACACAAGACATCGATAAAAGTTCATATAGTAATGAAGTGGAACTGTTGCAAAACTTTGGTTCTAAGGCCATCGACTATGGTACACCATACACCAATATGCAGGGAGAGAGAGAGAGTGAAGAAATTTCAAAATGGTGAATGAAGGGGGGGTGGGGGGGGGGGGGGGGGGGTTGGGGTTGGAATGGAAAGGAATAAAATAGAGATTGCAATACCAAACAAAAACCCTGGGCACATTTACTCCACAGCTATGATTATCCATAAAGGTAATTATATCATACATGCATTCATGAACACACACACCTTATCTCTGCAAGAGATTGCAGCCTTCCATCAGAGCACAGACTCTGAAGCAGCTGATGGTGCAACACTCTATAAGGAAATAAAAAAAACAACAACACCACAGGTAAGAATTTATACATATTGATCCTGCTTTCTACAGAAGTTAAGGCATGTCCACACTGCACATTATAACCGGTTCACCCATGTCTGGAATGGGTTCCACACGTCCACAGTACACCTGGCTTCATCTCAACAGGTTCAACTGGAAATATTCAGAAGGGTAGGTTTCAAGCGGATCAGATACATGTAACATTCTTGTGGCTTTATTGTTGATGTGCGCTATTAGGAGTTAGCTACTAACTGCTCTCTCCCTCCTCTCTGTCCTCCATTTGTGCGGACACTTCGAGGGGAAAGACAGAACAAAGTAGCACACAAGCAAATAAAAAAAATCCCATTTCTATACCAGGTACACACAACCAATTATCAGCCCAGCCAATTATTCAGTCCACACAGGTAATTTGGAGCAGGTACAGCACTAAGCCAATGTGGACGAAAGAAATCATTGTGTAACCTAGTGTCACTAGAGAGAGGTACAATGTGCAGCAAGAGAGGTGGCCAGCCATGTTAGGGCTAGTGTTGAACAGAGTGGTCCAAGGAGTGCATTGCTCGCTTAAAACAGAAATAAAAAAAAAAAGAGACTGACAGAATGCAAGAGGAATTGCTGAAGCACTTCTACATAAATTGAGATGCATACAGTCCAGGAGGTGTATGGATGGAACCAGAAAGCTGAAAAGTAAATCATGGATGATATTTGTGAGGAGATGTAAACAGTGGGAGACACATGAACTGAAGGGTGTACAGCAGTGAAGGATGTGAGAACTGTATGTACTGGAATCCCTCTGTGACAAACTGCCTCCACATCCTGCAGCCTAGTTGAGAGATTGGAAGCCAGAACTCCCCCCCCCCCCCCCCCCCCCCCCAAAAGGAGGTGGTTGACTTGGGTAACAACAATCTGCACAACCCAAGGCCTGCACTCAAAGCAATAGTTTCATCACAGAGAACTTTGCAACACAAAAGCCCACAGATCTGGAGTGGAGGACATCAACCGACAGTAACAATGGAGATGATTCTTATGAGAACGGAAGAAACAATACAATGAGTGAGAGAAACCAAAGAAGAGACCAAAGTTTGACCCAATGATGGGACGCTGTGGTTCCACTGTAATGAGTATGGGCACTACGCTTCTAATTGCCCAAGGAAGTCAAGTAACTGTAGGCCCCAACAACATGGCCTCACACACACACACCCCATGTTGCCTCCAGAGTTATAATGTATACGCAGCCAAGTTTTAGGTCTCAAGGTGCAAGGGTCTGTCCTAGGTACCACCTTTGGTGTTTCCAGCCACACATGCCCACAGATACACAGAATATTTGGGGGCCATCTTACCAAAACTCTGGGAAGAGTTTATACCAGAACAGAGAGACAAACATTCGACTTTTATTGGTGAGCTATAGTAAACCTGCCTCAACCCAGTGTGGTGTTGGTCCAGTGTGTGTCCCCATGGAGCTATTGTCAACCTACTTAACCTGCCTCAACCCAGTGTGGTGTTGGTCCAGTGTGTGTCCCCATGGAGCTATTGTCAACCTACTTAACCTGCCTCAACCCAGTGTGATGTTGATTGCATGTCTTGGTCTTGGGGTGCGTGCAGTGATCATATCTCTCCTCCCATCCATAAAGATGTCTTACTCTAGTTTCCCCATCATGGCGTAGCTCTGTGCCTGCTGGTGGTCCAGGGAGGCGCCATTCATCCTGGCAGTCAGCTCCAGCTTGCTCCCCTCCAGAACTTGCTTCATCTCACTGCCCATCTCACTGAGCACCTTCAGCAAGTATAGATTTGGGAGAAATGAATGGAGCGTGTGTGTGTGCGTGTGTGTGTGTGTGTGTGTGTGTGTGTGTGTGTGTGCGTGCGTGCTTGTGCAGAGTATCAATATAAACAAAAAAGTGACTAAAGTGAGAAAAGGGAATAAGCAGGAGAGGAAAAGAAGAGGAAAAGATCACCAGCATGGAAGGGATGAAGGAATGAATGTAACAGGAGGAGAATGTGGAGCAGAAGACAGTCACTTAGAGAGTAGAGGATATTGAGAGGTATGACAGTGAAGGTTGATAAGAAAATATTACCATTATCTTCTTGGCCACCAATTCCCTGCACCTTTTCTTGCTTTCTTTCTTCTCATACTCAAACCGTTCCACTTCTTCTATTTGCTCAGTCAGCAATCGTGGCAGCTGGCTCATCCTCGCAAGAGAGAGGGCAGGGTCTGCCTGAGTGTCTTGCTGAGGAGCATACCAGCCTGCCACACGCACACATTTCTCTCTCAAAGACTTTTCTAAGTTTTGAAGTAGGACCTGGTGGGATATCTGCATGTGACAGCCACAGAGTATTAAGACTATTAATGCAATAGCAACATGCCTCTATACCTTTACCATACACTTTCACTCCACCCACACCCTCAAATGAAATTCAGTTTTCTTTCCCTATTTTGTATACGCCTGCAAGCTGCCCCAACACCCCCTCCCATCACAAACACACCCTCCCATCACAAACACACCCTCCCATCACAAACACACCCTCCCATCACAAACACACCCTCCCATCACAAACACACCCTCCCATCACAAACACACCTTCCTTCCTCTTCCTCTCATTGCAGCTGCCTCCCAGAGGTGGTCCAGACTTAGGCCCAGTATCGTGGCCTCAGGGCCTATGTCCAGACAGTGCTGTAGCTCAGCTGCAGAGCAAATGAAATCACCTGACCTGTCACATGATGATTCAGATGGATCCTCAACTGATTCAGATAGAGACGAGGGGTGTGATTGTGTTCGTACTACCTTTTCCAGTTCTTTCACAAGAATATGTTGCTCCAAGTAGTTCTGTCTGGCACTTTGTAGCTGCATTTTAGCCTAATAAACAAAACACATAACACAAGGAAAAAAATCATTGATAAAAAAACAAACACAAACTTTACTTAACCACAATAATACATTTAGGATAGAATTTTGGGTAAAGTTAGTAACACAAACTAAACGAGAGAGAAATACCAATTCATGGAAATCAACTGTGTATTGGCCATTTAAGATGGACCAACAGGACTGGTTTGGCTTGATCACATTCTCTGCCACCTTGCTAATAAACTGGTTAAAATAGCTAATGAAAATGAAGCCAAAGAAACCAAACCAAACAATAACGGAATATTAAAGAGGTAAAGTACAGAACTATCTTTACTATAATTATAGATTTGTTTGTTTGTTAGCTATCTCCTCCCAGACAGTTGATCAGTGTACAACACTGTCTGTAGAATTTTATGCATGATAACCCACCAAGCTGCTTTATAAATACTACAAACCATTATATGTGATAACAAGAAAACCTCATTAACTTGGTGGTAAAATGGATAACTTTTTTCTGGAGGATAAAATTAAATGTTTTCATTGTCTTCATGTCCCTGTCCTTGAGACAGTTACTTTGCAAGTGACAGAATGATCGAACTAATACAAGGAACCACTTGTATGAGATGGAGCTTGTAAGGAAGCAAGGTTGATTCAGAATTCCATGTGAGAACTTGTCAAATTCACACATTTTTCTGCTGTTTGTCTAAAAACATATTTGATTTCAATGATGGGTCACCTTGCTTCCTAATGCTGACTCATATTTTTAATTTTTAACATTGTTGCTGACCGAGGCCTTTCAGGGAATGTCTGGCAAGTTCATTAGATCACAGCATGTCTCTATATTGTGGAGGTGTGGTCAACAGAAGGAAGTGATGAGATAGATATGACAAATAGTGCACAGCACAGCTTACACTAAGTGGGGAGGGAAGAAGATGGCTGATTGGATGATTTTGTGTTGAAAGTCTTTCTCACTTTCTGCCACAAAAAAAATGTTACAAAAATGAATGGCACTTAACTATAAGCAGTTTTAAAAGACCCACATACCTGCACATGCCTGAATAAACCTCAGTGAGCATGTAGCAATATCACCATCCTTATATTAACTCCTTACAACTTCTCCATGTAAGCTCCAATTCACAATTAGACTTATATTTGTCTGTAATTAATGTCGAAAAAGAATTTGAATTACTCATGACTAGTCCTATGGACACTCTACCTGTATGGCTGCTATTAATAAGCACCATCTCACAAGTTGGATATATCTTCCTTTTAATTAAGTGCCATAAAAAGTTAGAATCATATTTGGTGGCACCTTTTGGGTAGAAAATGAGGTTAACTAAAGACCATAAAGATAGGTAAAGGGTCTTCTGTGAGTCTAGTTGGTATGTCAGGATGAACCAACATATTGATTCATGGGATTGTAGCTACCCATTGAACACAACGCTGGAACTTACACCACGTATTTGTCATTCAGCAGAATCAGCACAGCTACCAGCTATTGATCATTTGAAACTTGTTATCAAAACTAACCCTACTCTACCTGTTTCAATTTGGATTGAGTATAAGCAGGCGTTCCATCTTCTAAGTAGGCACCAGATATTACATCAAGTAGCTTGGAAAACTTGGGGTTGCAGCTTCTCAACTTCTCTGACCCATTAAAACTCACTCCACCATCCATCTTAGTCTCCCGAAGCCAGCCCAGCGGGTTAATCTGCGAAGCAGTAGGTAAAGGGTCTGGCTATGCGAGACTACATCCCATCTCAACTTCTCAAGTTCGAATTTACCCGGGCTTTATCCCTGTTGCTATAGCAATGTTGGGAGGGAAAGGGTCGACTGGGGTTGCCAAAGAAGGCTCTAACAGGGGTGAAGTAGACTCTTCCCCTTCCAACATTGCAATATCACCTAAACGAAACAAAACCGAAATAAACAACGGCAACAAAAACCAAACAACAGCAACCAAAAAAAAAAAAATAAATCAACCAACAAACAAACCGAGACAATCGAAACTCCAACCTCTCATTGCCTCGCTCAACTGGCTGGGTAAGTGGGCAGTTATTCTTTATTAGTCAATAAATGAGTGGCGATGGCAATTGCCAGAGTGAAGAAGTGCAGTGGAAGTAACCATGTGCCCAAACATCGATTTAAATCTAGGGTACAACCTTTCCTGTAAAAAATGGGTTAGGAAGACTAACAAACGTATTGAAAGAAAACCAGAATAAAAAATTAAACCAACAACAACATATTAAAAATATAAGTTAAGAGATTTAGATTCTA
Organism: Lycopodina hypogea; assembly: GCA_963969325.1. Taxonomy (NCBI): domain Eukaryota; kingdom Metazoa; phylum Porifera; class Demospongiae; order Poecilosclerida; family Cladorhizidae; genus Lycopodina; species Lycopodina hypogea. The sequence goes on along the minus strand of OZ017780.1, from coordinate 5,788,453 downwards.
TGTTAAAAATTATAGTGCTAACAGTTTTTCAGTGAAACTATTTAAGATATACTGGTTCATGTTGAAAATTTTACCAAGTTAGGTAATCTGAATTCTAGTTGAAAATTAAATGGTGTTAGGCAGTGGGACTAAATAAGTAGTGGATTCTATGTAGAAAATTAAAGAGTATAAAGCAGTGGAAATAAGTTAGGAAAGTGGTATTTCTATGTTGCTGTAAACAATGAGAGTGATTATGTATGGATGTAATTTCCATCACTGGAAAAATCTTTTATCCTCAGCATTTTGAAATTGTTCCTTGTTAAATTTGTGCTGAAGGGTGGAGTTACATATAGTGCAGTAACAATTGATGAGTCAGTGTTAAAATGTAAATAGAAGGGATTTACTTAATTAAGTACATTGTATATATTATAGTGACTAGGGAAAACCCACTCTACCAACCTGCTCTAAGGTGGTTCAGTGTCTGGCCTCTTGTCTCCTTAGTTGTAAACTTTTAAAGTTTACTTAATGTTTTATATGGGGGGGGGGGGGGGGGGGGTGTGGAGAGTTTGTGGGATTTTAGTGTCCTTTTGAACTCACTTGGATAATTATTCTTTGATGTTATTATACACAAGCATTGCCCCATTTCTAAAGTAATGTACTTTGAGTCATTAATGTCCTTTTGAACTTCCATGTGATCAGATTACACTTTGGTTTATTCTTTTGAATGGGATCATAATACAAACTCATATACAATTTTGTGATTACTCACAAATAAGAAAAATTACTTATTGGACCTTAACCCTAGCCATAAACATTTTGTCCCCAAACTGGGCCAGTGTGCCCCGTGAGCAACCCCTAAAATTTTCAGGATGACATGAATGAATGATCCAGGCATCTGGGAGATGTGTTGCGCATGAACAGACAATCAAACACACACACACTGTATGAATCATAGTGAGATAGAGTAAGGTATTTGTAGTAATAACACCGATAATATACTATTCTATTAATCTATATTCACACATACACACACACTATATATATATATATATATATATATATATATATATATATAGGTTTGTGTGTTTCTACCCATGTGGCCAATAACCTGCCATAACCTTGGACCTAGAGACCTGAAACCTGGAATACATATGTAGCTTGCTTGACCCAGGTAGTAATCTGGTTAGTTAAAACATCTTTGGGTGGGGGGGGGGGGGGGGGGTGTTGAATCCTGGGGATGCAGGACCCAAAAAACTGGATTTTTACATTTAAACATTTCCTATTATTAGTAATGACAAGATTGTTTTTGGAAACAATTTATGTAATCTAATCACACTCAAAATCATTATAAGGTAAAGAGTTCAAAAGGTAAAAAATTAATAACTGAAACAGGTTTATCCAAGAGGTACATCCACAGCTCTGTTTAGCTAGGGGAACAGGCCACTTTGTTTATGCTAGCTTAGTTCATTATATATTTTTTGCACTTTAATAAAAAAAAAAAAAAAAATTTATAAGCACACCCAACAGTCACCACCATTCAGAAAGAGAATGCCAGTGAGTGAAAATCTGTGCTATAATTAGATTCAAGAGGTACATCCATAACTCTGCTGCTCACTTGGATCAATAAGATTTTTAAAAAATTGATTCCAATTGCAATTAATTGATCTGAAATATAATTGAATTATGATCACAGTTACTGCCTGGGAAATTTAATTGAAATACAAGTTACAAACACTGTAATCCAATTAGGATTATTTTTAAGTTATTATTATTTTTCTCCCCCAGTTAAATACCATAATTATTTATAATTTAGTATGGAACATTAGGAATTTATATATTTTTAAAATTTTGGAATCTGACAGTCTTATTAGATGCTTGTAGGATGATTCTTATAGGATGATTGAGACATGAAAACAATCTCTCAACTGGAGCAGATGATAACATGACAGTGTCAAATCTCAGGAACACATCTTTAATCAAAGAAAAGCAATAAAGAGAAAGAAATTTTTTCTGGTATCTTCTAGGTACTATAAAACTTCAATGGCGGACAAACTGTTTGCATCTCTGTCACTAGATCAAGATTCCTCATCATCTGACCACTGAAAGTAGTTTCTCATCATCCTTTGTTATCCTCTGCTGCTTCCTATAAAATATTTTTAGGGGCCACCTTAGTAGCTAGTAATCTCGATTAGTTTAGCATCAGTTGTGATGATTGATTGTTGTGCAATATTGTCACAATAATCCCCTCCAGAAAGAAACAAAAGTCAGTAAAAACTGGTTTGGCATATTGATTTAATGTGACAAGTAATTTGTAATTGCTAAGTTTGGTCAATTATAATTACATACATTAAAATATATTTCTATAAAGTCCTATATATTATTTTCACTAACTGTGTGCCTGTGTAACTGTCAAGAAACACTTTTGAAACATGGGTCCTAGGACAGCAAATTCAACTTTACTCTGCTCCCTACAAACACTTCTGGCAATACAAAGTTTATTAGGATCCTTTTTAAATTGTGTAAACTGCCAATTCAGATGAAGGTAGTTGCTTTGTACTTGGCATATGGATCCATCTGAGACAATATAAATTGGTCCAGGCTTTCTTAGATACACCACAACTCATGTTGCATAAATGCAGCTGCAACAGATGATGAACACACTATCATTCTATAGCACAAACAGAACTTGGACATCTACTCGATGTAGCTAATAAACCCTCCACCCATTAGCTCGAGATAAGTGTTGTATTCCCAGGACAACTTGCAGAGGCCATGCCTTTAATGCTTGCTTAACATGATTGAATTAATTAATTACATTTTCCATTATTAATTAATTAATTAACCCCCCCCTTTTTTTTTTGGTATTTTAAAATTTATCTTTAACAATTTTTCATTTATAAAAAAAAATAGAATCAATCTTTTCTAACTTTGTTCCATGCTTGGTAGAAGCAACAACTTAGTTCTATTGCTTAATACTATTTCTTTTTCAAAATTTGCATTGGGCACAGTTGTATATACTAACAATGTATATGTTTACCAAATATTTAATAAGCAGCACATTTTACTGACTAAATATATTATTGGTCTCTTGTACATTACTGAATTCATACCCCTCATGAGTTCTTACATGACCAGCTGCACATATTGACCGGCCATTATAGATACAGGCTATTACTGGTCCCTTTCTTTAGAAATGACACTAATGAAACTACATAACAATTGAAATTCTTTCTAAAGTTTAACAAACTAAATTTATAAAAGATTAAACCTTTAGAATGTTGTCTTCTTCCCCATTAAGAAGAGTATACTAACCCCTCAATAATCTAAATTTTTATATTATTAACATCCTAAAAACATTTACAAATATGTCACAGGAACCTCATGTATGAATTACATAGATTCTGCTCCACATACGCGCATGTTTGCTTGACTGTCTCTCTGACAGTAATTATTTCAGATATTACTGATACTTTTATTTGTTTCAGAATGTATGAACGTGTTAACTATTTACTCATTCTAATGGTTCAGAAAAAATACAAAGTATGTCACTGTCATTAGCAACAAATGTTACTGGTTGTCTTTCAGCGGTTAAAATAAGTGTTGTGCTTCATTGTTTGGTTGTCCAAGTCGATCAGTCCACATTCACTATGTGGTGGTAAGTGTTTTGGGCAACTGTTGATGACATGCTCTATCATCTGTTCTGAATCGCCACATTCACAGGATGCTCTATCCGACAGTCCTCAGGTGTCCAACACCAGTCCTGAGGCTATTCAGGGTCATCCATTGCTTTCTAGGAAAGTCCTGGCCAGACACTTCCCCAGGGTCTTTATCAAAGCGGTGCAATCTTGTAGGTTCAGCTGAGATCCACTGGATTCTCAAGCTGAACTTTCCCCAAGCATTTTCTGAGACATCTGCCGGTATCTTGAGCAGTTCTTGGGCATGACTGGTGAAGGGGTGCTGGGATTTGAGGTGTGCACAATGGGGCCTCTCCATGGTGACCTTATGGAGCCGCGTTGCAGCTGACATTCTGAAGTTGGCTAGAGGAGTACCTGCTAGGATGGGCAACTGGTTCATTGGTGTGGCTCTGAGGCAACATGACACAATCTGCAGTTTGCTGTTGAGTTTGGCATCAAGCATCTTGAAATGGGGGCTATGGCACTAGCTGGGTGGAGATGCTGAGATGGTAGCTCCACAGTTGGTGCCTGCTTGATACCATATCAGGGCACCACTGGCAGCAATCTTTGCCTTGACACCTTCCAGGTGGTACTTAAACGTCAGCTTTCTGCCAAGCTTTACACCAAGGTAAGTAGGGACAGGCTGGAACTGGTCTACCATGACGTTCAGCTCACACAATGCTTCCTTCCTGTTTAGGTGGACATTGCTGACACAGTCTTACGTAGGCTGAGCTTGAGGCACCAGTTGGTCAGGTACGATCACAGGATCTTCATGTCTTGATCTTCATGTCCTCGGTGAGGCCTTTTTCAGCTGCTTCCCAGGATGGCTTGTTGAGTAGGATGGTCAGGTCATCTGTGTATCCATATCTCATCGACTGGGTTGCTGGCAGATAGTTGGTTGCCAGCAGGGAGTTAATGAATGTAAATATTGAACAGCAATGGAGCCAGGACTGAACCCTGTGGAACCCCGCTTTTAAGTTGCCCAACTCTGCTTCATTGACCATTGCTGATGTGTAGCTGGAACCTGCGGTTGTTGAGCGTCTCCATTCTGAAACTTACCAGGATGATCTCCTGTAGCTTCATGAGGAGTCCACAGAGCGAGACAGTGTCACATGCAGCAGTGAGGTCCCAGAATACGGCTACAACTGCCTTCTCACCAGCTTAGAAGCAGTCCTTGCTGTCTTGGCACAACAGGATTACCTGGTCTGCTGTCTGCTGTTGACCTGCCACTCTGGAAGCCTACTTGTTCTTTGGGACCGCCCATAAATATTAAATCAAACTATAATCAGTAACAATGGACTTGGAAACATGTATCATGTATCACACATCTAGAGTGAAGGTTAATCTGCATACCTTAAACAAAAATAAATTGTATGTACATTTTAAAGTATCATATTTTTAATTTAACAGGAGAAAAGAACAACCACATGTAAAGAATAGACTTGTCACCATGTGTAAATTAATGTTTCATTTGTTGGGCACTTTATTTTCACATCTATTTTCATTTCTGTACTCTTCTGAGCTGCAGGAGTGATCATATTGTTCCACAGACTTTTTGCCATGGTCTGGTGAGCCAGCAGGGAGGGATGGAAACAGTCAAGCTGCACAAGGAGGTAAAAAAAGAGAAGATCTATAGTTAATGTACATATGCAGTATGTGATAATACTGTGAGCTCAAGGGATTATAAAATCACAGCTTGGAGTTATATATTGTCACCGCAGAAAGTATGATTACATACTGTCCATCATACAGAATATGTAACTGCACCCATTTGAGTAAACCCTTCTCTTTCTCCTCAAGTTGGTCTCTTTGGTATAATACAGAAGACAAGTGTGAGGCTGAATATCAAATTCCCAAAATGAAAGCAAGAATTGAAATCACAACTCTCTTCCTTGATTCTCATGTCCCTCACTTTAGAATTTCGGTATCAACTAAATAAAAATATTCATTATCACATGACCACATTCTTTATATATGTGTAGCCCTGTCATAACTTCAAAATTATTGGATAGACCCTTGGGAGAAGAAAAAAGAAGGCAAGATAATTTTTAATATAAGCCATGATTAAAATGACTCTTATCCTATTCAAATTGGATGAATAATAATTGACTTGTTTGGTCAACACAATAATTGGTTTGTTAGAGTGTTCTTTATTAATTCATTATTTGGTGTCTTGCAAAAGGGGAGTGAAAACTCTGAACTGATGAGAGACTGGCGAATGTGAAGTTTTTATTAATATTTTTTTTCCTTTCTTTTTTCCAAGAACATTCAATTGTTCTTATCTTAATATCGTTTATACCTTTTACCCACAATCTCACATAGTGTGTCGTGGAGTCTAAATGTTACTTTGTTGTAGATCTTGTTCTTCCTAGGAAACTTCCTCAGGAACATAGTTACATCATATTACGCCATCTTAGTGACCCTTAAGCTTATGAGTGAGCGGGTTTATGGCTGGACATTTCCAGTCTTGTTTCAACTATAACTACATTCCCTAAGATACAGTAATGCCAGAAAATATAAATTTTAAGCATGTTAATCAACTTGGTAATAGTACTTCTTTTAAAGCCTTGCAATGGACGTGCTAAACATTGCAATACATGTATTAGCTTTTTTGTAATTCACTAATTTTATTAAAACATTTAGCTATAGTCAATTGGAAAGGATGCTCTTCAAAGAGATAGACAGAAGGACCATAATGAAGCTGAACATCATGTCCTTATCCCAAAATAGAGCTTTAGCTTTAACTACAAATTTTAATCTTTTGTGGTAGTCATATTAAAACCTTAGCCATTCCAATGCCAGATCTCATTGACCTGCCAATTTTTTTAGAAAATGGCTACTGCAATACTTATAAAACAACAACACTGCAAATGAAAAGGCTTATCACAAAATAAATATACTTTCATGTTCAATTTGTACACAAATAATTGAAATAAGACTGTACCCATGCAAACTATAAGTTTAATAATCTTTTCATAATTCCAACCAAAACATTGTCCATTAACAAACTTCATGAACGGCAATGAATGGTAAATCTGATATCAAATATTAAACTGTTATAATTGCTTGTATAAATATAACTTTTCTTGTATATTTTTTGTAAGTATTCTTTATAATTTATAAGGGTGAGGCTATTCATACTTAGTATAATTTTTTAAAAATCTTTTAATGGAGACTAGCTAGTGATTTCAAATTTATACTAATATCATTCTAAGTTGTTACTTACACATGCTATATTTTATAGCTTCTTTACCAAGTATATCTATATACGTAAAAGAAGATGTATGTTTGTTCTGTTTATCTGTCTGACTGTCTGTACCATCATTCTGGCCAAACCCGTGGGTAAATTTCTCTGAAATTCAACATGATCATAGGTTTCAATCGAACTTATAACATGGGTTAAAAAAAATCAGGAAAATAGTTACCATGGTGATGAAGAAAAACGAAAATGGTATGGGAATACATGGGCTGGATCCTATCAGGCCATACCTCTTTCTCTTATTGTGTAAGGTTAAAAATGCCAAAATGGAACTTCAGAAATAACACTTGGACCTAGGGAGTTAGACCTACAAACCGTATACATTTGGAATCAGAGTCATCTATGGTATGTTTCATGTACATGTATATGGCCACACCCCTCTTTTTGTTCATGTCAGGCCAAAAAAGATCAAAAATGATACTTTAGCCAGAAAAGCCCTTGAGCGACAACATGGGCGTGGTCCCACCTGGCCACTCCTCTTCCCATTGGTGTGTAAAGCTAAAGAAATGAAAAAAAGAAACATTTTTTAATAAAGCTTGGATATAAGGAGTTAGACCCACAAACTCATTCAATATATATTTTGGTTTGTTAGTATGCATGTTAGGATTAAAATATCGTGTATTATGAACAGGAGTGGTCCTGCACTAAGCCCTGTGACGAAAATTGCTATAATATCTATTAAACAGTTGTGTATTTATATCAGACAAAATAACTGTTTAGAACACTTAAAAGTGAGGTTAAAGTTCTGGTAAGATTTACAACTTTTGGATTTCTATACAGAAAAACCTCTTATTGTAACCACAGAGTTTATATACAATAAAAGTACTTAGTTGTAACCAATTAGTTATAACAACAAACATTGGAATTTCCAAATAATAAACAATTAGTTAAAAATAAATTCTTGAGCAAAACCTGGTGGAAGTATCCCCCCCCCCACCACTCCAAGTGTTCCTAGACCTGTGTGCCACAGGTAAAATCAGAATACCCATATTAATGGAGAGCATTAATCTATCCTTTTTTAATAACTTTTTAAAAATCCTTACAAAACTTCTCTATCATCAGGCATGCTCACTATCAAAACTATAAGACCTTCTTAATGATAAAATCCATTGATTTTTAAGTAAGCTCTAAAAAAAATATTGAAAGGTCAATTTTTCTGGAAGTTTTTCTGGAAAGTTGTTAACAATTTCTTAACATAAACTTATTATGAGATCAAACATTATGTGAGGGATAGTATGTTGGGATAGGTGTAGGATGAAGTAGAAATAGATAGCTACAATGGTAGTTAGGCAGTATGGTAGGCATGTGTGAAGGTGGGCAGGCGAGTAAACAGGCCAGCAGGCAAGCAAGCAAGATGAATTTCAAGCGTGTCTTGTTTTTTCACACTATTACCATTTTTTATACAGTTTACCTCAATGCATCAGCTATACATATGATAAATTAAAAATATATGTGAATTCTAGTTAATATAGCTAAATTTCTTTGAAATGCTTGACTTTACTTCAAGCCCAAAAAACAACTCACTGGTCAATGCAATAAAGGGAATATTGCAATAATCTCTCATAATTAGATTGGAAACTGTGCTTCTATAAATATAAACTAAGACAAAAAATGCTTGATATATCCCATAATTATATATATATATATATATATATATATATATTCATTACTACATCACATAGAAGAAGTACGTACTGAAGAGAGAAATTCAATTGGATACTCCTCTGATTCTGCATTGGAGAAGAATGGTTGGGCGACAACAGCAAAATCGTCATAGTGCTTGGCAGCATACTCAGAAGCAATCTGGAAAATTTAGAGGTATATTGGCTATTTGAGTAACACATCCTGAATGGATATAAATATATACATAACTAAAATGCATAATATTGCAGAAAAATGATGATGTACACCAAATTCATACTTAATCTCTGTCCACACTGAACAATAAAACTGGTTGCACCCATATCTGGAATGGGTTCCCAACGGGTTCCACCCGGTTTCACCTGGAACCTTCAGAAGGGTAGGTTTCAAGCTGCTCAGATTCATTGAACACACCTGTGGCTTTATTGCTGATGTTCCCTATTAGGAATTTAGCTACTAACAGCTCTCTCCCCTCCTTTTGTGCGATGACATTGCGGAGGGAAAGAGACAGACCAACGGAGCACACCAGAATATAAAGTACCCCGTTTCTACATGTGGTAGAGGAAAACCAATTAATGTGCCTAGCCAATTATTTAGTCCACGCAAATGATGTGGAGTGGGTTCAGCACTATGCTAGTGTGGGTGCAAGAAAACGTTTGGAACCGGATGTTGCTGGAGACTCGTTTGTAGTGTGGACAGGGCTTTAAATGATACACAAAAGTTTCTCATTATTTAAGTATATTGTAAATGTAATTTAACTCTTATCAAGTAGCACAACTGATGCTTCAATATTAATCAAATAACTCTGGCTCTGAGGCAGGGAAAGTCAACAATGAAAAGATTTTAAAAAATAGCTAAAGTTGTTATACTTTTTTTTCCCTCTTATAAGCACATCCTGATGCCATTTTGCAACCTGGGTCATCCTTCACAGCGACAGGTACTACACTACAAATATATACTCATGCATATATATATTTTGGTTCATAAGTATGCTTGTGTGTGTGTGTGTGTGTGTGTGTGTGTGTGTGTGTGTGTGTGTGTGTGTGTGTGTGTGTGTGGGTGGGTGGGTGGGTGGGTGGGTGGGTGGGTGTGTGTGTGGGTGGGTGGGTGTGTGGGTGTGTGTGTGTGTGTGTGTAGCCATCACGGCCAAACCCTCAGACTGAAAAGGCTGAAGTTTGGCATGTGGTCTCCAAGTAACCGGGTGAGCGTTAATAACTGCATGTGAGTGCAGTAATGAGTGTGGTTTTTGTCATAGCCACACCCACAAGAAGTTGTTTTGGCTACCAAAAGCCAATCAAAGGACATATCAGGCTGAAATTTGACATCCAAGTACCTGGGTAAGCATTATTAACCACACTGGGTGCAGTTTTTCTATAGCCACACCCACAGGAATTTGTTTTGCTATCAAAAGCTAATCAAAGGACCAACTAGGCTGAAATTTGGCATGTAGTTTCCAAGGAACTGGGTGAGCGTTATCAAGCATGCATGGGTGTGGTTTTTCAGAGCCACACCCACAGGAAGTTTGTCTGCCAAAAGCTAATTTATGGACCAATCCGGACGAAAATGGGCATATGGACTACAAGTAACTGGCAGTAAACATGTGGGTGTGGTTTAGTCATAGCCACACCCTCAGAAAAGAAATTTGGCTACCAAAAGCTTATTAAAGGACTGACCATGCTGAAATTTGTCATGTGGTCTCCAAATGACAGGGTGAGCAACATTGACCACATGTAGGTGGATCAGTAGGTGTGGTTTTCCAATAGCCACACCCACAGAAAGTTAACAGGTTGAGCGTTATGTGGGAGTAGGTGTGGTTTTGTTAGCCACACACAGGAAGTTATTTTGGCAAACAAAAGCTAATTGAAGCACCAACCAGGCAAAATTTCGGCAGGAATTCTCCAAGTAACCGGGTGAGCATTACTGAATGCATGTGGGTGTGGCTTTATCATAGCCACACCCATAGGAAGTCATTTTGGCTAGAAATACTAATTTAAGGACCAACCATGCCAAAATTTGGTATGTGGTCTCCAAGTAACAGAGTGAGTGTATTAACCACATATAGAGGTGTGTCAATGGGTGTGGTTAGGTTGTAACCACACCCATAAGAAGTTGTTTTGGCTATCAAAAGCTAATTAAAGGACCTACCAGGCCGAAATATAAGTAGCTTCTATAATGTTTCATGTTGACATTGGCTGGGCGACGCCGAGTATATGCTGCTAGTATGCATATATTTGTGTGTTACATATATATATTTTAAATGATCAACAAAAACAACTCAAAAACACCCATCACCTCCACAAAATACAATCACATTTGTATCTTTTTTTCTTCTTTCCTTTTTTGTTGCTTTCACTGCTTTGAATTCACTCATTCAAACTTTCTGGAAGACAGTTCAACAATAAAGCTGTTTCTTACTCTAATCTAATTTCATGTACATACATTACACATCATGTCTACTACTCACTAAGTACATATCTCCCATCAGCATATACTTCGAACTTTAAACACATTTAACACTAATATGTTCAGAATAACTGTATTCATCTTTAATATTCTTGATTGAGTCTATTACCTGATTTAACTTTACATTGATAGACATTGCCATTTTGTCCATAGCCAACCTGTGGTAAATACAAAAATAGTAGTCACCAATATGAACCAAGGATTTCAGACTACACACAAATAGATGTATGATTACACCACAACAGTTAACTTATTTAAGACAATTCCAAATAGTTCAGTATAATAAGTATTAGTGTCATCTAAGATTTGCAACCAAATTCAATTCCTGGTCTCATCACAGTCTGAGGGATAGAATAAAATATCCAGGATTTCTTTATTGATGTGGAAACTTAATGTGACAACTTAAAAAGTCATCATCATGGGCTGAATATTTGAGGTGGAAAAAAAAAATTTTTTTTTCCTTTCATTTTTTGCTATTTTCTATCATTGTTAAGTATGTGTGGGTGTGGTTTTATCATGGCCACACCCATAGGAAGTTGTTTTGGCTGCCAAAAGCTAATTAAAGGACCAACCAGGCTGAAATTTGAGTAGCTTCTATAATGTTTTATGTTGATATTGGCCGGGTAATGCTGGGTATATGTTGCTAGTCACGTATTTCCACAAAATCATGTTCGTTTGTCGTATATACTAATTCAAACACTTACTAAGTCATTTTTGTGAGTGCATGCAGTTTACAATTTGTAGAAATGGAGAACAAATAACATTTAGAAATGGAGAGCAAGTAACATTTCTTGGACCTATTGCACACCTTGTCAGCATTTACATGTACATTACACTACCAAACTGTTGTGAACAATAATAAAAGAATTAAATACTACATTAAAAGTGTATTTTCAGGAAGAGGCATAGTCCACCACGGATACTTGTAATATAATGGTTGGATACTGCATTTTCAAGAAAAACTCAGAGAAGAGATATAGATGCCATTTTTAATGCTTAGTGAACGATTTATTCTAATTTTTTTGACCAGAAAATAACATATTTACCCTTATTCAATCACATAACAGCTAACGAAGCTATCAATGTATGATATGTCAAGAGAGTCAATTTATATATTTCTGTGATGTAAGGAGCAAAACACAATTAGAATGGTTGTCATGGGACTCAACATTCCCCCCCCCCCCCCCTGTTCATCAAACAGGTAAGCATGAATATTGCACAAATAATAATATAGATACCTTAAAAAACATGAGGTCATGATGAAATTTGATGGAAAAGGAGCACCAAATGTAGATAAACCCTTTTCTTAAACTTTTAACATTGATCTGCAGCTTAGCTGCCCATAACATATGGCCGTTTATTCTGAACTGAAATTTTAAAAAGTAATAAAAAAAAAAAGAATTTGTAAATTTAAAAAAATAATAAATTTGCTGTTGCCAAATTCTGAGCCTTGGTCCCCCCCCCCCAACCCCTCATTCAATACTGCCTAAATATTTCTCATAAAAGGCAGTGCCTGGCTTTCCAACTAAATATAGTACATAATTATTTCAGGCTATACCATAAAGTAAATTTAAAAAATTGGACTTAAGGTAGGGGGGCCCCTTATGTTTTAAAAAGTGTCAATAATGAAGTAATTAACCCAAGAATTTGGCAACTTACCTGGTAATATCTCCAATTTTTCCTGGGGCAAACATACAGTCACACTCGATAGGAAAAATGCAGTGTACCACTTTACAGTAACGTGACTTCAACGACAACTTGTAAATCTAATATGTCAGACACCAACATGTTATGCACTCAAACAACACTGCCTTGCAGTTGACATCTGTAGTAATATAATATTATAGGGCAAAATTTTCAGGGCTGCACATCCAACAGCACCAAAATACAACTTGCACTGTGATAAGCTACCCACATTCAGTTTCCAACTGAGATAGAGTAGTACATTGAATGGCTAGTGTTTTAAGAATCTACTCCTCTTTCTTCAAACCCCCCCCCCAAAAAAAAAAATTAGCTCTACAAAATATGCTTATGGCTACTGAAATGTGTATGTATTCAGCTAACTGCCTAGATTAGAGTCAGATTCTCAAAGGGATCTGGAGGGAAGCAAGTGTCATGCCCTTTCCTAGTCAATGGATGAAGTGTGGACAAATATTTTGGGAGAAGTATATACCAGAAAATGCTTCCACCATACCACATCAATGGATATATGATTATTATTATATGCACTCTTCATGGCCTTTCACTTATAAATCTCACCTTATACCACATTTACACGGCTACTGTCACACTCACCTTAATTATTACTCTCCTACCATACATTACATTGAGAAAGGTCCCCCACATATAAGGTGTGTCCATACTACATACAGCACTTTGCTCTAATCTAATCCCATTCTAATGTTGGCAGATATTATTCAATGCATGAAATCAGGAAACATCCTTGTCAAGCTGGACTCTCAAGGATTTCATAGTGAAATATTCTACTGTACACAGTACCTCTGATATATTTCCCAGGAGGACAAGGTTGACAAACACCTTGGGAATGTTTTTCCTCACTTTCTCCAACACTATCCTCACGTACCTGTCGTAATCTTCAACCCTTAGTGTAGGAATTACTCCAGAGCACCTAAAAATAGAAGAAAATACAAATAAAATTATTGCAGAGTTAGTCTGCTACTTATGGTTATTAATCATCAACCAATTAAACAAATTTTGATAAAGATTGCAGGTAAAATGGTCTGTGGTAAAGGGGATCTTATATGTTTTCCTAGTTGCAAAATTATAGTTTTCACTTTTACAGATTTTATGACATTGCATAATATGCTTACCCAAGACACACGTCATTAGCACCAATAAATAGTGTCAGAAGTTTCCAGTCATTCTCCATATCAACTTGTGGACTCTACAACCAAAAAAAAAAAAAAAAAAAAAGAAGAAAAAAAAAGAAGAAAAAAAAAAAAAAAAAAAAAAAAAAGAAGAAAAAAAAAAAAGTAGTGTAGGTTAAAGTTCCGATCACACAATTACATGAAGATAAAAATAATAATGTATCCTCACCCTTACGTCTCCACCCCTCACACCACACCTACCCATCTATAAATCATGTCTCCGCTTGTGGATTTATTAAAAAGTACACACAAAATACCCACCAAGTTAAAAGCGCTGAATATGAGTTTCTGTGGTAATGGATTACTCAGCAAGCATGCCAGGTATTAAAATTTATCAATTATTCTTGTGTTGTGAATTATTTGATTAATGAGTTCACACCTCCATAACAGTGCTGCTTTGTGTCCTGTTGATTGATAGATCACATCAAATGTTTATACAAACTCAAGGAATAACAGTATTAATAGGAATGCTCTGAGAAGACAAATATTGTCCTGTACACTATAGTTTGCAATATGGCCAGATAAATCTTATGTGGGTATTCTTTCAACACACCAATATTTAGCAAAAATTATAGCACACAAGAGTTCATCACTTGTGCACTGGAGGGATATTTTTGAGAAAGAATACAGCATATGTGAAATATATTTAAAATACCAAATTATGATCTTTAAAAAGGAAAAACATGATATTCAAATATTGCGACAGTACCAATGTATAATGCTGAACAAATTAGACTTCCTATACTTTCATGATTTGCGAATGTGTGATATTTATTAAGAAAAGAAAAATATATTATAAGATTAAACATAACTTTATCATACTACAAATTAAAATAAAATTTTTTTTTATAAGTGGATAAGAGGAGAAAGAAGGAGAAACAGGGTTTATAAATTCATAATTAATCTACTTTATGGTTACAGATGATAATCCCCTCCAATTACCTTCTTGAGTTGTTTCAGCAAGTAATTAAATTCATGAGAGACAAGGTTCAAAGCCATGCCTCCACTCTGAGCAGCATTGAACACGTCCCTCTCTGGCTTGTATTGGAATGGAGCACACAGAATGGAATAGCAAATCTACAGGAAGATAATCCATGATTGATGATGAAGTTCTGGGGTGGGGGGGGGGAGGGGGAACTGGAAAATGATCAAAAGAACTGAATTAATTTTTCAAATGAGAATATCCTAACATATTTAAATGGATGATAAGTTACTGGGATTAACTGGGAGACATTGGATATAAAGTAAAAGGGAGAGAAATCAAGGGGAATGGTATCAGGAGAAAATAGGATAGACGGTGACTATATTATACAAACTAGCTCACTCACACTAACAAACTGTAACTTTTTAACTAATGGCACTTGTTCCATATAGAATTAGAATCATGGGCTGACAAATCTTCAGACTTTTAAGCAATTCTTCGATGCAGTTTCACTGAGTGAAAGGCAAGTCAACTATTATGCACTAGTGCTCCACAGAGCTCTTGCAACAAACATGTATATAAATTTTTCACCAGTTTAAAGCTCATTGGATAGATATAAAAATGGTGGTTAGGTTTAGTGCATATAGTTAAGCAGATTTAAAATAATTATGCATTTTGTGATAAGAGCATGACAATTGGTACAAGGTTTTTTTTTTACATCATAAAAAGTATTTTAAGATGTGGAGCCATCTCTGATTTGACCTTTGGTGGCTTCTAGACATCAATCTCTGCCACATATGGTACTATTATTATATTCGAAATTTGGGTTACATTTACTAATTTTTCTTGATAGTAACACAAATATAAATCAGCTAAATCATTTTTATTTTTTAAAATTCTTCCTCAATCCTGCTTCTTTGATGTTCTTAATGTTGACAATTTGCCATATATGGCATCAATTAAAATACAAATGACATTCCTCCAGCTGGCATAGGTTTACGCATGTTTTTTGTTAGAATTTAAAAAAAAGGCAAGTAGGTGTAGGGTAGGCTTTTATAAGCAGCTGACCTTGGAGGGTGCATAAGAAAGTCTGGAGGAATACAACCAGGCAGATGAGGGGGGAGGATGTCAGAGGAAGAGTAGCTCCAACCAGAGTAATCCCACAGAGCTGTAAAGACTTCCTATGTGTGGATGACAACAAAACGGAGTTGTTCTTCATTTTGCCACAACATATCACAAGCCTCTCAGCATAAGAAGGCAAAGGAGTCTGCACAACTCATGAAAGTGATGTTGTGTTCTCTGTAGTAGATGATGATCTGTTAAGACTAATTCTTTGCTCTCTTAAAGAAGCCGACACTCTGCCTTCTACTACATATGGCAGATGATGTATAGAAGGGCTTCAGAATAGTGTGTGTGTGTGTGTGTGTGTGTGTGTGTGTGTGTGTGTGTGTGTGTGTGTGTGTGTGTGTGTGTGTGTGTGTGTGTGCGCGCGTGTGTCTCTGTGTGTGTGTCTGTGTGCACTGTAGATATAGTTAGTTTCAATTTTTTTTTTTAAATATGTAGCTCTAATATACTACCACACCAGTGACATTGCAGAAGTCAATGATGCTAGAAAACTCTTTTTTACATGGACCTCAGGAAGTACCCTCTTAATTTGTGAACACATTGAGCATTACAGAGAAACTGACAAACATATCTGTCATATAGATAGGAGGGCATTGAAGCACTTCACTGTCACAATAGTTCAGAGAAGTAATTTGCAATGTGCATTAAATTTAACTTTCTTTTTATATATTTTTATAGTTATTGTTGGTTTACTTTAAACAAAGCAATGAAATGTTTCAGCATTTTCAGCTACAAATAGTAATTACAGAAAAAAAATTTTAGATAAAAAAAATGATGTTCTACATTAGATATTTTTGCTCTCAAACATTTCTTGTGCAAATCTATATCAAATTGGGGTCACTCATTATCATTATGATCTCATAGAGTTGACTATGGGAAAAGATGCACCATTCTAGAAAGAGACCAACTTATCAATATATTACTTTTACCATTTTGTTAATAGTATTATAATGATAAATTACTGTCAAAGAGAGCTACCATTACTCTTGAACAATGCAGTTGCTATATCGAGTAGCAACAGCAGTTGTTACAACTACTTTACACAAAGCTATTATTCCAAACAAGGAAGTTTATCTGAATCAAAGGAACATAACCATTGACATATTTAGCATGCCCAGGAAATGTGAGAGTTGAGGTTTTAGGCACATGTAAACAATACTAACAAAATGAAATAAATCACCTCTCCCCCAATTTTTTTCTTTTTTTCATATTTATTTCAAACCCACTCTCTTCCTCCCCATAATTTTTGACCAATAAATGGCCAGAAAAGAAATAGAGCAACTTGATTTGCCACTTCTCTTGTTATACCTCTAAAGACATTCATCACATCTTGTGTAAGAAACTAACACACTAACATTTCCCTCATTTTCTCATGACATCAAACATCTCACTAAAATTAAATAAACAAAAACTTGTAGTCATTAACTCTCTTCAAGTAGAGGGTATGTGCTGGTCATCCACCTGAAGATATGTTATTATTGAAAAGAGCACTTTGTAACAATACCAGTATTTAGATGGTCCACTCACCCACCCCTTTGACTATCCCTGAGGTCCATTCCACTCCCCCCTAGGGTGGTGGAGAGAGATGCAACCCTGGCTAAGCCTTCTCCATTATATAGATCCTTTTTTTCTTCTTTCTTTAAACATTCTTTCAAGAGTGGAATTTAGTATGGTCTTGCTGGTGTGGGGTGCATAAATAATACAACCATTGCTTTGCATTTAGTGTACCTCAACTATGTGATGCCTGAGACTGCCGCCTACTAGATCAGGGCTGTAGAACTGGAGGAAGTTGGCCACTGTCACTGCACCAGGGTCCATCCCTATACTCCATGACTGCCCCTGCAAATAACAATGTGCAGTGTGTAGTCAGCTCCATCCTTATGTATACTGTACATACAACAAGAATGTTTACCCGGTACTCATATAAATCTGCAACCAAATCCAGTCCATGTCTCCCCATCATACCAAATCCTGCAACATTTAAAAAAATAAAATGGAATAGCTACATGCACATTTCTGTGAATTTAACACGTCACTATGTATGAATTGACTTTATCACTTGAATGTCTCTTAAATGAGCCCCATTTAGAGATTAGTTATCAATTTGTGAATTGGAAATATCACAGATATTTACCTGAAAAACTAGATCAGTTTATGGATATTTCCACAAATTGAACACAATTAAATTAAGCACAAATAAGTAAACACAGATATGACTCATTTATCATTCATGAGGTACCTACTAGGTACCCAACTTTGTTGTCACTCACCCCCTACCCTTAATTTTATGGCCAAATGAAAGGTTAGTTCAAACCCTTTCCAATGATATGGTTTATGACATGTCTTTTCAAGTCCTCCATGAGACACTTAGCCACAACAAGTAGCACTCCTATGAGGTCATTCCAAACTGTGAGGGTGTTGCTGTGGTGACTGGTGACTGACTGAGGTATTATATAAGAGTTTTGGTTAAGCACAAAGCACTGAAAAATAATTTATGAAATTCTACAGGTCACATTGCTAAGTGTTTGTGCACTTTGAAAAAACATAAACATAAACCAAAACACTTAACAGTACTATATATTTACACTAAAATTTTAGTGTATACACAGGGCTTCAAAATGATATATAATATGTATATTTCCTAAAATTTTGGCAAAGATAGGAGTGGTTCTGGACCGAAAATCCACATTAACAACATTCACTTTTACTTTTCGAAATTAACATGGTCGCCATAGCACATTTTACTCAAATCCACCATAACTCAAGGGATCATCCAATTTGCTTCATATTTGAAAGACAGCTTCTATAGATGCTGTACAACTATATAAGAAAGAAAACAGAAAAAAAAAGTTCTTCTTAAAAAAAAAAAAAAAAAAAAAAAAAAAAAAAAAATAATAATAATAATAATAATAATAATAATAATAATAATAATAAAAAAATTAAAAAAATTAAAAAATAAAAAATAAAAAAAAAAGCGTGTTACTTCCTCCCTTAAGCTGAAATTACACAGTGATATTAATTGGGAAATCAAAATTTAATTATTTTTAAATATAACTATCCTTATTCTCAGTGCACATGTGAGAATGTTGAATTTTTCAGACATGTTAGAAAGAAGAGGGTAGGTGGAGCATTGGCCCTCAGTCTTCTAGTTAAAGCGTTTTGTTGTATATTATAATTTGAACTAATATTATTTTCACAGACTCTAAGGGTGCCAGAAGTGCTTTACTAAATTGGTATTAAACAGCTGCGAGCATGACAGGAAAAATTGTTTTAAGTATCTTTGAGTGCCTATTTTCCTCTCTATCTATTCATCTATCTCTATTTTCTCTCACACGCACCTTGCACTTTGACACAGGGGGTGTCCATAAGCAAGTTGTGGCAGGATTGAAGCCTAGGATCTCTGCGAAGGACCACATTTTTTTTTATTGTTTTTTTTTTTTTTGCCAATGCATTGTGCCAGTACAAAACATCCACTTAAATTGAAATTTATTATTTTTATAAAATCTCCATAACTAAGATAAAGCAGTCTATAAATTGTATATTCTTAAAATAAACAAAATTAGAAATTTCCAACCAAAACCCCAATCACTTATGATTTAACATTTCGACTTAATTGTGGGTAAAAAAAAACTCAACCATGACCAAGAGTTGAACGGGTGACCTCTGCACTGGTGGTCAGAGGAAGTTTCAAAACAAGAACAAGAACAAGATTCCCAAGAAAGTAACATTTAGAGTCCGCGAACTTGTTAAAGTTTGCTGTTAAAAATTAGTCGTATTATTCATTTTTAATTATTACAGCATTGAACTTTTCAAAAATAATGCAGCCAAACTCTACCATGGTCAACCTGTCTAGAAGGAATAAATTGTAATGCTAGAAGGGTAATTAACTACCTTAAAGGTTAGGGTTTCACCCATGTGCTAATATGGCACTGCTTCAACCTTGCACATACTGGTTCTCCATTCAGTTTCACTATATAATATGAGTAAGAGCGGTTAGTGTGCATCATCGAGAGGGATCCCATCTTTGACAGCCTCTGAAGTTAAAAATCAATATAGGAATAAAGAAAATTGAAATAACGGTAAGTCTGATATCCAGGAGACTAGTTGTGAGGATTTTAAAAGGTCAATAGAAAACCCCAATCCTGTTTCAAAAATTTTTAAATGCCCTACACCATTATACATATATTCCTTTCCATGTATTCATGTAGTGCCATATTTTAATACTGTCATCCCTTAAAATTGTATGTTAAAAATTATAAATATTTGTAATTATACTAGTCAAACACCATTCAGTAAGTGCGTATCAATATTTGCAGTACTGTGCCCAGGCTACAATTACCATTTTGTGAGAGATAAAATAATAGATGGAATAAACAGAAAAACCTCCTACAAAACATAACAGAAAATATTTCAAAAATTCAGTAAAGAGACAGAAATAAACAACAAAAATCTCAAAGAATTTTTTTCTTCCATTTATTATAAACTAATGGCTATTTGGATTGACTTGAAAAAAGGAGGAATAAGACTGTAACTTGTTGACCATGATCAAAAATGATTATTTCTATTGATAGTCGAAGTCAATTTAAAGTATTAATGGGATTATCACTCATGATCTAGAAATACATGGGGCATGCCCAATTCACATTATTAGAGAGTGTGGCTAGCACTCCATATTTAGGGTTGACCCCACCATTATCATTGGTATAATACAAAACATATTTACACTTAGTCAACTTCTAGATGATAGCATTACAAAATTTTCATGTTAAGTTCAGGAGCCTCTAAGAAAGGTTTATGTCTAATATTTAATGCAAAGAGCTCCCCCTAAAAGAAGTAGAATAAAAAAAATAAATAAATAAAAAAAAAAAAAAATTCTCTCAACTCTCCATTAACATCTTCCTTAAGAGCCAGGCTATTAGAAACAATAGCACTAGCACTAATACCATGATCTGACAGAGATTCAACTGGTACATGTCCATGACCCATCAGTTTTCTTCATTAGCTTACAAAAATATGAATTGCGTTAGGGTGGACCTATGGCACCCACTGTCATAGACGCCATTATAATTTCAATCAAACTACTGAGTATCCATGCAAAAACTGTTGACTAAACCCTCCACTAAGCCTAGTCTCACTTGCCAGACCCTTTACCAAAACACTCCGCTGGAGTAGTCAGGTAAATGGTCTGGCAAGGGAGACTATGATAAACTCTCCACTTAAGCCACTACAGATAGTGAATTCTAATCCGGTAAAATTTCATACATTCAGTTCAATTCCTTTTGATGCAGTAAAAATAATTTCATTAATTAATTTATATACTGATAACTTCTGCAATAAAAGGATATCCCATGAACCAATAACTTCCTGTGTTATGGAAGCCATGTGCAGTTTTATCACACAAATGCATGCCCAAGTACTACCAAATTTCAGATAGCAGACATTGATAAATTGATTAGTTAATGAGTGCTTGTTGACTGAGCATCACCTGACAGCTGTGACTTCTTATTCTTGAAATCAACATTGAAAACTGTGACCAACTATTATATATGCCTAATTCTATATCCCTAAATCACTGACTCCAAACTCTATTGCATTTACTATTTTTTTTTGAAATATGCTATTATCATGACTAAATGATAAAATGAATATTTCTTTTCACAACATTGCAAAGAAACACACACCCCCCCCCCCCCCCACCCAAAAAAAAAGATAGAAAAAAAATAATAAAGATACTTACTTTGAAAAAAAATACAGAAACTAGTAATAAAATACGTTGATAAATAAATGGAAAAATAAAGCCCTGTCCACACTACAAATGGGTTTGTACCTCCCTCCAGTAACACCCAGTTCCAAATGTTTTCTTGTGTCCACACTTTCATAGTGCTGAACTCACTCCACATCACACAAATTGAGGATAAAGAGGAGGGAAAGAGCTATTCTAGCTAAACTCCTGATAGTTGAATATCAACAATAAAGCCACATGAATGCTAAATAAATCTGAGCTGCTCGAAACCTACCCTTCTGAAGATTTCAGGTAAAAACCGGGTGGAACCTGTTGGGATAAAACTTGGTGCAGTGTGGACGTGTGGCACCCATTCCAGACAGTGATGAACTGGCTTTATTGTGCAGTGTGGACAGGGCTTAAGATTTAGGGTTCCCCAAAAAGTACAGAAACAAAAAAAAGACCTATCCAAGTAAATCAAAAACAAGGCATGAACATTCATTTATTATGTGCCTAATTCTACTTCCATAAATAATTGACTCCAAACTTATTTTATGACAATCTAGTGCCAAAAAAAGAAGCTACAATAATAGGTAAATAACAGAATGAATATTTCTTTTGTAATATTGCAAAGAAATCCCCTGAATCCCTCCCACCCATTCCCAAAAGGGTACATAAATAGTAAGGAAAGGAAATAGGTGACTCCCTCATCACGCATAATAGGAGTACAAAAATATCAAGTTGTGAAGATCGGAGGCAGTTACTTAAGGGATGTAAATATAGGCACAATAATTGAGTGTTCATGCCTTGCTCCCATATTTCTTGGGTACTTCGTTTCTTGTTTCCGTACTTTTTGTGGAAATCCTGAATCATATTTTTTCCATTTATTTATTTTAATAAAATGAATTCAATATTGTTTTTCTCTCATTGAACCTGTGCTATGCTTTGCTCGACAGCCACAGATAGACTTGGGAAGAAATAAGTATGATCCCCCCGAGAAAACATATTCTCCTTTCTCCACCTATAAAAAAACTTGGGATGTTAGTGAATGTTGATTTTTCTTTGGGTTGTAAAAATGAAATATATCTATTTTTTTTTATCCACATCAACTATAAATACCTCCCTGCACCATTGTATGGGTGCCATTTCTGGAAATATATGCAGTGGCCAAGTAAATACACATACAAATCCTATATTCAAGATGGAAAATCAGAACAAAGGAAAGTGTGGTTGATATTGAATTCAAGTCTAGCTATATAGCTATAATAAATCGCTATTTATTCATGAGTGGAACCCCCCCCCCAAAAAAAACAACCCCCCACCCTCCCCAATTATCTGTCAAACTACCTGCTGTGACACTGTCTCCAAGGGCCATAACAACTTTGATGTCCTGTGGTTTCAGCTCATAAACTGTAGCTGCAGGGTGGGCCAATGGAGGGAGGGGA
Organism: Lycopodina hypogea; assembly: GCA_963969325.1. Lineage (NCBI taxonomy): Eukaryota > Metazoa > Porifera > Demospongiae > Poecilosclerida > Cladorhizidae > Lycopodina > Lycopodina hypogea. The sequence goes on along the minus strand of OZ017780.1, from coordinate 5,765,335 downwards.
GGGCAACCGAAACTCTCCCTGCACTCACACAGGTATATACGCCCCAAGATTAACACAAATAACCACCAGCTGTTGAACATCATTTTGCTTCTTGGCACTACCGATGCAGGTTAATTTATTGGGTGGGCGGTAACCGCAGTAAATTGGTCAATGTTCCATTGGTAAACTTGTCTGGTCTGGATATTCCCCTTCCTAGATCCTCCGTTTCTTTATTTTTACTTAGATCTTCAAACTTTGCACTCATTTGGCAGTGATGGGCAGTTATTTTAGTTACCTGAGCTCTGGGAAAGAAGAATCATCATCTAGTTTAAAATATAATATTGTTCTGTATTTCTTCTATTTCCACTAAGAAATACTATATCACCCATTCTACAAAAATTTGAAATCAGCTTTGAAATGTTCTGATCAACCCAGCTAAAAGAGCTCACAACAACCAGATTAATATTCCCTCACCAACTAATATTTAGGGATTCCTACATAATATACTGTGAACAAAGAGAATGTACTTCCCTAATATTTCTGCTCCTTTTTTAAAATTATTATGAAGCTTTTTTTTAAATTAATAAATCATAACAAATTAATGCCTGCTTGCTACACAATAATGCATGGACTAAATTTTATTTCAAAACATGTTGATTTGGAGTGTATTCATTTCACGCAAATGGAGGATATGGAGGAGGGAGGAGAGAGGAGAGAGCTGTTAGTAGCTAAATTCCTAATAGCGAACATCAACAATAAAGCCACAAGTATGTTAAATAAATCTGAGCCTCTTGAAGCCTATCCTGAAAGTTTCAGATGAAACCGGGTGGAACCTGTTGAGATGAAACCCGGTATAGTTTGGACGCATGAAACCCGTCCAGACACGGATGAAACCATTATTCTTGTGCATTGTGGACAGGGATTTTGACACCTGGACCAATTACAATGAAACTTAGCATGAATGTTCCTTACGGCCCCAGGATGAATCCAAAAGGGAAAAAATATATTTCGACTGGCTGCCTATTGGGTCTGACATTGGCATTTCCAGGAAATAATGTGCCATTCTGGTAAAGGGTCATTTATAGCACCCACCACCCCAAGTAAAATTGAGAAATTTTTAAAGTACTGCCAACTTTATAATTCTCCTATCTTTACTTGTGCCCACTATCTAGAATTGTGGTTGCTGCAGTTCTCTCATTTCTTGTAAGGGATTGTTTTACTCCTGTGTAAAACAGATACTACATAAAAAAAATTTTAAATAAAAAAAAAATAAATAAATAAAAACTTTTTTTAAAAAATATCAATAAAAAAAATTGATTGGACATTTTCATTCTAACATGGCACACTAAACAAGTGATATAGACTTATGGCCTGAGGAGCAATATAGAAAAGTTGGGGGTGTGGTATTGATTAATATAGGTACGTTATTACAGGTTCTATTTTATTGCAGCTGGCAATGAGTATTTTCAAGTCATGGATGTCGATGACTACCAGAGCAGCTGGAGGAAGAGGGGTGGAGTCAGGAATATGCCTTCATTGCATAATGTGGGCAGTGTTGTCATGGAGGGAGCTCACATGATATGAACTAAAGGTGATCAATGGATGCCTCCAGACCATCTCAAAAAAACAAACAAACTTAAGAGCAAGATGATCTCAAAAACCTTTTAAGATAGTTGATACACTGCACTTAGTTTGGTGGAAAAGCATATATACATATATCACCAAATTTCTATATTTATTTCCTATACAGATTATATACTAATTTCCGTTTTCAACTTTCATGCTTTAGTTTAATTTGTAGGATTGTCTGTTTGACTTGGTGCATGCTATACAAGGTGATGACAGTGTGGTGTTTCTCTGCCTAGCAAACAGATAAATCTTGTGGACTATAATAGAATGTATATACCACCAGGAGAGGTGGGGTAGATGGCATTCCAACCAAAATACCCAACTAAAATATGGATGATGATCATTACCAAGCATATTATTCTGGTTGTGTGGTTTGCTAGACACATTTTCTCTCACCACCAAGAATTTTCTTACTTTAGTTAAAACTTGAGTATGAGTATCAGTGAACATTTGAAGATAAATTGCCACCAACCCACTTTGTTGTTCAAGTAACAGTGGGAGACCAAATTATCAAGCAAAGAATGATTAACTCCTTGAGACATTCTCTTATTTATTTTCATTCAATGGTGCCATGCTGGTGGGTTGTGGTGCATTTCATCTGCTTAATTTGTATGACATTAAAATTGTGTATCAGGGAAGGACGTGGAGGCTTGAACCTCTACCTCAAGTGTAACACTATACGTAAGCAGTTTTCCAGTGCATAGATTATGCTTACCTGTTTGAGACAAAGGTTTCATTATTTGGATATACTCTCACTCATCTGATTATACACTGTCATAACCTGCATCCATAGCTCTTTGGGAGCAGTAGCCTTATCAAATAAGGCAAGGGTAAGAGAGAATCACAAACAGAAATCACAGCTTCATGTGCAAGTTCCATCTAGACCACACCCCTGACAGCAACAATGATAGCAAACATATTTAACCATTTGTATTCTACCAAGTGGGGGGGGGGGGGGGGGGGGAAACAACAACATGAAAATGAAGGGGGGGGGGGGGGGGAAAGAAGGAATTGTGTGCTAAGGTTGGGGTCACTGAGCACATCACCATAATTTATCAACAATGAGACAGAGATATTGCAGCAGTAAGGTGCCACCACAATAATCATACATTATACAGCAATGCAAGTGCACATTAAATAGAACTCATATGATGTTTTGTCACCAGTCATTGATTCGTTGTCTCATGGCGACTACTTCTTCTTGCAATGATTTCGGTAACTGCCCGGGAAGCTGCATGTTGAAGTAAACTTCAGTTTCCTCCAAATCTCTTAATAGTTCTTCTTTGCTCATCTTGAAGAGCCATTCCTTCTTCACTTCTCCTTCTTTCAGACCTTCTAGATTGAGAGCACCATCCGAGGGAACATAGCCAAGGGGTGTCTCTCTCATGCAGTCCTCTCCTTCGACTCTCCGCAGGATCCAGTCCAGCACACGGAGGTTCTCCCCAAACCCTGGCCACACAAACTTCCCCTTGTCATCCTTTCGAAACCAGTTTACGTGAAATATCTTGGGTAGCTGGATACCTGGCTTTGTCTCCAAATTCAGCCAGTGCTCCAGGTACTGGGTGAAGTTGTATCCAAAGAATGGACGCATTGCGAACGGGTCGTGCATCATTGTCTTAGTCTTGACGTCTGCCGCAGCCGCCGTGGACTCGGACTTCATCCCGGCTCCAACAAACACTCCATGCTTCCAGTTAAAAGCCTCGTACACCAGCGGGATGGAGGTGGGGCGACGCCCACCAAACAGTATAGCATCAATGGGCACGCCTTCAGAATCCTCCCACTTTGGATCCAAGTATGGGTATTGAGAAATGGGAGTGCAAAATCTCGCATTGGCATGGGAAGCCAGCTTCTTTTTCCTTTCCTCCTCAGGAAGCTTGTCCCACTGCTCCACACCCAACCACGAAGTGATCGACACCTCAGGAGAAGGTCGCTCCATACCCTCCCAGTACACGCCCCCATCACTGGTTCGCGCAGTGTTCGTAAAGACGGTATCTTTGAAGATCGTTTTCATGGCATTTGGATTTGAGCTGTGGCTGGTACCTGGTGCCACACCAAAGAAGCCGTTCTCTGGATTAATCGCTCGGAACCGTCCATCTTTACCGAACTTCATCCATGCGATGTCATCGCCCACACACTCCACCTTCCACCCGGGCATGGTCGGAGTGAGCATAGCAAGGTTAGTCTTGCCACAGGCGCTGGGGAAAGCAGCTGCTATGTAGTGTTTCTTACCCTCAGGGCTGGTCAAACCTACGATCTGTGAGAGTTATAGAAACAATGGCTGGGATACACGCTGACTGGTCAAAATATTACTTCCACATGTTGAAGTTAGCTCAATGGACACACACACGAGATCAACTTCACACTGGGTTAAGGCAGATTTGAAGTAGGTTGACAATAGCTCCATGGAGACACACACACTAGATCAATGTCACACTGGGTTGATACAGGTAGAAGTAGGTTGATAATAGCTCTATGGACACACACAAGATCAACATCACACACTGGGTTAAGGCAGGTTGAAGTAGGTTGCAAATAGCTCTAGAGGACTCACACTAGATCAATATCACACTGGGTTGAAGTAGTTGACAATATTTAGCTCTATGGGGACACACTGAACCAACATCACACTGGGTTGAGGCAGGTTGAAATAGCTCTATGGGCACAGATATTGGACCAACATCACACTGGGTTGAGGCAGGTTGAAGTAGGCTGACAATAGCTCTATGTGGACACACACTGGACCAACATCACACTGGGTTGAGGCAGGTTAAGTAGGTTAACAATAGCTCTATGTGGACACACACTGAACCAACATCACACTGGGTTGAGGCAGGTTGAAATAGCTCTATGGGCACAGATATTGGACCAACATCACACTGGGTTGAGGCAGGTTGAAGTAGGCTGACAATAGCTCTATGTGGACACACACTGGACCAACATCACACTGGGTTGAGGCAGGTTAAGTAGGTTAACAATAGCTCTATGGGGGCACACACTGGACCAACATCACACTGGGTTGAGGCAGGTTGAAGTAGGCTGACAATAGCTCTATGTGGACACACACTGGACCAACATCACACTGGGTTGAGGCAGGTTAAGTAGGTTAACAATAGCTCTATGTGGACACACACTGGACCAACATCACACTGGGTTGAGGCAGGTTAAGTAGGTTAACAATAGCTCTATGTGGACACACACTGGACCAACATCACACTGGGTTGAGGCAGGTTAAGTAGGTTAACAATAGCTCTATGTGGACACACACTGAACCAACATCACACTGGGTTGAGGCAGGTTGAAATAGCTCTATGGGCACAGATATTGGACCAACATCACACTGGGTTGAGGCAGGTTGAAGTAGGCTGACAATAGCTCTATGTGGACACACACTGGACCAACATCACACTGGGTTGAGGCAGGTTAAGTAGGTTAACAATAGCTCTATGGGGGCACACACTGGACCAACATCACACTGGGTTGAGGCAGGTTGAAGTAGGCTGACAATAGCTCTATGTGGACACACACTGGACCAACATCACACTGGGTTGAGGCAGGTTAAGTAGGTTAACAATAGCTCTATGTGGACACACACTGGACCAACATCACACTAGGTTGAGGCAGGTTTACTATAGCTCTATGTGGACGGACACACACACACTAGATCAATGTTACACTGGGTTGAAGTAGTTGACAATATTTAGCTTTATGGGGACACACACTGGACCAATATCACACTAGGTTGAGGTAGGTTGACATTAGCTCTATGTGAACATACACTGGATCAGCATCACACTAGGTTGAGGCAGGTTGAAAACAGCTCTATGGGGACACACACACTGGACCAACATCACACTGGGTTGGGGAAGGTTGAAGTAGGTTGACAATAGCTCTATGGGGACACACACTGGACCAACATCACACTGGGTTGAGGCAGGTTGACAATAGCTGTATGGGGACACACACTGGACCTACATCACACTGGGTTGAGGCAGGTTGAAATAGGTTGACAATAGCTGTATGGGGACACACACTGGACCAACATCACACTGGGTTGAAGAATGTTGAAGTAGGTAGACAATAGCTCTATCAGGGCACATACTAGATTAACATCACACTGGGTTAAGGTTGATTACATTTTGTAGCATCTAAGGGTCCACAAGGCAAGCAGAAGGTCCTGTGTACATACGCTGGAACATTACACTACGTAGTTAGCCACCTTACATTCACAAACCAATAGGTGCTAATTTTATCCAATTCTTACCAACATATGCTCGGCCAGCCAGCCTTCCCTCTTGGCCAAGGTGTTAGCTATTCTCAGAGCAAAACACTTCTTCCCAAGCAGAGAGTTCCCGCCATAACCACTCCCAAACGACTTGATCTCGTTTCTCTCTGGAAAGTGTGCGACAGAAATCTGTTTCGGGTTACACGGCCACATGACGTCGTCCTCACCCGGATGCAGGGGCACGCCTACCGAGTGCAAGCACTTCACAAATTCCTCGTCCCTCAAGACGTCAAGAACAGCCTTCCCCATGCGTGACATAATACGCATACTGGCCACCACATACTCGGAGTCTGTCAATTGGATGCCAATCTTAGCGAGTGGAGAACCGATAGGTCCCATGCTGTAGGGGATGACATACATCGTACGACCTTGGAGTGGGTGGAGAGGGAGAGGGTGAGGAGAAAGAAGTAATGGTCACATGATGGGAAGTATTACTATCAACAATAATTCATGAATGTTGGTCATGTGATTTAACATTAATGAGCAACACATGCCAATCCCCCCAAAGTTTGTAACATGCACAAACTCTTTCCCATTCCATAAATCACACCTATTTGGATACTTTTTCTTGTTTGTTTGTTAGCTGGTTTGTTTGTTGCTTTTTTTCCTCGGTCAACTGTGAAGTGATTGCCAGGTGGAGGTGGAGTATAGTTTAATAATTTACAAAGTTGATGGAGAGAAAAATACCCACACACAATTTTATAAAGTGTCCTGCATGTGAGTTTTCTGTGTAGGTCTGGTAAGGTGTGACCACCATTTCTACAATCAGAGCACTAAATCAGAACATCATTCTCACCACACAACTGTTTCAATGCTCAATGTCCACCCAGTATAGGAAACTCAATCCTTAGATAACTTTTCCTTTACCACCAGGTCAATCATGCTACCTGACCACTGGACTGTATTTAGACCAAAAATTGTTACATTGATTAATCCATGACTGTTGACAGGCAGCAATCTTTCTGTTTGCTGTCCTTTTAAACCAACACATTAGGAAGTCAGTTACCTCAACTACACATACATGAACAAATTGGTCAACAGAACACTTCGTAAAGCCATACCCATCTTATTATAATGGAGCTTACTGTGTGTGTGTGTGTGTGTGTGTGTGTGTGTGTGTGTGTGTGTGTGTGTGTGTGTGTGTGTGTGTGTGTTCCAATCCCAAAGAAAGGTGACCTGAAGCAGTGTGACCATTGGCGTGGAATAAGTTTGTTGGATGTGGTAGGGAAGGTACTAGGCAGAATTGTACAGGGAAGATTGCAGGTGATTGCTGAAAAAATTCTGCCTGAGTCACAGAGTGAGTTCAGGAAAGGACATGGTTGTGCAGACATAATTTTTGTTGCTAGACAGCTTGTGGAGAAAGTGAGGGAACATGGCGAATCATTGTATGTGTTGTTTGTAGACTTGAGGAAGGCTTATGATTCAGTGCCCAGGCAAGCCCTATGGAAGGTCCTAGAGAAGTATGGTGTGCCAGAAAAATGATGAATGTTGTGAAGTCTTTCCATGAGGGGATGCATGCTGAGGTTAGAATGGGTTCGACTGTAACTGATAGGTTTGAGGTCCAGAATGGCTTACGGCAGGGATGTACCCTGGCACCCACATTATTTAATATCTACTTCAGTGTTATGGTGGCTGATTGGCGCAATAGGAGTAGTGGTGCAGGAGTGAGTGTGTTATATAAGCATGGTAGGAAGTTGGTTGGGGACCGCACAGCTAAGTCTAGATTGAGTGAGATGAGAGTAACTGAGTCCCAGTTTGCTGATGATGTGGCATTGTATGCAACCTCTCGGGATAGAGTTTTGAGTCAGTAGCAGCAGAGTTTGTGAAAGTGGCAAGTGAATGGGGGCTGACTGTGATACTGAGAAGACAAAAGGGATGGTTGTTGGTGAGGGATTGAATGAGAGTGATGTCAGACCAGTGCAGGTGGAGGGTGGCTCTGTGGATGTAGTCAAGGACTTCACATACTTGGGTGCTAACATCTCAGGAGATGGGGAGATAACTAGTGAGGTGACTAGAAGAATTGCTAAAGCAGCTAGAGCATTTGGATGTTTGCGGGTGCCAGTATTTAAGAATAAAGACCTCTCATTGGCCACAAAGAGAGCAGTGTATAGGGCAGTTGTTCTAGCTATATTACTGTATGGAGCTGAAACTTGGACAATGAAGGCTGTGCATACAAGACGTTTGAATTCTTTTCATAACAGTTGTATTCGGACAATCCTGGGTGTGACGAGGTACCAACAATAGAATGAAAGATTAACATCTCAAAGCCTATCACATAGGTTTGGCTTGCAGCAGTCCATCTCTGATATAATTCTGGAGCAACGTTTAAGATGGGTGGGTCATGTGGGTCACATGGATGAAGAAAGGCTTCCAAATAGATTGTTGTTTGGGGAGCTTAACATGAAGAGACCATGCCACGGGGCAAAGAAGAGGTGGAGGAATGTTCTAAAAGTGGATTTGCAGGCAATTGGTGTGTATGATAGATGGTATGAGTTGTGCCAGGACAGGAAGGGGTGGTTTCATCTGTGTTTAGATGGTGTAGAGAAAATTTCAACATCCAGGCGATGGAACACCTGCTCAGCTAACAAGCAATCTGAATAAAGAACACTAAGCTGTGCCTGTGGAACGAAATTTCGAAGACAAGGAGATCTGACCAGACACCAACATTTCTGTGTGATGCCATCATAAGCTAAGTTTATTGCCATTGGTCCTGGATTCATCCAGGACACTGCCATCATGGTACTTCGTACCATGGGCAGCTTCTAAGTTCTGAGAGAGAGAGAGAGAGAGAGAGAGAGAGAGAGTGTGTGTGTGTGTGTGTGTGTGTGTGTGTGTGTGTGTGTGTGTGTGTGTGTGTGTGTGTGTGTGTGTGTGTGTGTGTGTGTGAGTGAAAACTAGACAACCAGTGGACCAAATAAGCTCATATTGACCACACAGCCACACCACTTCCTATGGGCAAATCCGGCAAAAGAATAGCCAAAATTGGAGATTTGGTACAGGGGTACTGTGGGTTCAAGTCCAACCATAGTAGTCTCCTCCCCTCTTCCATTCTTTGTTCCAGCAGAAAGAATTTTTTAAGCTCTGCCACAATTGCCAGCTAGTAATAATAATAATATACATTCTTTTAATCTGTGCACAGAGGGTCCACAGAGGGTCCACAGAGGGTCCACAGAGGGTCCACAGAGGGTCCACAGAGGGTCCACAGAGGGTCCACAGAGGGTCCACATTACTAGAAGTCCTACTTTCAGTACACAGCATATGAAATGATAAGCCTTAATTCTGCTATACACTGAGGAGGAAGGGGAAAAAATTGTTCTCCCTTGAGAGAAGGACGAGGAAGGGATTCCAACAGTTGCACAGAGAACCTGTAAAGCCCTTGGAATTGAGCAGGAATACCTTAGCAACTATCTGATGTACAAACACAACTGCGTTTTAAAATTTGATTTTAATGCAAACAGTGGAGAGAGCTTTGGCTCTGGCAAATTAACTCAAGTCAGTGATATATATATATACACACAAGCATTGACAACATTCATTGTCTGTACTCATCGTATCAATGTTAATGCTGGGACAATCGGTAACACTGTCTAATTAGTGGGTGGCAGGTTCCCTGAAAGTTTTGTTATCCAAACGCTTCAATTATCTTAACATCTAATCTATTTTTGACAAGTGGCATGGCTTGACCTCAATGCACTAATAAAATACCACTTACCTTGTGATCCCATTTAGCAGAGATCATTTCCTGCATCCCAACAACCTCAAGAGCGATGTCACTCAAGGTGACCCTGTTTAAATTCCAAGGTCACTCAATTATTTTCCCTGTTCCCATTCCAAAGTCACTCAGGGTGATCCCCCAGTTCCCATTCCACTGCTGCCATAGACCAGAACCCCAAAAGCCATCAATGTGGCATTCTATAACCCACAGGCATAGAGAAACAAAGATAGCATTGACCACCAGTTTCCCTTGGTCTGATATTCACAACTGACTACTACTCTTACTCCAGACTCCTAGTCACCTCCTATGACATGCACTAGATATCTCGCCAGAAAACTCTTCAGTATATTAACATAGGTAAGTTCTTAAGAAAGCCTGGATCACATTCACAACAGTGCAACTAATTCACAATTTCAAACACAAAAATGAAGTCAGGTCTGCCCTGTTGCCATTGTCAGCACCTCATGTTGTGTCCACTTCATTGCCCCCCCCCCCCCCCCCCCCCCAGCCATTAGCTGATTTAACAGGTAAATTAGAGACATAAATTAGATATTTGATCAACTTGAAAATGTCAAATAGCACTGTTGGCAAAAACAACAGTTTCCAGGTTAGACAGAGTCAGTTCTAGTTTTAGATTTGATAAACAAGCTTTAGGCATGTCAACAAGTTTTCCAAACAAATATTAAGTGTGTGAGCGACCCCAAGTTAGTGTGTGTGGCATTGCAAATAAATAAATCAACTTACACACACTACCTTTCCATTCTTAGATATAAAGAATATGTTTAAACGAATAAGTGTGAACATTATGGTGAATATAGTACATCCCATTAATGTTAAATCACATGACCAACATTAAAAGGAATACAGCATTGGCATGGACTTGGTTTGGGAGCCAACCAGGGACTGAGGTATTGGATTACTATTCCACATGGAGCACACCACATCTCATTTGTCTTATGTCATCACACAACACAAAAGGTCAATGAACTAATCCAATGCATTAGTTCAGAAATGAGAACATCAGGAAATGATAGAATCAGGATATGAGGTTGCACACTAAACTCAAAATCAAGACTCCAGAGAACAAAAACAATTTTTAGTACCTTTCATGCATCCTGCAAATTTCAGATCTAACTCATTATCCATTTCAGCAACCGATTTCCAGTTCCCCAGTGAAGACACTACACCTTCTTTGGGTGTAGGGACAGTTTCTGATTTGTTTTCAGTGCAGACATATGTCTGCCGTTCCACTCTGGCAACATCAGCTGGAGAGGTCCGAGCATAGTAACTAAATGGTAGGATAAGCAGTTTTAATGTAAAAGCCATTATGTGGAAACAGTAAATAGCTACAGAAGACCTTTGGACATATAAACCCAATACACATTGAAAATATTACACAATATGACAGCTATTGAAAGCGACATTGAAACCTCCACCAAGAAATATTAGGCCATTCCCAGTTGTGTTAATCAATGACATATGCTATCATCATTGTATTCAGGGAGAATATTTAAGATTAGGCATACAGAACCTTTGCTTAACCTGATGATCCACCGTCTATCCTCATGTACTGTGTTGTTGTTAACCCGTCTCACAGGAAGTCAGTGCAATGCAGATATCTCATCTCCATAATTTAAACAATGGAAATGTATTACCTCCATGAAATAATAGGTCCACATCTGAACAGCAGTGTGCTTGATTTAATTATGCATTAAATTGGTACTAATAGAATATTGAAAGATCATGAAATTTAATGAGCAACATAGCATCAGGGATCAGAAATGACTTTAAAATTTGCCTAACTCAGGAAGAGTGGGATGGGTTGTGAGGACACACATGGTGGATAATCTCACAAAACAGTTTCTATTTAAACAAACCTATTTTGCCCAGACCAGATTGAGATTAGCTAAGGCACGATACACATCTAACAATTCACTCCCTTTGATTATGTTCTTTCCAGAGGTGATACTTACCAGTTGTCATATTTTGGCAACTTTTGGAATCTTCCATCTTGCTGTAGTTGGTCCAGAAAAGCTTGGTTCTCCTTATCAGAGCCATCACAAACATAGATTTGGTCAGGCTGGCACACTTTCGCCTGTTTCTTGATGTAATTCTGAATCTTTGGAGCGAGTCCATCAACTTGCAGTCCCACTGTACTTAGAGCTCGGAGGCTAACAGATATTTTTGACATTCTGACACAAAGCGTAGAGAGAGAGTGAACATGAAAGCAAAGAGAGAGTGAAAATGCAGTCTGGGTTATTGCTTATACCAACATATATCTATAATATAGTTACCTATGCAGCAAAGAATGTGTGTTCTTCCACATCAGACCATGTCGCAACATCCTGGCAGCCATTGCAGCCGGGCTTCTAAAGTAATCGGACGAGAAGGGAAGTTTAATGATAAAATTGAACCAATTGACCGAAAGGCAATAAAGTGCGCGTGTACAATAAACAACGATATCATGCGCGTTTACAATAAACGGTGATATCATGCGCATGTATAATAAACGATGGTATCATGCGCGTGTACAATAATCGGTGATATCATGCGCGTGTACAATAACTGATGATATCATGCGTGGGGTGAAAGCCCGAAGTGCGTATAGAGATGGACAAGTACAGGTAAATGAAGAACACCAGAATTCCATATTTTTTGGAAAAAAATTTTGAAAGTTTTTCAATTTTTAAAAATATTTTATAATATAGCTTTAAAATGTAGCTTTAAAATGTAGCTTTAAAATGTAGCTTTAAAATGTAGCTTTAAAATGTAGCTTTAAAATGTAGCTTTAAAATGTAGCTTTAAAATATAGCTTTAAAATAAAATGAGGTGAAGCCTCCGGATATTACAAGGTCCATCTCACCATCTGAGAAGCCAAAATGGTTTAAATAAGGATCTGTAGCTGAGGGATCCATTGCATTTGCATCTAAGTCAACAAATGAAGACATGGTTTCTCTATTCTAATTTGAATTCTTGTTGCAGGGTATTTTCTAACTGCAAGACTGGGTCTTAGGAGATTAGAAACTGAATCTGAAATAGATATGTAACTTCAACTTTGACAGCTTGATTCTATTAGTTATGTTGTTGGGATGAGAAATAAATTTGGGGGTTTTTTTCCCCTCCAGGCAGCATAAAAAGATATCTAGCTAAAAGTCAATCATTCAATTGTTTGATACTGGCAGGATATACCATAGCAACATAGGATATAATGACATGCCCACAGGTAAAAGGTGTAGCATAGTGTTACCCAACCCATTTCCCTACCAGATTAAAATTGTATTTGATGCTTTTAGGTCTCTAGGCCCATGAATTTGATGGATATGGGTACCATAAATATATTGCAATATTTTTGGCATTTTGAACTGATATGCCCACAGGAAGAGATATGGTCAGGTGATCCAATTTTTTGGGGCTAGAAACCTTCCACTGTGAATGATGTGACTACCCTAAAGAGCAAGTATTAATTTTACGGTGGTATGGTAGGAGAGTGATATGGCCAACTGTGATACAGCCAATGTTCAAGATTTGTCCAAGTACCACTTTTGGCACTTTTATCCTCACTAACCCACATAGTTGAATAGGAATAACTACACTGAGTAGAGAGTATCCCATCAAATGTAATCCAAGCCTCTTCATTCACTGAAGCATTATCGAAGAACTTATCACTTAAACCTGTGTTACCCAATGTATTCAGCTCAAAATCACTACATTTTATCACTATGTGATTCAGCTCAAAATCGCTACTTTTTATCACTACATGTTTCTTTTTCGGAAAAAATTGCTACAAAAACACCAACATACATTATTTAACAATCAAACCACATATTACCAATTCATATTGGAACATCTTTTCCTTCAGACCACAGCTTCAATATTTGCCTATGTGCCACTTACCTGCATTCAAAATTAGAAGGCAAATTTTTACACCCAGGCTGAACAGTTGAAATGGAAAGTTCCCCATTGGATCCTTGTATGAATGTATATCCAGCCAGAAATTCTCTGTGCTACTGGTGTCCAAGGCCTACTGCTTGATCATGAGGTTATTAGACTCCAGTTTTCCCTGAGATGAAGCATCTTATGGAAAGGATTGTGGACACAGATATTCTTTCCAGCTGTATCTTGCAAGAACAGTGGCTATTGGAATGGAGCTGTCTTGGAAAGGAGCCTGATTCTTTCTGTTGCCTTATGAATACCTTCCTAACTTGAAGGCATTCTTTTCTGGTCTCATCTTCTTTTGCATGGCCACTGGTTCTGACCCAAATTCTTTTATAATCCCTAGCTGCTGCTGAAATTTCACTGCCTTTTGAGAGTTTGGACAATTAATCAAACCTTTTCCCTCTCATCTTGTTCCAAAATGTGCTACTTGTGGCAACACTGCTCAGGACAACACCACATTCTCCAAAGATTAGCCTCCATTAAATAGGCTGGCTTGTCATCCATGGAAATGGCAATATAACACAACAATGGATAAATCAATGTTTAATCACCTATCACAATTACATATGTGTGCAAGTATGTTTTCTCCTACTCAGGTCAGTAATCTACATGTAAAAAATTAATACAATGAAAAACAAATAAACTTAATAAATAATAAATTAACTTGAGTCATAATCTACAGATGACACTCTATTCAGGTCCCCATTCCAATAAATAATAAAGAAATTTGTGTGCGCATGGGTGAGTATTTAACCTACAAATTTTCAAAAAGCTTTTTTTTTTTCTTTTTTTTTTTAACACTTAGCACTGTCAGAATTTGATAGAAAAAAGAGGAACAGAGAAAAGGAAGAGAAAAAAAAAAGAAAAGAAGGAATGAAATTAGGGAGGAAAGGGGGTAGAGGGGGGAAAAAAGAAAAGAAGTAAAGAAAGAAGGAAAGGGTGGGGGAGAGGGGAAATAATGGAATTTTAAAATTTAAATTCCTTTTCCCCTCACAAGGGGTGACATTCTTGGATATTTTTTTTGATCACGCTTAGTAAGCACCCAAAGATCATGTCTGCAAATTTATTTGGCTCTCTATCTCTAACACGCATGCACAAATGCACACACCCACCCTAATCCAAACCCACACTCACCCACCCACAACACCCCACCCACCCTAACCCACCCACCCACCTATCCATCCCCACACTCACACACATGCACTCACTCACACCAACCCTACCACCCACATGCACATGCAAACACACCACACACACACAACACACACACGCACGCACACACACACACTAGCAAAAATTATTTATTTGAACATTCTACCTCTTCTCCATTAAGATTCATCTGCCCTATTTGAGAATTTTTTTCTTTCTTTTTTTTTTCCTTTATATTTTTTGCTGTGAACAATGCTTTTACTATGATGGCAACAAGAAAAAAGGGAAGGGTGTCACGAAAAAACAAAACAAATTAAATACTATGAATTGATGTAGAAATACTGACAAGTGTTTTAGGTGAAGCAATTCACTATTTTCATGAGTAAGCTATGAAGATGTATGTAGAAGTGTGTGCACCAAAGCATAAATTATTTATCACTAAGACATATTGAACTATATACAATATAAATTTATACATTGCTCCATTGCCCTTAATAATTAATATACAAAGCATAAGTGATTTACCACAGTGAAGGTGACTTAACCCTATACAATATTGGTTATACTTTTCTGACAGGCAGGTTAAAAGACAGAGTCAGGCAGGCAGACAGACAGGCAGACAGTCTCATCCACATGTGATTAAAGATGCTCACCCTGGTACATGGAAAATATGATGGTATTGGCATTCATACTTTTACATTAATGTTTGTTGCCAAACCACACACATTACCACAAACATGGGAGGATAATAACATCCATGGTAACATGTAGTGCACATGCCAAATTTCAGTGTTCAGTCCAGCATATGACCAGAGAATGTGTCACTCCCTTGTGGGTGTGGTTGTGTGTACTTTGGGGGTTTACTTGAATCTTGATCCACCAGATTGACTCCTTGACAAACTTAACTGGCTCCATTAATATTTATGAGTGTGGCAAGATAACTAGTCACAGGAATTACTAATACTCTTGCAGTGGCATGGAGGCCACATATCAAGCTTCAGTGTAATTAGTTCTTGTCAGTGAAAAACTAGTGTGGATGTGGCCATGAAAATACCGCACCCATTGTCACACACGTGTAGTTAATAATGCTCACATGTAGATAATAAAGCTAACCTGAGTACTTAGAGACCACATGCCAAATTTTGTCCTGACTGGTTCCTTAATCAGCTTTTGGCAACCAAAACTACTTCCTGTGAGTCTGGCTACAACAAAATCACACCCACCGTCACACCCATGTGTGGTAAATATAGCTTACCAGGTTACTTGAATAGCACATTCAAATTTTTGGCATGATTCACTGACCCTTCAATTTGCTTTTGTAGCCCAAATAATTTTTGTGGGTGTGGCTCTGATAAAAGCACACCCATTGTGATACCAACAGATGGTTGATTAAAAATAAAAGCTCACCGGGATAGCTGGAGATCACATACCAAATATCAGCCTGATTGATCATTTAATTAACTTTTGGCATCCCAAATAGCATTTATGGGTGTGGCTATGATAAAATGATGCCCATTGCTACACCTATCTGTGGTTAAAAACACTCACCCGGTACTTCGAGACCACATACCAAAGATCAGCCAGTTTGGTCCAGTGGTTTGGCAGTGAAAGAACTAACACATTCACACATACATACACACATACAGAGCTCCTATCTATTGGACCAAAAACTTGGCATGCACACACCATATGACACTTGCAGTGACACAGACTGCATCCCATAACTCCTCCTGTAGGCATGTTAGGAAGAAACCCCCAAAATAGTATTTGGACACACTCCTGGATATGGTAGGGTTACACTTGGCCATACCATTGCATTCTAAACCATCATTCTAGTTTTAAGAAGCTCTTCAGGATAGGGACATTTTACATAGTGGAAGGTTTTAGCCAAAAAAAAAAAAGAAAAAAAAAAAAAATAAATAAAAAAAATAATAATAATAAAAAATAAAAAAAATTTAATAAAAAACTATTTTAAAAATGGAGTCTTCAGGTCACATTTCTAATTGTGGGCATGTCAGATAGTAGTGCACATAATTAAAAGGTACTGTAAGTATTATATAATGGTCTTTTTAAAAAAATATTATAGTTTAAATAATGGAATATATATGATTGATACATTTGAATTTTTTATTATTAAACATTAGTTATTGGCCAAATTATTAAAAAATAATAAACAAAAATATTTTTGTTATAGTAGGAGGCTGAAAGCTAACCCAATTACAATTGGAAATGAGAACATAATAAGAAGTGTGTGTCGATAATAGTTAAAAGCAGATTTAGAAGCAGTGGAACTCAGACAATTTTCTCTGAGATTCTAAGTATCACCTTCCAAATGAAAGTTTAAAGAAATCAAATACAAAAAAAAAAATATTTTTAAAATGAGAAAATCACTCAATTTTTACTGTAACATGTAGTATCACCTTACTATTGTAAGTAATTATAAAGGTGATATGCTAATAGAACCTAATGAACTGGATAATAGTCATAATGAAGTGATAATAGGAGCTAGGCAATTCAGCCGATAGTTTCAAGGACCTATATCACCTCATGTGGAAAAAATAAAGAATTTTAGAAAATTCACATGGGTCAGTATAAATAGCTGGGATTAAATTGTATCACTACCACTGAGGTGGAATCAGTATCTAGAGTTGCTACTTAGAAAGAGTGTCATTACTGACTCAAGATTGTACATTTAAAAGCTTATCCAATGAATTCAACGCATGAATCCCGTTCTTCGGAGGTACTAGAAAGGATTGACACCCCTCTGTCAACTGATGCCAATCTCCATCACCAAGTTCCTCTTGGTACCGACCCTTCGAATGAAAATGTGGCAGGACCTCTCTCAAACATACCCACTGGCTTCATTTCCAGGACCGCGGAAGAAATGGAAGAATTTGATGGATTCCTACGCTATTTAGAAGGTGGCCCAGGCGCAAAAGATATTTTTGCGGGAAATTTACATCACGTGGGAGAGGAGTTATTTCATGATAGCAGCAGTGATCCACTCCCAGGTGGTGTGTGGGGGAGTAATAACGCGGTAGGCTATGGCGGTGCCATAGCTGGTACAGTAGACCGAAGATTGAATTATAACTTTCCTTGCAATAACGTGGCTACTAGTGGTCTACAGAGCCCTAATGAATCAGAAACTGCTGAAGAATTCTTACACCCCCTGCAACACCAGAATTGGAAAGTTTCACTTCAAAATGAAGAATTATGGAGAAAATTCCACGAAGTAGGAAATGAAATGGTTTTAACAAAAGCTGGAAGGTAAGCCAAAAAAAACAAAACAAAGAATAAACGTTATTTACTCATGCCATAATATTAATTGTTATTGTTTCAAACTATTTAAAGAAATAGATCCAGTCTTAATCACATATTAATGTTGTCTATATGCAGAAACATGTTTCCAGTATTGGCTGTTAGGATGTCTGGTCTTAATAAAGAAGAGGCATATGTTGTGAAAATGGTTTTCCCCCTTGCAAGTCAGCATAAACTGAAATACAAACATTTTCAATGGGTTGAAGTTCACAAAACAAAGAACAAGGACAGTTTATGTGAGTATGAGCACCCAGATTCTCCTCAAAGTGGAAGTAACTGGATGGACAACATTATAGCCTTCAAGCATGTGAAGCTAACCAGCTATAGGACTATTTCTTCCAATGAGAAGGTAAAAACTAATTTTATTAACTTCTTTTAGGAAGATAATTTTTTTTAAAATTTAAGTTGGGATGGTTGAGGGGGAAGTGAGAATCATTTTATATATAATGGATTCTTTTTATGTTTGTTCTTGCAGATCAAGCTCCACTCAATGCACAGGTATGCACCATATGTGAAGATCATCTGTCAGAGCGATGCTGCAACTAAGTGCTTCAATTTTGTTGAAACATCATTCGTAGCTGTATCCTGTTACCAGAGTAAACAGGTATGTGGGAATAAATTCCTTTGTAAAAATTATTAAATCACATTTTCCATCTTGTATTCACAGATAAAACATTTGAAGATCAAGTATAATGTTCATGCAAAAGCTTTTCACAACATTTATTCATCAAGCTGTGACCAGAGAAAAGATGGTAAGGATTGTTGCAATTCATGTTATTAAAGCATGTGCATGGATAATGTGATACTGCTGAAATGCAGAAATATTAGGATAAAGATCGAAAAGAAAATTGCAATATACCAGCAAACTTTGAAGTAATATAAAAAAAGTTTAATGTATTTATGGATTGAGAAGATATGAGAGAGGAAGGGAGGAGGAAGGGGGGTTTGAGGGTAGTGGTATTGCGGTGTGATAACTACATCGATATATTTTGATTAGAATGGAATTAATTTACAGTGTGATTTATACCTACTATTAATTTCATATTAAATCATTAATCCAGTTGTTTCACTTAAAATTAATAGTGCTTATTATGAAATACACAGGGAATGAAAGTGACTGTGGGAATATCAAAGATGACAAGAATGAGGCAAAGATGAATACCAGCTTATCTCTAAATAAATGCTGTCTAGGTGGAAAGAACCTCTCCAATTCTGCAGAAATGCTTCATGAAGTGGGCTCAATCAGCTGTGAAAATTATGATCTAATTACAGTAGTCAAGGAATATGAGATACATACTTCGGTTGAAGATGGCAAGTAGGAAGATGTTGAAATAATTGGATGAAACATGGATTATGAATCTCTTAACAATTAATGTTTATAGTTGTACATTTAATGACTACACTAGCAATGTGAATGGTTATGCAATCACAGTTTAAAGTTATTTTGATGAAATTATTGACTCCTTTCATTTAGTCCAATTATTTATCAAGAAATATTAATATATATATATATATATACATATGTATATATATATGAGCGGACATATATAGGTGTGTTTGGATGTATGTGCATGTATCTGGGACAAATCTAGAATCTTGATATGGGATGAGGTTATATAGTGGGAGATGCAGGTGCATCCTTCGCATTGCATATTGGCTGCACTGATGGCTAGAGAAAGTGATCGTTTCCTGTGTGTGGAGACGATACAGTTACAATTTGCAGTTAGCAATCAATTGTCATACTGAGGCTGAATTCATCTTCATCTAACAAGTCAAAAAAAGAATGTCGCATGTTCTAATCAGCTAAGAATAAATATTTCTTCTAAAATCTGAAGTGACTTCAAATTTCATTGTTTACTTCATTTTGCTTGTCTAGTATTTAATTAATTTTTTTACTTTTTATCAATGAAGACATTTTTTATCAATGAAGACAAGAATATTTGATGAGGTAATTATCATGTAAATGGTAAAGTTAGATTTATATTAAAATGAGTTAAAATTAATAAATGTCTGTACAAGGTTAGTACAATGTATTGTGTTATTTATACCTTTGCATCTGGTACAACAACTATCTGATTTAAATCTGAATTTATTAGTTGATTCATTTGTTCCACACTCTTAAATTTCTTGAATTGTCATCAATGAGTATCCAACCAGAGTGAGAATTGTTAACTCATCCCCACATATTTAATCTAGGAATGTTCTAAGATGATCTGTGACTTGTGAACCATATACTGATCTTGTAATATGCTCTCCGAACATATTGTAGCAGCATCTTCTTCTATAAAAAAAAAGGGTTGCATATATTAGATGCAAAATTACATTTATATTCACTACCAGAGTGGATTGCATACTTTCTTTACTCTTATTTTAACTTGAGAATGAATCCAGCCTTGCTTCACTAGATAATTCCATGACACCCTCAGACCACATGATGGCTGAAGCTCTCAAGGAGAAAAAAGTATGGAGATGTGAGATTCACTTCATCATAAGAACTTTCAGTCATGAAGAGAAAAGCAGTACTCACATCTGGGTGTGCATTCCAAGTAATCCATACAGATTTCTTGGTTTAAACCAAAAAAGTTCTGTATTATCACATCTGATAAATGATGAGATAAAGAGAGATAATATGTTTTCAATGTTCCCAATTGAGCAAAAACTGTATTGCTACTGTAATAATACAAGTGTGTCACATTACCAAATGCCATCCACAAATTAGCATTGGAATATCATTTGATTATGTTGATAAACTGGACAATCTATTAAAATTCTTTTCTACTTTAAATATTTCCAAACAGATGATCTTAACCACTGCAACTATTTCTTATGATTAAAGTTATCACAGATGGGAGGGAAATGTTTCACAAAAGGTAATTCCTTAGAATAAATAAAAATGGCATTCTTCCCATGTTCCTGTTCTTGAATATGGATAACTCACCCATCTGAGGAGGAGTGAACAAAATATGTTTAAAAAAATGGAACTTTTTTCACTGTAAATGGTCACGCAGATACAAATAAACAAAAGTCCATCTTGCACACGTTTATAGGCCTCATAGCTTAAAAGCTTTTAGGTAGCCATGATTTGCTTAATTCATTTTGAAAATATAAATTTTGGGCTTCAATGCCACTGTATTAGAGCAGCAGATACATTTAAAAGGTTGTGGCAAGCAGGGGAGGGTCGATAGAAGGTTTTTCCCCTCCCAATTTGTTTCCTAAATTAACTGCTTGTGGAAATACTGCTTAGGACAGCACTACATTCTCCAGAGATCAACCTCATTTAAAAATGTCCATTTCCCTCTAATGGAGATGGCAATATAACATTTACATGTTTGAATGTGTGTGCAATTATGCTTCCTCCTACTCAGGCCAGTAATCTACATGTAACAAATCAACTTAATAAATATAAAATCAATTCAATGAATAACAATCAGCTGTAGTCATCATCTACAAATAAAAATCTATCAGAGGTCCATTTGCAGCTTTGCTTGCAATGATCTAGGCACTTGGTCCAACAAACATTGTCCTAGACATTATTGAAAAAGGCATTAGAAGGGTTTCAAGTTAATTAATCTGCATGGCAGTGATTGCATTTGTTGGATAAATTTTTCTACAGTGTGCTTCCTCAGCAATTGTGAATGTCTCCAGTCTTCTCAGTTTCAGTTATTGATGTTATGATGTCTCCAGCCCTTGATACTGCTCATGATGGTGTAGGTTTTCCTTTCTCCAAACATTTTCAAATTCCTGGTCTAGTATGTGTGAAGGAAGGGACATCTCCTTCACTGATACCTACAAGCATTCATTCATGGGAGAGGTCATTTTCCACACTGCTCCCCTCCCCTCCCCATTTCCCATGCCCTGGTTGTTGTTGTTGTTGTTGTTGTTGTTGTTGTTGTTGTTGTTGTTGTTGTTGTTGTTGTTGTGTAGTGGCATGGCTGGAGGTGAAAATTGTGTTGTGTAGTCACCACTGTATTTTGGTCTAATTTCTGGACAGCCATGAATGAATGTAGTTACACATCCTTAATTATATTCTTTTCAATATTTTCATTCATACATGTTTTGGCATTTATTACCTCATTTTAAGTGGGTGTAGCTATATATCCTTAACATTAAATTTAATTATTTTCTTCTTTTTTTTCTATTTATTTATTTATTATTTTTATGAATATTATTACTTGTTTTTCATTTATTTATTGGTGGTTATGATTTAGTATTATTTTTGTCTAAATTCTATGAATTTGTAGAAGAAAACATTTTTGAACTATTTTTTATCTCCCCATTTTTAAATATAACTTTTTTTTCTTTTTTTAATTTTCAAGTACATTTTCTGCCAAATTTATAAATTTATATTATTTTTACACATGCCCACAAGCCAGAGTTGTGATTGCTGCAGTTTTTATTTGCCCTCTATCCCTTCCTTTGTGTGCCAAATTGTATTTTGTGAATGTTGGTAGGTAAAGATTAGGAGAGGCAGAGAGAACATTTTTTAAAAACCTGCAGCAGCTGTATTTCTGAGCCTATAGTGGAGGTGAACCTTTAGTGGGTTTAGCCTTTAGTAGGTGTGGAGGATGAGATTTTAGTGGGGGTGGGTATGAGCCTTTAGTGGGGGTGAATCTTTAGTGGGGGTGAGCCTTTAATGGTGGATCATTTAGTGGGGTTTAGCCTTTAGTGGGGGTTAGCCATTTGTGGGGATGAGCCTCTAGTGGGGGTGAGCCTTTAGTGAGGATGAGCCTTTAGTGGGGGTGAGCATTTAGTGGGGGTGGGGGTGAGCCTTTAGTGGAGGTGAGCCTTCAGTTGGGTGAGACTTCAGTGGGTGTGAGCCTTTAATGGGGGTGAACCTTGAGTGGAGATGAGCCTTCAGTGGAAGTGAACCTTTAGTGGGGTTCAGCCTTTAGTGGGGGTGAGCTTTGAGTGGGGGTGAGTTTTTTGTGGAGGTGAGCCTTTAGTAGGGGTGGGGTTGTGCCTTTAGTGGGGGTCAGCATTGTGTGGGGTTGAGCCTTTAGTGGGGATCATTATTGTGTGGGGTTGAGCCTTTAGTGAGGGTGAGCCCTTAGTGAGGGCGAGCCTTTAGTGGGGGTAAGCCTTCAGTGGAGCTCAGCCTTTAGTGGGGTGAGCCTCTAGTGAGGATGAGTCTTCAATGGGGGTGAGTCTTTAGTGGGGATGGGGGTGAGCCTTTAATGAATGTGAGCCTTTAGTGAGGTGAGACTTTAGTGGGTGTGAGCCCTTTATTAGGGTGAACCTTGAGTGGGAGGGAGCCTTCAGTGGGGTGAACCTTTGATGGAGTTGTGCCTTTAGTGAGGGTGGGGGTGAACCTTTAGTGGGGGTGAACCTTTAGTGGGAGTGATCCTCTAGTGGGGTTTAACCTTTAGTAGGGGTGAGGGTGAGCATTTAGAGAGGATGGGGGTGAGGCTTTAGTGGGTGGGAGCCCTTAGTGGTAGTGTGATTAGAGGGGGTGAGCCTTTAGTAGAGCTGTGGGTGAGGCTTTAGTGGGGGTGAGCCTTGAGTGGGGGTAAGCCTTGAGTGGGGGTGAGCCTTTAATTGGGGTGAACCTTCAGTGAGTGTGAGCCCTAGTTAGGGCGAGCCTTTAGTGGGGGTCAGCTTTCAGTGGAGCTGAGCTATTAGTGGGGGTGCGCCTTTAGTGAGAGGTACCCTTTAGTGGGGGTAAGCATTCAGTGGTAGTGAGAGGATGCATTTAGTTGAGATGAATCTTTAGTGGGGGTGAGCCTTTATTGGCCCAATCATTTAGTGGGGTTTAGCCTTTAGTGGGGGTCAGCCTTTTGTGGGGGTGAGCCTTTAGTGGGGGTGAACCTTTAGTGAGGATGAGCCTTTAGTGGGGGTGAGCATTTAGTGGGGGTGAGAGTGAGCCTTCAGTGGGGGTTGGGTTGTGCCTTTAGTGGGGATCAGCATTGTGTGAGATGAGCCTTTAGTGAGGGTGAGGCCTTAGGGGGGGAGAGCCTTTAGTGGGGGTAAGCCTTCAGTGAAGCTGAGCCTTTAGTGAGGGTGAGCCTTTAGTGAGGATGAGCCTTCAGTAGGAGTGAGCCTTTAGTGGAGGTTAGCGTTTAGTTGGGGTGAACCTTGAGTGATTGTGAATCCTTTAGTGTGGTTTGGGGTTAGCCATTAATAGGGGTGAGGGTGAGCCTTTAGTGGGATCAGCCTTTTGTTGAGGTGAACCTTTAGTGTGGGTGAGCCTTTAGTGGGGGTGTGGGTGAGCCTTTAGTGAAGGTGAGCCTTACTGGTGGTGGGGTTGAGCCTTTAGTGGAGGTGGGGGTGAG
The DNA here is from genome assembly GCA_963969325.1 of Lycopodina hypogea. Lineage (NCBI taxonomy): Eukaryota > Metazoa > Porifera > Demospongiae > Poecilosclerida > Cladorhizidae > Lycopodina > Lycopodina hypogea. The sequence goes on along the minus strand of OZ017780.1, from coordinate 5,741,058 downwards.
CCTTTAGTGGGGGCGATCCTCTAATGGGGTTTAACCTTTAGTGGGGGTGAGCCTTGTGTGGGGGCGAGCCTTTAGTGCATGTGATCCTTTTGTGGGGGTGGGGTGAACCTTTATTGGGTGGTGGCAGTGAGCCTTTAGTGAGGGTTAGCATTCAGTGGGCATTAGCCTTTAGTGGGGGTTAGCTTTGAATTGGGGTGAGTCCTTTGGCGGGGGTTAACTTTTAGTCGGGGTGAACCTTTAGTGGTGGTGAACCCTTTAGTGTGGGTGGGGGTTAGCCTTTAGTTTTGGTGGTGGTTAGCCTTTAGTTAGGGTGGGGGCGAGCCTTGAGTGGGGGTTACCCTTTAGTGCTTGTGAACCTTTTGTGTGGGTGGGCGTGAGCATTTAGTAGGGGTGAGCCTTGAGTGGGGGTGAGCCTAAAGTGGGGGTAAACATTCAGTGGTGTGACCCTTTAATGGGGGTGAGCTTAGAATGTGGATGAGACCTTCAGCTGGGGTTAGCTATTAGTTGGGGTGAACCTTGAGTAGTTGTGAGCCTTTAGTGGGGGTGTGGGTTAGCCTTAATTGGGGGTGAGCCTTTAGTGGGGGTAAGGGTGTGCATTAATGAAGGTAAGCCTTTAGTGGGGGTGGGGGTGGGGGGGGGGGGTTTAGTGTGTTTGACAGTGAGCCTTTAGTGGGGATGATCCTTTAGTGGGTGTGAGCCATCAGTGACTATGAGCCTGCAATTGTAGTAAGCCCTTAGTGGGGGTGGACCTTCAGTGGGGGTGAGCCTTTAGTGGTGGTGTGTGTGAGCCTTTAGTGGAGGTGAGCCTTTAGTTGGGGTGAACCTTCAGTGGGGATGAGCCTTTTGTTAGGGTGAGCCTTTGGTGGGGGTCAGCCTTCAGTCAAGCTGAGCCTTTAGTGGGGGTGCACCTTTAGTGAGGGTTACCCTTTAATGGTGGTAAGCATTCAGTGGGGGTAAGGGGGTGCTTTTAGTCGGTGTGAGCCTTTTGTGGGGAGGAGCAATTAATGAGGGTGAGCATTTTGTAGGGATGATCCTTTGGTTGGGGTGGGGGTGAGCCTATAGTGGAGGTGAGCTTTCAGAGGGGGTGAGCCATCAGTGGGGGTGTGCCTTTAGTGAGGGTGAACATTTAGTGGTGGTGTTCCTTTAGATGGGGTGAGCCTTTAGTGGAGGTGTGGGAAAGCATTTAGTAGGGATGAGCCTTTTATGGGGGTGAGCCTTTGGTGAGGTTGAGCCTTTAATGTGGGTGGGGGTGAGCCTTGAGTGATGGTGGGAGGGTGCCTTTAGTGAAGATAAGCCTGTAGTGGGGGTAAGCCTTTAGTGGGAGAAAACCTTTAGTGGGGGTGAGCCTTCAGTGAAACTGAGCCATTGGTGAGGGTGCGCCTTTAGTGAGGGTGACCTTTATGTGGGGGCCAACATTTAATGTTGGTGGGGGTGAGCCTTTTGTGGAAGTAAGCCTTTAGTTGGGGTGGTAGTGAGCCTTTAGTGGTGGTGAGTTGTCAGTGTGGAGGGGGGGGGGCCTTCAGTGGTGCTATGCCTTTAGAGGAGGTTAGCCTTTAGTGGAGCTGTGAGTGAACCTTTAGTGGGGGTGAGCCTTTGGTGTGGGTGAGCCTTTAATGGGGGTGTGGGTGAGCCTTTTTTGAGGGTGCGGGTGAGCCTTTAGTTGGGGTGGTAGTAAACCTTTAGTGGGGGTGAGCCTTCAGAAGAGCTGAGCCATTAGTGTGGGTGCACCTTAGTGAGGGTGACCCTTAAGTGAGTGTCAGCATTTAGTGTGGTTGGGTCTGAGCCTTTAGTGGGTGTTAGCCTTTAGATGGGATGAACCTTCAGTGGGTGTGAGCCTTTAGTGGGGGTGAGCTTTGAGTGGGAGTTAGCCTTTAGTGTGGGTCAGCTTTTAGTTGGGTTGAACCTGTAGTGGAGGTCAGCCTTTAGTGGGGGAGAGCCTTTAGTGGGGGTGAGCCATCAGAGGAGCTGAGCCATTAGTGTGGATGCTCCTTTAGTGAGGGTGACCCTTTAGTGGGGGTGAGCATTTAGTGGGGGTGGGGATGAGCCTCTAGTGGAGGTAAGCCTTTCGTGGGGTGAGTGTTTAGTAGGTCTGAGCCATTAGTGGGGGTGAAATCTGAGTGGGGATGAGCCTTCAGTGGTGGTGAACTTTAGTATGGTTGAGCCTTTAGTGTGGGTGGGTGTGAGCCTTCAGTAGTGGTGGTGTGAGTCTTTAGTGGGAGTGAGCCTTTTCTGGGGGGTAAAAATTAGTGAGGGTGAGCGTTTAGTAGGGGTGAGCAGGTAGTTGGGGTAGGGGTGAGCCTCTAGTGGAGGGGAGCCTTTAGTGGGGTTGAGCTGTCAGTGGGGGTGAGCCTTTAGTAGGGGTGACCCTTTAGTTGCGTTGTGGCTTTAGAGGGGGTTAGCCTATAGTGGAGGTGTGTGTAAGCCTTTTGTGGGGGTGAGCCTTTAGTGGGTTTGAGCCTTTGATGGTGGTTACCCTTTTGTGGGTGTAAGTCTTTTGTGGGGGTGAGGGTGAGCCTTTAGTGGGAGTGTGGGTGAACCTTTAGTGGGGGTGAGCATTTGTGGGGGTGAACCTTCAGTGGGGGTGCAGGTTTAGTTGGGGTGAGCCTTGAGTGGGGGTGAGCCTTGGTGAGGATCAGTCTTTAGAGGGGTTGAGCCTTTAGTGGGGCCGAGCTTTTAGTGGGGGTTGTAATATTCAAACATAAAGATTCAAATACATGTTGATTATGTCATTGCACGATGTCACATTATGAATTATCACACACATGGAGTTCATTTTGTATCACGTCATAATATTATGAAATGTACTGATAAACGAGTTTGAGTTTAAAAAAAGAAACTATTCTGTTATTCATAATAATCCTGTAGCATCCTCCTCCATGGGTATTCTAAAACAGAAACTGAAGAACATTACAACTGGCGATGAGGATATTGTGAGATGGCAATTGTTGGAAGAATTGATTTAGCGCCTCTAGCAACTTTTGACCCTATCACTGAACCATACTCTTTAAGCCAAAGGGGCAGTTTTGAGAGCTATCAAAACCTATATCACAGCTCTAAATCTTACCAAAGATAAACAGAAGAGAGTAGTATTGTCAAGTAGGACAGACTATGCAAGAGATTTTTGATACAATGAGGGATGACTTTGCCACAGCTATGGAAAAGTTGGACAGTTATTTCAACCCAAAGAAATATGTGGCCTATGAAATCTTCCAATTTAGGAAGGCAGTTCAACAATCTGGTGAGACTGTAGATCAATTTGCAACTGAGAAAATTAGCTTTTACATGTAAGTTTACTGATGTAGAGAAAGAGCTGAAATCTACTATTATCCAGAATTGTCAGTTAAAGCGATTGAGAAGGGTGGCACTTAATGAAGATTTATGTTTAAATGTTCTACTAGATAAAACAAGATTGCAGGAAGCAAGTGAGGAACAAGCTAAAGGAATTGAATCAATACAGTCAGCAGACACAGTAAACTTACTTGGGAGCAAGAGATCAGTCAAAAAATGTCAGCCAGCAAGGATTAACTTGAAGGTCAGAGTACATGTCGTATGTATGGATATTGGTGGCCTCGTAAGAATGGCCATTGTCCAGCAAAAGGTCAAACCTGTAGGAAATGTGGTAAATTTAATCATTTTGCTAAAGTTTGTCTTTCAAAGTGCAACAAAGTACAGGATCCAAATAAAGGATCTGAGCCACTGCCCGGAAAAAATATATAAGCATAAGTCTCATGTTCATCACCTTGTATCATCAGTGTTATCAAAAGAATGACTCTAGCAGTGATGAATATCTGTATACCCTAAGTGGCACAGCCAATACCACAGCACCCAGAGTTAATGTAAAAATCAATGACAACAATCTCAATGATTATTGATGCAGGGGCATCCACAGATATTACGGATAAAAAAGCTTTTGCCAAAGTAAATCACATGTACAATCTTGATTTACAGCATACAACCAAGTGCACCTTTGGCTATGGTGCAAATTATCAATTTACTGTACTGGGACAGTTTGTTACTAACATTGAAACAGATTTGAAATCTGTTAAGTCCGTGATTCATGTTATACAAGGCAAACATGGATCTTTGCTTAGCTATGACACAGCATGCAACCTTGGTCTTGTTCACATCAGAATAAAGTATGTTAATGATTGTCCTCAAGTGTGTGATATGTTGGTACAAAAATATCCAACCCTATTTGATGGTATTTGTAAATTAAAGAATGCTGAAGTCGCATGAATATTGATAAGAGTATCACTCCAGTAGCACAAGCAACTTGCAGAATTCAATTTCACATGAGGCAACAAATCAAATAGGAGCTCATCAACTTGGAAAAGCAAGGAATCATTGAGAAGGTAGAAAGTCCAACTCCATGGGTCTCACCTTTAGTTATAATTCCCAAGAAGAATAGTGAAGTGCGTATATGTGTAGACATGAGAAAAGCAAAAACAAGGCAATAAACCATTGGAGACACCCAAGCCTGACAATTGATGATCTCATTCATAACCTAAATGGAGCAACAATCTTTACCAAATTAGATTTGCGATAAGGTTATTATCAAATACCATTAGCATCTGAGTGCGGGTACATAACTACTTTTGATACACATAAAGGTTTATGCAGGTATGCTAGACTGAATTTTGGAATAAACTCTGCAAGTGAGATTTTCCAGAACCATATCAGTGAACAGATACGTGATATACCTGCAACAATCAACATCAGTGATGATATTATTGTTGTATTTGGGAAGACTCAAGCAGATCATGATTAAGCACTTCAGGCAGTGTTCGAGAAATTCTCCACAGTTGCTCTATCTTTAAACAAGAGGAAAACGAATTCAATAAAAATTTGTTAGCATTTTTTGGTTTTGTATTTTCAGACAAAGGCAACTCACCTGATCTGAAAAAGGTTCAGACAATCCATGATGCCAAACCTCCTACATCAACACATGGTGTTCAAAGTTTCTTAGGAATGGCAACTTACTGTGCAAAGTTTATGCTAAATTTTAGTGACATTGCAAAACCACTTAGTGAGCTAACAAAGAAGGACGTGAAGCTCACCTGGACAAGTAAGCACAGTCAAGCTTTTAATAAGGTTGAGCAGCTGTTAATGAGCTCTACAGTCATGGCATATTTTGACCAACAAAAAGAAACTGAACTAACAACAGATGCATCACCAGTTGATCTCTCTTCAATATTGTTTCAGAAAACTCAAGGATAGAATGATCGAAAAGTTGTAGCAGATGTAAGCAGATCTCTTTCGGATGTGGAGAGCTGGTATTCTCAAACAGAGAAGGAAGAATTAGCAATCGTATGGGCTATTGAAAAACTTATTTTTATCTGTATGGAGAGCATTTTTCTCTCTACACTGACTGCAGACCAATCCAGCTGATTTATGGAAATTCAAAATCCAAACCCCCAGCATGCATCGAACAATGGAATTTGCAACTACAAGGATATGATTTCTCTGTGGTGCATACCAAAGGATGTCAGAATCCTTCAGATTTCCTCTCAAGACATGCCCACTCAAGTGAACCAAAGAAGCAAGAAACCATGGCAGACTATGTAAATTTTCTTCTACTCATGTAGTACCAAAGGCTATGATGCTGTCTGAGACTCAACAAGCTACCTTAGCTGATCCATCACTGCAACAGTTAGCCAAAATGGTTAAAACAGGAAACTGGGAGGACCAGACTAATTATGAAGCAGACAAAACTGAACTCCAACTATTCAGCAAAATCAAAGGTGACCTCACTGTGAATTGTGACAAAACCATTATTCTCCATGGAACTCGAATTGTGATACTGACTACACTTCAAAAGAGAACATTGATGTTGGCTCATGAAGGTCATGAAGGAATTGTAAAGACAAAGAAATTGCTCAGAGAAAAAGTTTGGTTTCCGGGAATTGAAGCAAAAATAAAGTGGATACAGGACAACTGCATTGCATGTCAAGCCAATGGTCCAGAAAATCATCCCCAACCTCTTCAGATGTCAACATTACCTCCAGAGCCATGGCATACTTTACATGTAGATTTTTTCAGACCTTTTCCGACTGGAGAGTATCTACTTGTTACAATTGATGCTTATTCTTGCTTTCCTGAAGCAGAAATAGTTAACTCTACAGCAGCTAAAGGAACCATTTCCAAGTTGGATCGGATATTTGCAATGCATGGAATTCCAAGAATTCTTGTAAGTAATAATGGCCCCCATTTTTTTGAGATGAGTTTAAACACTACATGAAAGAGAATAGAATATCTCACCAAAAGATTACTCCATTGTGGCCACAATCCAATTCAGAAGCTGAAAACTTCATGAAACCACTCACAAAGGCAATCCAATCATCACATGCAGAAAGAACATATTGGAAGAAGGATCTCTACAGATTTATGCTGAATTACCGAGCAACCCCACACTGTATGACAGGAGTTCCCCATCTTAGCTGTTGTTCAACAGAAAAATCAAACTAAGCTTCCTCAAGTGGAAAGTGATGATAATTCTCGGAATACTGATTTAGATGTCAAAACAAGAATGAAGAAGAATGCAGATAGGAAAGCTCAAGCGCAAGTTTCAGATCTTAAGATTGGTGGAACTGTTCTCCTCAGTCATAGGAAGAAAAGCAAGTTCAGTACGAGATTTTACCTGTCACCATTCCAAGAAACATGGATTAAAGGGACAACAGTCACAGAAATAAGAAATGCACACTATGTTACTCACAACAGCTCTCAGTTCAAGAAGATCATTTCAGATATGGTCGAACTGGAGTTACCAGATGACGATTCGTTGGATGTGTGGGAAAATGATAACAAAGATATTAATCCTCCTCAAGGAAATCTGCAGTTAAATGCGTTTCCATTGAATTCTCCTCAACCTGTATGTAACAGACATTATCCTGTTAGAATTAAATGTCCAGTCTTATGTTATGGATTCAAATAATGAGTCATTGGGATAATGTTTTATTTAAGAAAGAGAAAGTTGCAATATTCAAATATAATGATTAAAATACATATTGATTATGTCATTGTATGACGTCAAATTATGAAATCTTACACACACTGATTACATTTTGTATCACATCATAATATTATAAAATGTACTGATACAGGAGTTTGAATCAAGAAAGAAACCATTCTATACTTCATAATAATCCAGTATCATCCTACTCTGTGGGATTCTAAAGCAGAAACCAAAGAACATTACAAAGGTGAGCCTTCAGTGGAGCTAAGCCATTAGTGGGGGTAAGCCTTTAGTGAGGGTGACCCACTAGTGTGGGTAAGCATTTAGTGGTGGTGAAGGTGAGCCTTTTGTGGAGGTAAGCCTTTAGTGGGGTGAGCCTTTAGTGGCTGTGAGCCTTTAGTGGGGTGAACCTTGAGTGGGGGTGAACTTTGAATGGGGGTGAGCCCTTTAGTGGGGTGAGCTTTTAGTGGTGGTGAACCTTGAGTGGTGGTGAGCCTTTAGTGGGGGTGAACCTTCAGTGGGGGTGTGCCTTTAGTGGGGATGAGCCTTGAGTGGGGGTAATCCTTTGGTGGGGGTCAGCCTTTACAGGGGTTGAGCCTTTAGTGTGGGTGAGCCTTCAGTGGGGGTGAGCCATTAGTGGGGGTGAGCCTTCAGTGGAGCTGAGCCATTAGTGGGGTATGCCTTTATTGAGGGCGGCAACCCTTTTGTCGGGGTGAGCATTTAGTGAGGGTGGGGCTGAGCTTTTAGTGGAGGTAAGCCTTTAGTAGGGTAAGCCTTCAGTGGAGGTGTGGGTGAGCCTTTAATGGGGGTGACCCTTTTGTGGGGGGGGGGAGCCTTTAGTGGAGGTGAGCTTTTAGTGAGGGTGGGGGTGGGCCTTTAGTGAAGGTAAGCCATTAGTGGGTATGGGGGTGAGCTTTTAGTGGGGGTGGGGGGAGCCTTTAGTGAAAGTAAACCATTAGTGGGGGTGGGGGTGACCTTTAGTGGGGGTGACCTTTAGTGGGGGTGGGGGGTGAGCCTTTAGCAGACCTTCCAACTTTCTCACATCAGAAGTGAGTCACCCTCATTTTTTCATTGTCACCCGCTCACCTGCATTGTATAATGAAATCTCCCTCATTTTCCCATTAGTCCTGATGTTGTTTGTTTCTGTTTCACAAGTCTGAAGTGCCAGCATGGATATGATACAAACTACTTGAGAGTATCCATGGTAACATTCTGGTCCACCTATTTAATGCACAGAATGAGTCTAATAATATTAAATAGACCAAGTTTGCACATGCGATGAAAGTTTGCTAAATAAGTCCATCCACTTTCATTCCATGCAATAGCCAAATTATTTGTTAAGCAATTTGTGCTACCAACTTACTCACTTTGGTATGGATGTGGATTAAACTGACTCTTCCCTGTAGGAGGCTGGGGTTGAAACTCAATTGGACACAGACAAGGAAGGTGAGTTATTGAAGTTGATATAACCCATTCAGGGGCAGCTTGTTAGAGCTTAAAATTGATGTATATACTTTATAGTAAAATTGATATAGCTATACTCCTAGCCCTTGGTGCTAGTGATAAGGATTGATTCCCTAGCATTCACGGTCTCCTAATAATTACTTGCATACTATGTATTTATAGTGCTGAGGCAGAAAGATGATTTTCTCTTCTGAGAAGAATAAAGACCTATTAGAAGTCCACTATAAGTGAGTAGTGTTTGTCAGGTATATCTGCCATTGCCATACACTGTGAGAATTTCCTTCATCGAGGAGCTTCTGGAATAACATAGGAACATAGGAAGGAACACCACTTGCAGAGTTGGATGATACATTTGGATGAAGTTTGTCAGGCATTTGTTCAAGCCAATCCAAGAAGACTTTTTCATGTTTATTGTTTGACAAATGATATATTATGATATTTGTATATTCTGAAGTGTTGGTGTTGATTATTTTAATAATGATATTCTAATGATCTAAATTTTAGGTGCTGGTGCAATGGCTACTGTGTGTGTGGCTGTGGTCATAATTTGTACAAGTGGCTGAAGTTGTGGCCATACCACCCACATTTAGTAATTGCAAGATCTGCCCCTGCTTCTATGTTTAAGTTTGGGGCTTTCTAAATTAACTATATTTTCAATATATATTTTTTAATCATTTTACACCTCCCTCACTCCTGGGAACAAATTTAAATAATATTAAAAAAAATTTTAATTTTCTGGCAATTATAATAAAAAAATAAAATAATTATTATAATAAAAATTGATCAAGCATTATTCAAATAATTAAGTTTTATTAAAATATTATGTCAATTCTTTGGAATTGCCTTTTCCTTTAGCCGATGGACCAGAAATCGAATAATAAAAAACATTATAGAAAGAATTACAATGTCATGCAGGAAATATGCTTCACAACGAGGTCATACTACATTGATGGATGATAGATAAAATATTTAGTTCAAAAAAAAAAAAAAAACCAAAAAAAAAAGGAAACCACAAACCACCATGTAATCTCCCTCATAAATTTTGTTGGAAATTAGAAAGCCTGCTTTAGTGAAGGTGAGAGTAAGCCTTTAGTTGAGGGTGAGCCTTTAGTGGAGGTGCGCCTTCAGAGGGGTTGAGCATTTAGTGAGGGTGTGGGTGAGCCTTTAGTGAGGGTGAGTTTTAAGTGGGGGTGAGCCTTTAGTGGGAGTGGGGGTGAGCTTTTAGTGATGGTGAGCCTTCATTGGAGCTGAGCCATTAGATGGGGAGTGCCTTTAGTGAGAGTGACCCTTAAGTGGGGGTGAGCAATTAGTGGTGGTGGGGGTGAGCCTTTAGTGGAAGTAAACCTTTAGTGGACTGAGCTTTTAGTGGGTGTGAGCCTTTAGTGGGGGTGAACCCTGAGTGGGGCTGAGCCTTTAACGGGGGTAGGGGTGAGTCTTTAGTGGGGTGAGCCTTTTGTGGGAGGGAGCAATTATTGAGGGTGAGCCTTTAGTAGGGGTGAGCCTTTAATTGGGATGGTGTGAGCCTTTAGTAGGGGTGAGCCTTTAGTGGGGGTGGGGGTGAGCCTGTAGTTGTCGTGGGGGTGAGCCTTTAGTGAGGGTGGGAGTGAGCATATAGTGGGGACGAACATTTACTGGGTGTAAGTCTTTAGTGGGGGTAACCTCTGAATGTGGGTGAACCCTTTAGTGGGGTGAGCTTTCAGTGGGAGTGAACCTTGAGTAGTGTGAGCCGTTAGAGGGGGTTAGCCTTTAGTGTGGGCATGGGTGAGACTTTAGTGGGGATTAGCCTTTTGTGGGGGTGAGACTTTAATACGGGTGTGTGTTTAGTGGGGGTGAACTGTCAGTGGGGGTGAGCCTTTAGTGGGTGTGAGCCTTTAGTGAGGTTGAGCCTATAGTTGGTGTGAGCCTTTAGTGGGGGTGGGGTAAGCCTTTAGTGGGGGTGGGAGTGAGACTTTAGCCGGGGTGGGGGTGAGACTCTAGTGGGCATGAGCCTTTTGTGGGGGGGTGGGGGTTGGGACGAATTAGTGAGGGTGAGCCTTGAGTAGGGTAAGCCTTTAGTGGTAGTGTGCCTTTAGAGGGAGTGAGCTATTAGTGGAGGTATGTGTGAACCTTTAGTGGGGAGAAGCCTTTAGTGGAGTGTCCCTTTGTGGGGGTTAGCCTTTGGTGAGGGTCAAGCTTTAGTGGGGGTTGGAGTAAGCCTTTATTGGGGGGGGGGGGGAGTGAGCCTTTAGTGGTGGTGAGGGTGAGCTTTTAGTGGGGGTGAGCATTAAGTAGGGGGAGCCTTTAGTGGGGGTCAGCCTTTTGTGGGGGTGGGGATGAGCCTTTAGTGGGGGTGAACCTTCAGTGGGGGTGAGCCTTTAGTAGTGATGAGCTTTGAAAGGGGGTGAGCCCCCTAGTGGAGGTGAGCTTTTAGTGGGGTGAACTGTGAGTGGTGGTAAGCTTTTATAGTGAGTTAGCCTTTAGTGGGGGTGTGGGTAAGCCTTTAGTTGGAATGGGATGAGCCTTTAGTGGTGGATAATCTTTGGTGGAGGTGTGCCTTTAGAGGTGGTGAGCCTTTAGTGGGGGTGTGGGTGAGCCTTTAGTGGGGGTGTGGGTGAGCCTTTACTGAGGAGAGGGGTAAGCCTTATATGAAAATGAGGCTTCAGTGGGGGTAAACCTTTAGTGGGGATGAACCTTCAGTGGGGTTAGGCTTTTAGTGGAGATGAGCCTTGAGTGGGGGATAGCCTTTGGTAGGGGTCAGCATTTAGTGGGGTTGAGCTTTTAGTGGGGGTTAGCCTTTAATGGGGGTGACCTTAAGTGGGGGTGAGCCTTCAGTGGTGCTGAGCCATTAGTGGGGGTATGCCTTTAGTGAGGGGGAACCTTTAGTGGGGGTGAGCATTAAGTGAGGATTAGTCTTAGCCTTTAGTGGAGGTAAGCCTTGAGTGGGGTGAGCCTTAGTGGGTGTGAGCCTTTAGTGAGGGTGAACCTTTAGTGGTGGTGGGGATGAGCCTTTAGTGGTGGTGATCCTTCAGTGGGGGTAACCCTTATGTGAAAATGAGCCTTTAGTGGGGATGAGCTTTAAGTGGAGGTGGGGGTGAGCCTTAGTTACAGTGAGTTTTTAGTGGGATTAGCTATTGGTGTTGGTGAGCCTTTATTGATGGTGAGCCTTTAGTGGAGCTGAGCCATAAGTGGGTGTGCTTCTTTAGTAAGGGTGACCTTTAAATGGGGGTGAGCATTTAGTGGTGGTGGGAATGAGCCTTAAGTTGAGGTAAACCTATAGTGGGGTGAGTTTTTAGTGGATGTGAGCCTTTAGTGGGGGTGAAATTTGAGTGGGGGTGAGCCTTTTGTGGGAAGGAGCTATTATTGAGGGTAAGCCTTTGGTAGAGATGAACTTTTAGAGGGGGTGAGCCTTTGGTGGGAAGAATCAATTAGTGAGAGTGAGCCTTTAGTAGGGATAAGACTTTAGTTGGGTTGGTGGTGAGCCTTTAGTGGGGGGGGGGGGGGTGAGCCTTTAGTGGGGGGGGGTGAGCCTTTAGTGGTGGTAAGTGTGAGCGTTTAGTTGGGTGGCAGTGAGCCATTATTAGTGGGGGTGAGTTTTTTTGTGGAGGAGAGCTTTGAATGCGGGTGGGCCCTTTAATGGGGGTAAGCTTTAAGTGGGAGTGAACCTTGAGTAATATTGAGTCTTTAGAGGGGGTTAGCCTTTAGTGGGGATATGGGTGAGTCTATAGTAGGAGTGAGCCTTTTGTGGGAGTGAGCCTTTAGTCAAGGTCAGCCTTTAATGATGGTGTGCATTTAGAGGGGGTGGGCCTTTTGTAGTGGTGAGCATTTGGTGAAGATTAGACTTTAGTGGGGGTGGGGGTGAGCCCTTAGTGAGTGTGAGTCTTTAGTAGGGGTTAGCCATTAGTGGATGTGAGCCTTTTGTGGGGGTTGGCGGTGAGCCATTAGTCGGGATGGGGGTGAGCCTTTAGTGGGGGTGAACTTTCAGTGGGGTGAGCTTTGAATATGGGTGAGCATTTTAGTGGGGTTGAGCTTTTAGTGGGAGTGAATCTAGGGTTGTGGTGTGCCTTTAGAGCTGGTTAGCCTTTAGTGGGGGTGTGGGTGAGCATTTTATGGGGATAAGCCTTTAGTGGGGGTGAGCCTTTAGTGAAGGTGAGCATTTAGTTGGGGTGGGGTGAGCCTATAGTGGTGGTTAGGGTGAGTTTTTAGAGGAGGTGACCTTTAGTGTGGCTGCACCTTTAGAGTTGGTGAGCCTTTAGTGGGGATGAGCAGTATATGTAGATTAGCCTTTAGTGGGAGTGAGACTTTAGTGGAATTAGGAGTGAGCCTTTAGTGGGAGTGATCCTTCGTTGGGATGAGCCTTTAGTGGAGGTGGGGGTGAGCCTGTGGCGCACACCCTCTGGAACATAATTAACATTATTATGTGGTTATTGGTATGTCTGTCGATCTTTTCCATTTTGGTCTTTGTTAAAAGATTTAACAAAAGAAAGTGTTGTTTAACTCTATTGAATTATTTGGTAGCTAGCTCACTACAATTGGTGACCCTGAGTTAAAATAGTTAAAAGAACACACAAATGCCATCCTTCAGTCCCATTGGAGCTCTGCAGTGGTGGTGGTAAAACAGCTACACATCCTAGAGACTTACTATGGACATTCTCTTCTTTCTCTTGTCCTCCTGTTTCTTGTCAGCCAAATGCCCTTGGAAAATGATGATGTCCAGGCCATTGCTCAGGCCCTTCAATCTCTTCTCCCTGCTGCCCCTGCTTCCCCTGCTGCAGCAACTCCACCTGCCACCATATCCTTAGTCTCTATAATGTTGCCTCCCTTTTGGACCACCAGACCAGAGGTGTAGTTCCACCAGGTGGAAGCACAGTTTGCAACCCACACCTCAGCCATCACAGTAGACTTGACTAAGTTCAATCATGTTGTTGCAGCTCTAGACCACATCACAGCAGGAGAAGTTGAGGCTATCATCCTGTCCCCACCCACTGATGGCAAATATGATGCACTGAAGGCTATTTTCATCAATGCCTTTGGCAAAACTCATGCTTCTAAGGACATGGAGCTTCTGTCCTTATTGGATCTCGGTGATAGAAAGCCTTCCAGCCTTCTCCACCACATGGAGTCCCTCAATGCTGATCCCAAGACCCTCCTTCACACCCCCTTGCCCAGCTGCCTATGGAAGCACGTTGCATCCTTGCTGGGTCATCCACAACCGACCTCAACGATTTAGCCAAGGAGGCTGATGCAATCATGGAAGTGAGCTTCAGGGCTTTCAGTGCCACAGGCATCTCTGGTGTGCACAACCCAATGTCTCAACCACCATTGCAATACCCAAAGACCTGTGCTATTATCACATAAAGTTTGGCAAGGAGGCCAGGAAGTGCAACAAGGGAGGGTGCAAGTTGGCATATCTCATCCTGTCCTCCACTTCCACCTCCTCTACTATGGCCTCGGGAAATGGGCAGGCCGGCCACTAAAATCTCCGTGGTCGGCCCAGGAGAGAAAAAGACAATGACAGTTTTGGACCGCCACTCAGGCTGTTCCTTCCTCATTGATTGTTGTGCAAAGGAATCTGTTTTCCCTGCTTCAGCCACTGATAAGAGGCACCATGCCTCCTCAGCAACCCTAGTTGCTGCCAACGGCACACTCATCAAAATATGGGGCAAATGCGAAGCATCCCTTGTATTCAGCAAGGGACACACCTTCACATAGGAGTTTCACATGGCAGATGTCACAGACTCCATCCCCAGTGCAGATTTCTTTGCTTCCAATCGGTTGGCCATTGATATGTCCAACAGGCATCTCATCAGTCTTGACGACCTCCATGTGGTTGCGACTGGTGTTTCAAGCATCTGCTCCACCATCTGTGGTCTCCACATCACTCGCATTCACTCCTTCGATGCCATAATAGACGAGTTTCCTGAGCTTCTTGTGCCACACTTCAAGTCTACAGACTCTAATCAGCATGGGGTGGAGCATTATATCACCACTGATGGTACCCCTCTTCATATTCGTGCTCATCGCCTCAAAAAGGAGAAACTGGAGATTGCCAAAGCAGAGTTTGCCAAGATGGAAAGGATGGTCATCATCAGATGCTCTAACTCTCCCTGGGCCTCACTGCTTCACATTTTCCCAAAGCCAGGTGGTGGCTGGAGACAATGTGGCAACTTTCAACACCTTAACAATGCAACTGTTGACGATAGGTACCCCTTGCCCTACATACAAGACTTTAATTGCAGCCTAGCAGGCAAGAGTATCTTCTCCAAGGTGGATCTGGTATGCCGCTATCACGAGATCCCTGTCGCATCAGCAGACATTCCCAAGATGGCAGTCATAACTCCCTTTGGGCTGTGGGAGTTCCTCCGTATGCCCTTTGGTCTGAAGAATGCAGCTCAGGCATTCTAGAGGTTGATGGATGGCATCCTCTGCGACCTCAACTTCGTCTTTGTCTACCTGGATGATATCCTAATTGCCAGCTGCACAAATCCTGAGCATGAAGCACACATCCGTGGTGTCTTTCACCTACTCTCCGACAATGGCATGGTCATTAACCATAAGAAGAATGTTTTTGGTATCAGCGAGCTCATCTATCTTGGGCACCGGTGTCACTACCTCAGGTATTATGCCCCTTGAGTCCAGGGTCACAGCAGTGTGAGATTTTCCAGTGCCCACCAACAAAGTCAGTCTCCAATGCTTCCTAGGCATGATCAATTACTACTGCCACTTCATGCTGAGGTTGGCTGACAAGCTCCATCCCCTCCACGATGCCACCAAAATCAAATGGTAGGTGATTGAGTGAACCACAAAATGTCTGTCAGCCTTTCTTGCAGCTAAGTCGGCTCTGGTGAGTGCCACCCTCCTCCATCATCCCCATTTAAATGCAAGGACCAGCATCACAGTGGATGCATCAGAGAGGGCAGTCGGGGGGAAGTCAGAACAGTTTCTGGATGGTCTCTGGTGTCCTGTAGCTTTCTTCTCTAGGAAGCTCACTAACGCCGAGAGAAAATACAGTGCTTTTGACCGCGAGCTCTTGGCCATCTTCCTCTCTGTCAAACACTTTAGCCACCACATCGAAGGCCGCCAGTTCACCATCTTCACTGACCATAAACCACTTATCTTTGCCTTTACCAGTGCTGCTGAATGATCACCCCGCCAGACTCAACACATGTCCTTCATCAGTGAGTTTTCTACTGATGTGCGCCATGTCAGTGGAAAAGATAATGTTGTCGCAGATGCACTGTCTTGGACAGACATTTCTGCTGTTTTCCTCCCAACAATCAATTATCGTCAGATGGCCGCTGATCAGGCCACTTCAGACAAAATTGCTGCCTATAAAACCTCCATCACTGGCCTTCGTTTTGACAACGTCCAATTCAATGACTGTACCATCCTTTGTAATGTCTCCATGGGTAAACCTTGACCAATAGTCCCTCGAGAATGGACAAGGACAGTTTTTGATTCCATTCACAGCCATGCCCATGCCGGCTGCTGCCCAACACAATGTGCCATCTCTTTACGTTTCGTATGGCACAGTTTGAAACATGATGTCTGCAAGTGGTGCCGAGAATGCCATCCTTGCCAAGTATTGAAGACCCACTGTCATATCCATGCACCTCTCACTGAGCGTCCACCTCCAGATCGTAGATTCGACAGTATCCACATTGATTTAGTGGGTCCCCTTGACAAGTCTGAGGGCATAAAATACGTCTTTACGATCATTGATTTCTTTTACCAGTGGCCTGAAGCCATACCTCTACCTGACTCTACCATTGAGACCTGGGCTAGAGCCTTCATTCATCACTGGATATCCCACTTTGGAGTGCCCGATGACATTACCTCCGACTGTGGCCCTCAATTCACCAGCCATTTGTGGTCCGAACTCAACTACCTTATTGGGATCTCTGCCTCTAATATGAAGGCCTACCACCCGCAAGCCAATAGACTTGTTGAGCGCTTCCATGGACAGTTGAAAGGATCCCTCAAGGTTCGGCTCCAAGGCCCATGCTGGATGGATGAACTGCCACTCATGTTACTCGGTATCCGGACAGCCTTGTAGGAGGGCTCAGACGGCTCAGTGTCTGAATTAGTTTATGGCACTTCTCTCCACATTCCTGATGAATTCCTTTCCCATGAGCCATGGGATTTGCGAGTGTCCTCTGAATTTCTCCGGCAGCTCCAAGACAACATGAGAACTGCCCTTACACCCTCAATGGAGTTCCACGGTGGTCATTCAGCCTACAAACCTGGCAACCTGGCATCCACTGGTTATGTGTATGTTCACCATGATGCCTGCTGTGGCCTACTGCAGTGCCCCTATGATGGCCCATTTAAGATTCTTGAAGTACATGAGAGAAGTACTATGTGCTCGACATGAATGGCCACCATGATTCTCTCTCCATCGACCGACTGAAGACAGCATATGGCAAGCAAACTTACTGTCAACCTGCCCTTGTTCCTCCTCAGCCTGTCACTTCTTCACATCCAACCCGAGCAGCTCTGTCTCCATCATCACTAACCCCGCCACAGCCTACAGTGCACTCTCGCTCGGGCAGACCGATCAAGACACCAGTCCGCTACTTGTAGGCCTTGGCCGTCACAGTGTCCCTCACTGGGAGGGACCTTGTGGCATGCACCCTATGGAACATAATTAACATTATTATGTGGTTATTGGTATGTCTGTCGACCTTTTCTATTTTGGTCTTTGTTAAAGATTTAACAAAAGAAAGTGTTGTTCAACTCTATTGAATTATTTGGTAACTAGCTCACTACAAGCCTGCTAGTGAGGGTTAGCCTTTAGTGGGGGTGTGGGTGAGAATTTAGTGAGGGTGATCCTTTTGTGGGGGTGAGCCTTTAGTGGGGGTGAGCAGTATGTGTAGATTAGCTTTTAGTGGGGGTGAGACTTTAGTGGGAGTAGGAGTGAGCCTTTAGTGGAAGTGATCCAGTTGTTAGGATGAACCTTTAGTGGGGGTGGGGGTGAGCCTTTAGTTTGGGTAGGGGCGAGCCTTTAGTTTGGGTAGGGGCGAGCCTTTAGTGATGGTTAGCCTTTAGTGGGGGTGTGGGTGAGAATTTAGTGAGAGTGAGCCTTTAGTGGGGGGTGGGGTTGAACTTTTAGTGAAGGTGAGCCTTTAGTGGAGGTGGGGGTGAGCCTTTAGTTGGGGTGGGGTTAAGCCTTTAGTAGGGGGAGCCTCAAGTGGGGGTGCACCTTTAGTGGGGATGAGCATTTAGTGGGGGTGTGGGGGGTAAGCCTTATGTGAAAATGACCTTTAAGTGGGAGTGAGCCTTCAACAGGTGTGAGAGTGAGCCTTCAATGAAGGTGAGCCTTTAGTGGGATAATCCTTTAGTGTTGATGAGCCTTTAGTGATAGTGAGCCTTCAGTGGGACTGAGCCATTAGTGAGGGTGCGCCTTTAGTGAGGAGGACCATTAAGTGGGGGCTAGCATTTAGTGGTGGTGTGAGCTTTCAGTTGGTGTGAGACTTTAGTGAGGTAAACCTGAGTGGAAATGAGCCTTCCATGGAGGTGAACTTTTAAAGGGTTGAGTCTTTAGTGGTGGTGGGGATGAGCCTTTAGTGAGGGTGAGCCTTTTGTGGGAGGGAACAGTTAGTGAAGGCAAGCTTTTAGTAGGGGTTAGCCTTTAGTAGGGATGGGGGTGAGGCTTTACTTGGGGTGAGCCTTTAGTGGGGGTGGGGATGAGCCTTTCGTGGGGGTGAACCATCAATTGGGGTTAACCATTTGTGGACGAGAGCTTTGATTGCAGATGAGCCCTTTAGTGAGGATAAGCTTTTAGTGGGAGTGAATCTTGAGTAGTGGTGAGTCTTTAGAGGGGGTTAGCCTTTAGTCGGGGTGTGGGTCGCCTTTGGTGGGAGTGCGCTTTTTGTGGGGGTGAGCCTTTAGTAGGGGTGAGCCATTAGTGGTGGTGTGCCTTTTGAAGGGTTAAGCTTTTAGTTAAGGTGTAGGTTAGCATTTAATGGGGTGGGGTAAGCTTTTGGTGGGGGTGAGCCTTTAGTAGGGGTGAGCCTTTTGTTGGGGGATGTAATTAGTGAGGGTGATCCTTTAGTAGGGGTGAGCCTTTAGTGGAGGTGTGGTGAGCATTTAGTGGGGGTGAAACATTAGTGTGGATGATCCTTCAGTGAAGCTGAGCCATTAATGATAGTGCATCTTTAATGAGGGTGAACCTTAAGAGGGGTTAAGAATTTAGTTGTGGTGGGGGTGAGCCTTAAGTGGAAGTAAACATTCAGAGGGGTGGGCTTTTATTGGGTGAAAGCCTTCAGTGAGGGTGATCCTTGAATGGGGGTGAGCCTTCAGTGGAGGTGAACTTTTAGTGAGGTTGAGCATTGAACGGGGGTGGGGATAAACCTTTAGTGTGGGGAAGCCTTTTGTGGATGGGAGCAATTAGTGAGGGTGAGCCTGTAGTAGGGGTAAACCTTTAGTTGGGGTGAGGGTGAGCTTTAGTGGGGGTGAGTCAGGGTGGCGGTGATCATTTAGTGGGGGTTGGGGTGAGCCTTTGGTGGGGGTGAACATTCAGTGGGGGTGAGCCATTAGTGGGGGTGAGGTGAGCCACTAGTGGGGGTGGGAATGAACCTTTAGTGGGGGTGGGGGTGAGTCTTAAGTCAGGGTGTGCCTTTTGGGGGGGGGGGAATGATTAGTGAGGATGAGCCTATGATAGGGGTAAGACTTTAGTGATGTTCTGCCTTTAGAGGGGGTGAGCTATTAGTGGAGGTGTGTGAGCATTTAATTGGAGTGAGCCTTTAGTGGGAGTGAGCCTTTTGTGGGGTTAGCCTTTGGTGAGGGTCAGCCTTTAGTGGGGGGGGGGTGGGGGGTGGTGGGACTGAGCCTTCAGTGGTAATGGGGGTGAGACTTTAGTGGAGGTGAGCCTTTAGTGGGGATGAGCTTTTAGTGGAGGTGAGCTTTTAGTGGAAGTGAGCCTTTTCTGGGGGTGGGGGTGATCCTTTAGTGGGGGTGGGGGTAAGCCTTTAGTGGGGGTTAACCTTCAATGGGGGTGAGCCTCTAGTGGGAATGTGGTTGAGCCTTTAGTGGTGGTGGGAGTGAATCCTTAGTTAGGGTGGGGTGAACCTTTAGTAGGGGTGAGTCTTTAGTGGAAGTGTGGGTGAGCCTTTAGTGGGGTTGAGCCTTTAGTTGCCATGAGCCTTTAGTGGGTGTGTGGTGAGCCATTAGTGGAGATGGGAGTGAGCCTTCAGTGGGAGTAGGGGTTAGCCTTTGATGGGGTTGAGCCTTTTATTGGGGGTGCAATTACTTATAGTGAGCCTATAGTAGGAGTAATATTTTAGTGATACTGTGCCTTTAGAAGGGGTGAGCTATTAGTGGAGGTGTGCATGAGCATTTAGTGGGGGTGAGCCTTTAGTGGAAGTGAGTCTTTTGTTAGGGTAAGCCTTTGGTGAGGGTCTGCCTTTAGTGGGGGTGGGAGTGAGCCTTTAGTTGTAGTGGGGGTGGAACTTTAATGGGGGTGAGCCTTCAGTGAAGCTGAGCCATAAGTGTGGGTGCACCTTTTGTGAGGGTGACCATTTAATGGGGGTGAATATTTAGTGGGGGTGGGGGTGACCCTTCAGTGGAGGTGAACCTTTAGTGGGAGTTGGATGTTAGCTTTTAGTGGGTGTGTGGGTTAGCCTTTAGTAAGGGTGATCATTTTGTAGGGGTGAGCCTTTAGTGGGGTGAGCCTTAAGTGGGAGTGGGGTTGAGCCTTTAGTTAAAGTGAGCCTTTAGTGAGGGTGAGCCTTTTGTGGGGAGGGGGGAGTAATTAGTTAGGGTGAACATTAAGTAGGGGTGAGCCTTTAGTGGAGGTGTGGATGAACTTTTAGTGATGATGAACTTTTTGTAGGGGTGAGTCTTTTTGAGGGAGTGAGCCTTTGCTGAGGCTGAACCATTAGTTGGGGCATGGGTGAGCCTACAGTGTTTGCGGGATTGAGCCTCTAGTGGGTTTTGGGTGAGCCTTTAGTGGTGGTGGGAGTGAGTCTTTAGTAGGGTTGGTGTGAGCCTTTAGTGGGATCGAGACATTAGGGGATGTGAGCCTTTAGTGAGTGTGGGGTGAGCCATTAGTTGGGGTGAGAGTGAGCGTTTAGTGGGGGTAGGGTTGTGGGTGAGAGCCATTTGTGGGGGGAGCAATTAGTAATGGTGAGCCTATAGTAGGGGTAAGACTAGTAGTGTCATGCCTTTAGAAGGGGTGATCTATTAGTGGAGGTGTGCATTAGCCGTTAGTGGGGGTGAGCCTTTAGTGAATGTGAGCCTTTTGTTAGGGTTAGCCTTTGGTGAGGGTCTGCCATTAGTGGGGGTGAGAGTGAGCTTTTAGTGAGGGTGGGAGTGAACCTTTAGTGGTGGTGTGGGTGAGACTTTAGTGGGGGTGAGCCATGAGAGGAGCTGAGCCATAAGTGTTGGTTCACCTTTAGCGTGGGTGATCCTTCAGTTGGGTTGACCCTATAGTTGGAGTGAGGGTAAGCCTTCAGTGGGGGTGATCATTTTCAGGGGGTGAGCCTTTAGTGTGGGTGGGGATGAGTCATTAGTGGGGTTAAGCCTTTAGTGGGTGTGTTGGTGAGCCTATAATGGGGGTGATTCTTTTGTATGGATGAGCATTTAGTGGGGGTGGGGTTGAGCCTTTAGTTGGGGGGAGCCTTTAGTGGGGTGCGCCTTTAGAGGGGGTGAGCATTTCTTTGGGTGTTTGGTGAGCCTTTAATATGGGGTGATCCTTTAGTGGGTGTGAGTCTTATTTGAAAACTAACCTTTAATGGGGGTGAGCCTTTTGTTGGGGTGGGGGATCAGACTTAAATGAAGGTGAGCCTTGGAATGAGCCTTTAGTGTTGGCGAGTCTTAGGTGATGGTGATCCATCAGTTGGGCTGAGCCATTAGTGGGGGTGTGCCTTTAGTGATGGTGACCCTTTTGTATGGGTGAGCATTTAGTGGTGGTGGGGGTGAGCCTTAAGTGTAAGTAAACCAGCTCACCCCCACTAAAGGCACACCCCCACTAAAGACTGATACATCCTAATTGCTCACAATCACTAAAGCTCACCCATACTAAAGGCTGACCCTCACCCACACCAAAAGCTCACCCCCACCCCCACTGAAGTTTCACCTTCACTGAAGGTTCATTAGTGAGGGTGACCCCTTAGTGTGGGTGAGCATTTAGTGGGGGTGGGGGTGAGCCTTTAGTTTAGGTAAGCCTTTAGTGGGGTGAGCTTTTAGTGGGGAGTAAATTTTGAGAGGGTGTAAGCATTTAGTGAGGGTGGGGGTGAGTCTTTAGTGTAGGTAAGCCTTTAGTGGGGTGAGCCTTAATGAGTGTGAGCCTTTAGTGGGGGTGAGCCTTTAGTGGAGGTGAACCTTTTGATGGAGTTGAACCATTAGTGGGGGTTGGGGTGAGCCTTCAGTGGGGATGATCCTTTGTGGGGGTAAATCTTTAGTAGGGGTGGGGGTGAGCCTTTAATAAAGGTAAGCCTTTAGTGTTGGTGTGGGTGAGCCTTTCATTGGGGTGGGGGTGAGCCTTTAATAGGGAAGGGGGTGAGCCTTTAGTGGGGGAGAGAATGAACCTTTAGTGTGGATGTGGTGAGCCTTTAGTGGGGGTGAACTTTCAGCGGGGGTGAGCCTTTTGTGGGGTAAAGCTTTGAATGCAGATGAGCCCTTTAGTATGGGTAAGCTTTTAGTGGGAGTGAACCTTGAGTAGTGGTGAGCCTTTAAAGAGGGTCAGCCTTTAGTGGGGGTGTAGGTGAGCCTTTAGTAGTAGTGAATCTTTTGTGGGGGTGATCCTTTAGTGGGGGTGAGCCTTTAGTGGTGGTGTGAACCTTTACTGAAGGTGTGGGTGAGTCTTTAGTGGGATTGAGCATTTAGTTGGTGTGAACCTTTGGTGGGGGTGGGGTGAGTCTTTAGTGGTGGTGGGGGTGAGTCTTTAGTGGGGCTGGGGGTGAGCCTTTAGTAGGGGTGAGCCTTTTGTCGGTGTGGGTGGGGAGTAATTAGTGAGGGTGTGCCTTTTGTGGGGGTTAGCCTTTAGTGGAGGTGTGGGTGAGCCATTAGTTTGGGATGAGCCTTTAGTGAGGGTGAGGCTTCAGTGGAGCTGAGCCATTAGTGGGGTTGTGCCTTTAGTGAGGGTGACCCTTAAGAGGGGGTGAGCATTTAGTGGGGTGAGCTTTTAGTGGATGTGAGCCTTTGGTTGGGGTGGGGTTAGCCTTTAATTTGGGTGGGGGTGAGCCATTAGTGGGGTTGGAGGTGAACCTTTAGTGGGGCTTGGCCTTTCATGTGGGGGAGTAATTAGTAAGGGTGAGCCTTTAGTTGGAGCGAGCCTTTAATTGAGGTGTGGGTGAACCTTTAGAGGGGGTGAGCCTTTAGTTGGGATGAGTGTTAGCCTTTAGTAAGGAGGGAGTAAGCCTTTGGTGAGTGTGAGCATGAGCCTTTAGTTGGGGTGGGTGTGAGCCTTTAGTAGTTGTGGGAGTGAGCTTTTAGTAGGGGTGTGGGTGAGCCTTTAGTGGTGGTAGAAGTGATCCTTTAGTGGGGGTTGGGGTGAGCCTTTTGTGGGGGTGAGCTGTTAGTGTGGGTGAGCCTGTCATGGGTGTGAGCCTTTTGTTGGGGTTGGGGTGAACCTTTTGTGGGGGTGGGGATGAGCCTTTAGTGGGGGTGAGCTTTGAATGGGGGTACTCCATTTAATTGGGGTGACCTTTTAGTAGGGGTGAACATTAAGTGGTGGTAAGCCTTTAGAAGGGTTTTAGCTTTTAGTGGGGGTGACAGTGATCATTTAGTGGTGGTGATCCTTCAGTGGGCGTGAGCCTTAAGTGGGAGTGAGCCTCTAGTGGGGGTGGTGGTGAGCCTTTAGTGAAGCGAGCCTTTAGTGGGAGTGGCATGAGCCTTTAGTAGGGGTGGGGGTGAGCCTTTAGAAGGGTTGAACTTTTGGTCATGATGCGCCAAAATAGGGGATGAGCCATTAGTGGGGATGTGGGTGAGCCTTTAGTGGGGGTGAGCCCTTCGTGGGGGTGATCCTTATGTGAATGTTAGCATTTAGTGGGGGTGAGCATTTAGTTAGGGCAGGGTGAGCCTTTAGTGAAGGTGAGCCTTTAGTGGGGGTCAGCCTTTAGAGTGGGTGACCATTTAGTGGGGTGAGCCTTCAGTGCAGCTGAGCCATTAGTGGGGTGTTCTATTAGTGAGGGTGACCCTTTAGTGTGGTTGAGTATTTAATGTTGGTTGGTGTGAGCCTTTAGTGGAAGTAAACCTTTAGTGGGGTGAACCATTAGTGGGGGAGAACCTTGAGTGGGGTTGAGCCTTAGTGAAGGTAAACTTTTAATAAGTTCGATCTTTTAGTGGGGATAGGGTTGAGCCTTTGGTAGGGGTGAGTGTTTTGTGGGATGGAGCTATTAGTGTGGTTGATCCTTTAGTAGTGGTGAGCCTTTAGTAGGGGAGAGGATAAGCCTTTAGTCAGGGTAGGGGTGAACATTTAGTGGGTGTGTGGGTGTGCCTTTAGTGGCAGTGAACCTTCAGTGGGGATGAGCTTTGAATGGGAGTGAGACCTTTAGTGGGGGTGAGCTTTTAGTAGAGGTGAACCTTGAGTAGTTGTGAGCCTTTAGAGGGGGATAGCCTTTAGTGTGTGTGTGGGTGAGCATTTAGTGTGAGTGAGCCTTTTGTGGGGGTGAGCCTTATGTGGAGGTATTCCTTTAGTGGGTAGTGTGGATTTGAGCCTTTAGTGAAAGTGAAACTTTACTGGTTATGGGGGTTAGCTTTTAGTGGGGATGAGCCTTTATTTTGGGTGGCCTTTTGAGGTGATGAGCCTTTTGTGAGGGTGTGGGTGAGCCTTTAGTGGGGGTGAGCCCTATGGGAATATGAGCCTTTTCTGGAGGTGACCTTTATGTGGGAGTAAGCCTTTAGTGAGGGTGGGGGTGAGCCTTTAGTGAAGGTGAGCCTTAGTGGGGATGGGGTAAGTGTTTAGTGGGGGTTAGCCTTTAGTGTTGGTGAGCCTGTAGTGGGTGTGAGCCTTTTATGGGTGTTGAAGTGAGCCTTTAGTTGGGGTGGGAGTGAGCCTTTCATGGGGGTGAATGTTCAGTAGGGGTGAGCCTTTAGTGGAGGTGAGTTTTGAATGGCAGCGAGCCCTTTAGTGGGGATAAGCTTTTAGTGTGGGTGATCCTTGAGTGGTGGTGAGCCTTTAGAGTGGGTTAGCCTTTAGTGGGGGTGTGATTTATCCTTTAGTGGGGGTGAGCCTTTAGTTGGGGTGAGCCTTTTGTGAAGGTGAGCCTTTAGTGGAGGTGGGGATGTGCCTTTAGTAGGGGTGGTGGTGAGCCTATAGTAGGGGTGAGCCTTTAGTGGGGGTGCACCCTTTAGAAAAGGTGAGCAATTAGTGGGGGTGTAGGTGAGCCTTTAGTGGGGGTGAGCATTCAGTGTGTGCTATCCTTAGGTGAAGATGAGCCTTTGATGGAAGTGACACTTCCATGGAGGGGTGGTAACCTTTAGTGAATGTGAGTCTTTAATGGGGATGAGCCTTTAGTGGGGTTGAGCCTTTTTTTGGGGTGAACCTCAGTGGAACTGAGCCATTAGTTGGGGTGTGCCTTTAGTGAGGGTGACCCTTTAGTGGGGATGAGCATTTAGTCAGGGTAAGCATTTAGTGATGGTGGGGCTGATCTTTTAGAGGAAGTAAACCTTAAGTGTGGTGAGCCTTTAGTTGGTTTGAACCTGAGTGGGGATGAAGCTTGAGTTGGGATGAGGCTTCAGTGGAGGTGAACTTTTAGTGAAGTTGAGCTTTTAGTTGGGGTGGGGGTGAGCCTTTAGTGGGGGTGAGCCTTTTGTGGGAGGGAACAATTAGTAAAGGTGAGCTTTTAGTAGGGGTGAGCCTTTAGTATGGGTGATGGTGAGCCTTTAGTGGGGGTGAGCCTTTAGTGGGGGTAGGGATGAGCCTTTGGTGGGTGTGGGAGTAAGCCTTTAGTGGGGGCGAACCTTGAGTAGTGGTGAGCCTTTAGAGGGGGTTAGCCTTTAGTGGTGGTGTGGGTGAGTGCTTAGTATGGGTGAGCCTTTTGTGAGGTTGAGCCTTTAGTGGGGTTGTGCCTTTTGAGGAGATGATCCTTCTGCATGGGTGTGGGTGAGCCTTTAGTGGGGGTGGACCCCTTGTGGGGGTGAGCCTTATGTGAACATTAGCCTTTTGTGGTGGTGAGCCTTTAGTGGGGGTGGGGGTGAGCATTTAGTGAAGGTTAGCCTTAGTTGAGGTTGGTGGTGAGCCTTTTGTGGGGGTTTGCCATAAGAGGGGGTGAGCCTTTAGTGGGGGTTTGGGTGATCCTTTAATGTGGGTGAGCCTTTAGTGGGGGTGAGCTTTATGTGAACGTCAGCCTTTTGTGTGTGTGGGGATGAGCCTTTAGTGAAGGTGAGCCTTTAGTAGGAGTGGGGGTTAGCTTTTAGTGGGGTGAGGGTGAGCCAATAGTGGGGCTGAGACTTTAGTGGGTGTGAGCCATTAGTGGGTATGAGCCTTTAGTGGGGGTGAAACTTTAGTAGGGGTGAGCCTTTAGTGGAGGTGAGCTTTGAGTGGGGATGAACCTTTTGTTGGGGCTAGCCTATAGTATGGTTGAGCCTTTAGTGGGGCGAGCATTTTGTGTTGTGAGCCTTTTGTGGAGCTAAGCCATTAGTGGGGTGCCCCTATGGTGAGGGTAACCCTTTATTGGAGGTGAGCCTTTAGTGGGGTTGAGCCTTTAAAGGAGGTAAGACTTTAGTGAGGTGAGCCTTTAGTAGGTGTGAGACTTTATTGGGTGTGAAACTTTAGTGGTGGTGAACCTTGAGTTGGGATAGGGCTTCAGTGGAGGTGAACCTTTAGTAGTTTGAGTCTTTAGTGGGGTTGGGGGTGAGCCTTTAATGGGGATAGGGGTGATCCTTTAGTGGGGGTGGGGGTTAGCCTTTAGTCTGGGTGAGGCATTTGTGTGAGGGAGCAATTAGTTAGGGTAGGGTTGAGGTAAGTATTTAGTGGAGGTGAGACTTTAGTGAGAGTGAGCCATCAGTGGGGTTGTGCCTTTAGTTGGGGTGTGCCTTTAGTGGTGGTGTACCTTTAGAGGGGGTGAGCCTTTAGTTCATGTATGGTTGAGCCTTTAGTTCATATATGGTTGAGCCTTTAGTGGATGTGAGCCTTTAGTGTGAGTCAGCCTTTAGTTGGGGTTTGGGATGAGCCTTTGTGGTGTTGGAAGTGAGCCTTTAGTGGGGGTGGGAGTAAGCCTTTAGTGGGGTATGGGATGAGCCTTTAGTGGGTGTGAGCCTTTAGTGGGGCCTTTAAGTGGGGTTGAAACCATCAGTAGGGGTGAGCCTTTAGTGTGGTTGAGCTATGTGAGAGAGAGTGTGTGTGTTTGTGTGTGCATGCATATGTGCATGCATTATTGTGTGTGATGGCAGCTAAACAATTGCTTTTATTTTTGTTTGTGTGTGTGGGTTCAATGGACAGTCAAAAGTCTGAATTGATAATGGTGAAACTTAGCATGCATGATCCTTGGGTTCCTACTATTTTTTTTTCACCAAAAATAAATCTGATAATATTGCCCCTGAAGGGGGTATGAAGAATTTAAATTTTTTATTAAAATATTTCTAAAATTCCTTGGTTCAGCAGTTAAAACACAGGTCTTTCAAGTTGTAAATCACTGGTTCAGACTTGGACTAGGTTGATTTTTTTTTCCACTTCATTTTTTCCCCATTTTCTTTTTCTTCCTATTTTCTTCTTTTCTCCCTCTCCACCCCCAATTCCTACCTAATTTCCTTCTTCCTTTCAATTTTTCTTCTTTCCCTCCTTCTTTCAAATTCTGACATGGCTGAAATATTAAAAGAATTACTTGAAACATTTTAGCTTCAATGATAGCACTCACCCATAAACACACTAATTCTTTCCTATCTGTGGGTCATAATAGGACAGGGAATTCAGCTTCATTCTACTCCCTACATGGTCCTAGTTGTGCAGAAGGTCTTCAATTTTTTTAAAATGTTCAACTAAAAAGTTAGAAGAAAACTGAAGCCTTTTCTTCAAGCAAATTGTGTTTTTGAAGTAGGTAAAAGGTCAATAGCTTACCCACCCACGATTTCCATTTTTAAAACGGTGGATAGAAAGAAAAGAAAATTAAAGAAAAAACTAAGACTATATTTCTGTTGAATAATTCAAAAAATAGGTAACAATAAACTAAGACTATATTTCTTTTGAATAATTCAAAAAATAGGTAACAATGTAGCAACCCGGTTTCTAAAATGCAGATATAAAAAAAAAAATAAAAAAAGTTACCAAACCCTCCCCAAAAAATAATAAAATAGGCTGAATATATCTGCAAAAATTAGAAAAAAGAACAAACAAACCTGAATATCCTATACATTATTTTCACTAACTCCATGCTTGTGTGACAGCCTGCATACCTGCTTTCATGCCTGCCTGCCTGCCTGCCTGCCTGCCTGTGTAACTGTCCAGAAAAATTTTAAACCAGGGGTCATAGGACAGCAAATTAGACTCCTCTCACTCTTTTTCTTCTCCTTTTCCCCTTCCCTCATCCCCCTTTTCTTTGCTCCCTTATATATATTTTTTGGTTTCCTTTTATCCTTTTTCCTTCTATTGTCTATCTATCCTTTTTCCTTCTATTTCTTTATCTATTTTTTTTACTTCTATCTTTTTTCTTTCTATCCTTTTTTTCCTTCTAATTTTTTTCCTTCTAACTTTTTTCATCTATCTTTTATCTTTTGTCTTTTTTTCCTTCCATATTTTCTCCTATCATTTTTTCCTTCCATCTTTTTTATTTTATCTTTTTCATCTACCCTTTTGCCTTCTATCTTTATTACATTTAATTTTCCTTCCTAATTTTTTCACCCTCTTTTTTTCATAATTTTTTTTGTTGCACCTTTTTCCTTCTATCTATTTTTGCTTCTATCTTATTTTCCTTTATCAGTTTTTTAAATATTTTTCCCACCCACTTTTTTCTCTTCTATCTTCCCCCACCCATTTTTCTCCTCTTACTTTTTTCTTCCTTTTATGTTTTACCCTTCTATATTTATTTCTTCAATATTTTTATTCCTCTTATCTTTTTTTTTTCTTTTATTTTTGGTTCTGTTTTTCCCCCTTTCTTTCAAGTGGAAAGATGGTCCTTTGATATCATTTTTTTTTCTGCTCTTTTTTCATTCCTTCCTTTCCAGTAGAAAGGCAATGGTTTGATTTCCAATTGTGTATGTTTTTCACTTTTTTCACTCCACCCCACCCCCCCCCCCCTCCCCCAATCTCCTTTCCTTTTCAATCCTTTATCCTTTTTCCTCCCATCTAATATTTGATAAAGAGAACTTACAAGTTTGGGCCTTTTTAAATTTTGAACTGTGTTTTTTTTTCCTTCTTTTTTTGTCTTCTTAGTGTAAATGATTGAATTGTGTTTGTGTAACCTGATCAGTGTCCATTAACTGTATCATGATTGTTAAATTGTAGAGATCAATTTCAAGGATTGTATTGTTTGTGTTACTACCAGCTATTTGTAAGTATTGTACTCTGTTGTCAGCCACATCACTCAATTACTGGGTTGATAGCAGGCAGCTTATTAAAGGGAGCTAATTCTGAGGCCCAGTACTTCAGCAAACTGCTTTAAAAAAATTCATTCTAAGGCAGTAAATCTGTCAACTGGAAACCTATTAACAAAGATGTATCAACTGAAACATATCAAGAGAAAATCCTGTTAACTGAAAACCTGTCAACTCTGGACTTGTACTGCCACCCACAACTGGAGCAACTACACAGTATACACAAACTTACAGCCAATTGTGCCTAACCACATGCACTTCTGACTTCTACAGTGTAATGCACCCCTCCTATTAAAGAGGATTTCTTTGACAATAGCAAAGTATCTCATGCAGCATATGAGTGCAGTAACTTAACCACCTGCATGGCAACACATACAATCTGCTGTTCCATATGTCTTTTGCATTGCATGCTTATTAAAAATGGGTAATCTACTTATTCTTTTTTTTTTTTTTTTTTTTTTTTTAAGATGGAGGTCCATTAATTCTATCTTGTCTGTTTTATTATAGAGATTAGTATCCATATAAGTGCTGTTTGTATTATTAAGTAACTGGACATTGTTAGTATAGTGCACTGTTGTCATATACTCAGTTCATTATATTTATTGGATTGAAGATGGATAGCCTATTTAAGTGAATCAGTTCTGAAGCCCAGTAGTTCAGTACACAGCTTATAAAAGATGGTTATCACAAATAAGTAGACCTACTAACTGAAAACCTCTCGACAGAAAATTTATTAACTGAAAACCTGATAGCTCAGGACCTGTCAACTCAAAACTGAAAATCTGCCTATCATAAACTGGAGCTATTATTCAGGACTAAACACTAACTTGCAGTCAATGATGCCTAACCATATACATGTGACTTCTACAGCGTGATGCTGCCTTCCAAATAAAGAGTGCTCCTTCAACAGTGATAATGGAACTTATGATTGATGTGAAATTACTCTGAATGCATTCAGCATAGCAACACACACAATCCATGTGTTCCATTTATTCTATACATTAAATGCGGACAAACAACAGGTATATCTGCTATTTTATATATATATATATATATAAGTTATTTTATTTATTTATTCTTTTAGGATGGTCAGAAATAATGCATGGTGTAATGCTGAACAATCATATATATATATATATATATACAAGATGTGCTTTGGAACGAAATGAGCAAAGTTATTTTTTCACCTACCTAACTGGAATGTTCCTCTTGGTCATTGATGACTTTTAGATTGTTTTTTGTTGTTGTATGAATGGATTGCATTCACTAATAATAAAAAAAGTTAGCAAAGATAAAGTGATCCGTTTACTATGGATATTCTGTCCTTTTAATATACTTGGATTATAATAATTTGGTGTTATCAGATTACATGTGTGGTTTTTATTATAACTTGGTGGCTACTAGTGTTGGAAGGAGTTTACATTAATAACACACATCTTACTAAGAACCACTCAATCGGAATACATCCTGGCCTAAATCTCAATATTTGTAAAATTAGAGATTGAGAGGTCTGTAATTGATGCAGGATGATGTTGTTTGTTTGAATGAATGGTAGTGTGAATTGGTTATTGTTCATATATAGTGTTTAGTATTATGAAAATGTATCAGTTATTAAGTGAGTGAACATTAAATATATTGTTTTGTTAGACTCTCATCTCTATTGGAGGAAGGCTAATGTATTAAAAGAGGCAAATCTCTGGAATAAAGGACTAGAGTAGTATGAATTCTATATTTATGACATCAAAATTCTGTTAGTTCATAAGCTTTTCTCAGTGGTGGCTATTCTAGCTGAGGCACTAAGTAGTTGATAGTGAATGTAGTGGCAGAAACTTTTTAGAATTTGCTCAACCAGCTTCTGCGAGTAAGAAATCGTGTAACATCTTTGAAATCACCAAGTAAAAAAACTTCTCTGGGATAGTACAGAAGGGAGAATATGCTGAACCTACAGGAAAAAGGTATCCTTTTAATAGTAGTGTCTCTTGTTCAGAATTACAAGACACTGCAAGTAATTTAACACCTCTCCTAACCACCATTTGTACACACTGGTAGTGTTGGTGGTATTTAATCTTCTTATTTGCATATTTTATATAAAGATGTTACATGATTTCTTATATATAGGAATAATAACACTATAGCTAATAAACATTAGCTATAGTGAAATAACAAAATTAATAGACTGAATAAAAAGTACACAATAACCACTCAACTAGATACACAATCCTCCTCTTTTATAATAATAGTCTCATGATGTCACTCAGGATCAGACTTTTTTCTCTGTCTCTTGCTAGTCGCTTGCAAATACATCCTTTCCCAGTCTTTCTGTCTCTCCCTATACTTCCCTTGTACCTGCTTTTGAAACAACATTTGCTCCTAGACACTCCGTCTCTCCTGTCAGGGGTTTCCCTGACAATGGTGGACCACCAGCCATTGGCCAAAAGAACTGATACTCTATGGACATTTTGGGACATGGGAGTTACCACAAATGTCCCACAGCAACCTCCACCACAATGGCAGAAGGCAACCAGTGACACTACTCCCACCACTCCACTCGACCAGCTATGGTACTATCATCGCACATTTGCACATTTGGAGATTAATTCTGTCTCTATCTGGGTCCTTAGAAATTGCAGAGGTAAAAAGACAGATAGTGGCTTTGATGACCAGCCTTAACAATGGTTTTCCTCTTTGTATGGGATAAAATTCAGGTAAGCAGTTTGTTGTTGACAAAGGAGTAGATGTTAGCATTTTACCTACCACCGGCTAAGATTCGTGTATTATCCAGTCAAGGTCCTTGCTCACAGCAGCTAATGGCAGCACAATTAGCACATAAGGAGTAAATACTGTGAAAAAGCTCAACTTTGATAGTTTAGGTAGAAGTGCAAATTATGTCTTTCAGAATATGCAAGACACAAGAAATAATCAAGGCTATTTATTTATATAAAAATCAGATTATGACAAGTGAAAAATCTATAAAGATGACATTAATCCAACAAACAAATAACATTACAATGTTCAACTAAGGCAAACTATTAACAGAATTAATGTTCTATTCAAACAGCTAACAACAATATAAATCATGCATAAAATAATTCAAATACCACATTTACATTAGCACATTGCATTTATATATTAATGTTCTATTCAGGAAAACCAACAAAAATATGAATCATACATTAAAACTTTCTAATTAACATTTACATTTATTAATATAGTTCAATGCACTGTCACAATACCATCATAATAAGTTTAGGCTCCACAAAACATGAGCAGAATTTCATTTTGCCGATGTGTCTTGTCCCTTACTAGAAGCTGATTTTCCACATGCAAATTCTTCCCTGGTGAACTTCAAAGGTAAATGCTAATATATAAGGAAATGTGCCTGATGTCCCTTTACATCATGCTCCAGTTTCTGAACTGTTCCTTTAATCTATTTATACATACATTGATCAGCAAGACATACTAATTTCAGATTCTCCAAATAGTAAGGTTCCTAACTATGCCCAGCCTACTATAGGGCATGAGGTGGAGCACGTAATTTAAATTAAGGGTCTGCTTGTACATGCCTGCCATCTGCCTTCTGACAAGCTGCTAATATGGAAGCGATAGCTATCACTCAGCTATCACTCAGCACTCATTCAGTCCATGGTTATCAGCATTGCACTTTGTTTCCAAGGAATCTGGCGGATGTTGTCTTGTAGGATTACAAATTCCTTAATGATGCCACTGTGCCTGACCTCTACCCTGTGCTACATGCACAAGATTTTTCAACCGACCTCACTGGCACACATGTTTTTCTATAATATTGATCTTTTGAAGAGTTATCACCAAATCCCTGTGAGATTCTTAAACATGGCCAAAACTTCCATCATATCTTTGAACAGGTGCAGTACCTTTACCTGATAAGGTAGAAGCCATCACATAGTTTAAGCAACCACTTACTATTTAGGTTATAAGAGTTTCTGGATATGGTAAATTATTATCATCGCTTTATCCCTGCCAACACTGATATGATGTTGTCACTCTATTGAGCATTGATAAGCAAGCCCAAGACACCCAAGACCATAGAAGAGAATGAATTTATGATAACATTTTTTCTAGGATACCAAGCAGCATGTGCTAGAGCAGTAATACTCACACACCCACATCCTAATGCACCAACCTCACTGAACGGAGATGACTCAGGGCAGGCAGTAAGTGCCATACCCCAGGAGTTGCTACATGACATTTGGTTACTCTTTGCATTTTTCAGTAAATAACTGCATCCTCCCATCCATGAAAGGAAGTACAGTGCTTTTGGCCTGGAGTGCTTTTCTCCTTATTTTGGGATGAGACACTTCTAATACTACCAGAGGACTGGGAATATATCATATCGATATACAGACCACAAACCTCTTACTTTTCCATGACTAAAATATCAAATCCATGTTGTGTCAATAACAGTGACACCTCACCTGCATCTAGAAATGTATGTAGGTTACTGAGGCATGAACAACTATGTTGGAAACTATGTTCAACTATGTTGGAAATACACTGTTCAGAGGTATTTTGGTGCTATTCAGAAGAGATTCAAATAAGATACCATGGCTGCTTGACAGAGGTATGATCCTGAGATTAAAATTTACTGCATAGCCATTGCAAGGAACCAACTCAAGGATGTTTTGTTTGGTACCCAGGGTGTTATAATTCTCTATGACATTTTTAGTGGCCACCGTAGTCTAATTTTTCCTGCTTGATGGAGGTGTAAAGTTTTAGCTCACATCTATAGCTTATCTTATCCATAAAAGCACATGGCAATAAAAGCATAGGAATTTGGATTAAATCAGGCATCCCTTGCCAAACCTCTAATATCAGCGGCACATCAAAGAACCACATCATATTTTTCATGTTCCTGAGCATGCCTTGGCCATGTCAATATCAATTTGGTTGGGCTTATCCCACCATTTCTTGCTTACACCCCTCTTGCCATTGCACTTAATCACTTCACTTGCTAGCTGGAAGCTATTCCTTTCTTCATCATATCTGCCTCTGCTTGTGCACAAGCATTGGTTAGTCATTCAATAGCTTGTTTGGAATGTGTGATGGATTCAAGGGACATAAATGAACCTCATGTCATTTTTAGGAATAGTATTTGGGTTATAATTTATTGTATCATGTCATGTAAAATATGCATTCTATATCATTGTTAATAGTTTTAGTAAATGTAAGGGGCAGGTTTTATAGTTGATTGTTGTAAGAGGCAGGTTTTTAAACTGAACATAGATATGATTGTTTGATGGTAGGAGGACAGTTGGGCATTATGTATATATATATGGTCTTTTTAATGGAATTTTAAAATGCATTTATGATGAGAATTTCATGCGAGTTGTGTCATTATTGTTCTGTGAGGTAGATTGCTCTTGAACTTTTAAGTCATTTAGAGATACTTGAAAAATCAAGTGTGTTACCATTTCTGTGTGTGGATCCAAACTTCATAGTTTCGATCTTAGGATTTGTGATATTTGGTGGCAGAGGTGGGATAGGGATTGTCATTTGGACAATTATGTTCCCAGTTGTATATTTAGAGTTTAGCTACTCAGCGACAACTTGGTTAAGCTATCTACCAAGGGTGTATAACAATACTGAGTGGTAGATAGTAGGGACAGAAGTATTTCAAGCATTAACAGCATGGCAACACTGAGCATGGAGAACTAAATTTGCTTGATGGTGGTGGAGGCTGAGGCTAGGAGGGACAAAAACCATCAAAATAGTTTAGATTATGACAGAAGTGGAACAGCAAAGAGTCCTGGAGATCAGAGAACTTGGGGATATCTTGGCAACCTTAAAACCAAGGGACAGGGCAAGAAAAACCCCAATGCTATGAATATTTATGGAAGATGAGGATGTGGAATCATCCTTACTACATGTAGGAGGGCAGTGTAGTCCACCTTGGCACCCCACTGACTAAGCTTAACAGGCTAACACAGCCATGGAAAGTTAGCTAACTATATTATTTAGGTGTGATATTACTAAGGAGACACAAAAGGTTCTATTCCACCCTGAAAGGTGTTAATGAGTTTTATTCTACCATGCAATTAGATTGAAAGACCTAGGTAACAAGTAGTTGTGGTTGTGTTAGACAAGGAAGAAGGTAGTGAAGAAATGTTTGATGAAACAATTCATTGAAGGGTTGCAACCGGTTGTTATGATTTCTTTAGTGGGAGAGAAAGCTAACTTAAGGAACAGAGGCTGGACTGGCTGCAGATAGTTACATAGTGTCTCAGAAGTATGTATAATATATCTGGGTGCTTATAGGGCATATGTTTACACAAAATCATTATGGTGGTGTCAGGAAATCTGAGTTGGGTACCAGAAGATCAGAATTGGGTATATCTGGAGAGAGGAGGTTTGTAAAAGGCAAGGTTAAGAGAAAGTATTATAGGTGTAGGGAGTTGGACATCGTAAGTAGGTGCGTCCCATAATAGTGAAGCCTAAGATAGTTGAGACTGCAACCAAGCCAAATTTATATTGTAGACTTGAAAGATTGGAGAGTGGGCTGAGACGGAAGGGTACAGTGGCAGGTGTGCCAGTTATCTGCATCTATGGACACTGAGTGTAGCCAGACATTGAAAAGGAGGGAGTTTATTCCAAGGGTAATATACTGGCATATTCAGTAGAACTAAAATTTGTGTATTGTGATGTGGAAAGAGTGTAAGGGGTTGTAAAGTGCAAGAGGCTAAAAATAAGGGGTGTAGGGGGTGGGGTGTCTAGGGAGTTGTAAGTCAATATGCTGGTGATACAGTTTTGCCAGAACTAATGGAGCTAGTGTGTGCTCCAGTGGAGAAGTGTCAGGTGGTGACCAGAGCACAGATTCAACAGCAACATGCTGAAGAGGAGAGGGAGAAAAAGCTCTATGAAAGTTCAGGAGTAGCATTGAACACCATAGAGCTTGAGGACAAGGCTGAGTCTATGTTTCAGTTTGATAATGACTTGTTCCATAAGGTGAAAGGCAACTGAGAAGAGAATGCAAAATAGGCAGAAGTTGGAGAATGAGCAACAATATTGGCTGGAGATAAGTGGAAAACAGTTGAAAGAAGTGCAGGAGACAGATGAAGAGACTCTGGTGGTAGCAGAGACAGCCCAGGAAGAGAATTCTATGAAAAGAAAGGGATATTATATCATAGAAGAAGAGTGGTGTGAGTAAAGGAGATGTAATGGAGTAACTGGTGCTACCCTGGTGTTTCCAACAGCTTGTGTCTGGGTTGGCACATGCTATTCCACTAACAAGACACTTGGGTCAAGCCAAGATGTGGCAATGGTTGTTGCAGAGATTTTTCTGGCCTGACATGGGGAGGGATGTAATAGCATTTTGTAGGGATTGTCAACAATGCTAAAAAACAAGCAGTCAAGTTTGTCCAGTTCCACTCATCCTACTACTGGAGATAGATATTTCATTTCAATGCATTGGAGTGGATATTGTAGGGGGATTACCAACAAGTAGGTCATACAATCCTTTTGTGCTGATCAGTTGTAACTATATAACCAGGCACCTTGATGCCATACCCTTGAAAACCGTTGATGTCAAGCAGATGGCTGAGACATTGGTCACATTTTTTTCCAGGGTTGGGATACCCAGTGATATTTCAAATGACCAAGCTACCAATTTTAGTGCAAGAGTAATGAGGGCTGCATACCATCTACTTGGAGTAAAGCTGATCAGAACTAACCCATACCACCTTCAAACATAAACTAGTGGAGAGGTTCAATCACACAATGAAAGTATGGTTGAGGAGGACGGTAATACACTGCTAAACCTGGATTGTTTACTGCCCTTCTAGCTATTTGCCTACCAAGTGGTGCCACACAGGCGAGCACATGATTCTCTCCTTCTATAACTGGATGAGGGCAGTTGTGACACTGTGGTATCTTATTTGATCACAATGAGGGATAAATTGGAAGGGATGGTAGACCTAGTGACAAAGATTGTAGTGACGGCAAAGGAGAGACAGAATGAACGGTATGAGAGACATGCTAGGGAGACAAAATTGAAGGTTTGGCAAAAGACTTTTTTTTTACTGTTAACTAGTACCAACAAGCTGTGAGAATTGTGACAAGGATCATATATGGTGGTGGCAAAAGAAGGCCCAGTAACTTATGAGATTAATATGGGTGAGATTTGGATATGGTATAGAACATATGTGAATATATTACAACCATGGTATGAAAAGGGAAAGACAAATTTGTGGGTATAGGTAAAGAAGGAAAATGTGGTGGAAGAAAGTGTGATAGTTATTTGATATAAGAAATGGCTGTGGGTGCACAAACTTGAGGTGCAGATCTGACCGTGCAACAGAAT
This sequence comes from Lycopodina hypogea, assembly GCA_963969325.1. Classification (NCBI taxonomy): domain Eukaryota; kingdom Metazoa; phylum Porifera; class Demospongiae; order Poecilosclerida; family Cladorhizidae; genus Lycopodina; species Lycopodina hypogea. Next base: position 5,703,862 of record OZ017780.1, on the reverse strand, counting down.
GGGTAACTGGAAGGTTTTTTGGAGTGGTATGGAGATGTGATGAGTGGGGTACAAGGGAAGACATATTTAGTGTCATACAGTCTAACTGTAGGCACAGCATGGCAGGTGAAATTGGCTACATAGAGTTTAACCCAAGTTTATCGATAATGAATGAAGGAAGAGCTGTTCATATAATGGAAGATGGCATCATCGAGGAATGGATAGGGGCACCTGTGGTCTTGGTAAAAAGGAAGGATGGGTTGCTAAGACTGTGTGTGTATTTTAGGAAGTTGAATGAATTGATGAGCCCAGATTCTCATCCTATATCTAGAGTGGATGAGATGTCGGACCAGTTAGGAGGTGCAAAGTACTTGACCATGCATGACTTGGCGAGGTGGTACTGGCATGTTCCCATGAATAGGGACGTTGAGGAATTGACAGCTTTCATCACACCTTTCATGCTCTATCAGTTCAGAGTGATTCTACTCGGACTGAGTGGAGCACTAGGTTCATTCCATTGGATCATGGATGGAGTTGTGCTAGGAATGACAAGGTTCGCAGTGGCACATCTGGATGATCAAGTGATCTTTAGTCAGCCATGGGCTGACCATGCAGTTCATGCAAAGAATGTACTGGGAAGATTGCGAGAAGCAGCTGGACTGCTAAGGCAGGAAAGTGTTAGATGGAGATACCGTATGGTCACTTAGATTATGTAGTTGGTATTGGAGATTTTAGACTTCAAGAAGACAAAGTTGAGATACATAGGAGGAGTGAGTGCCCAGGACCAAGAAGGATGTGACCGCTTTGGGGTGCAACTATTACTAATGTTTTATTCCCCACTATAGAGTCATGGCTTATGCATTAACAAACTGGATGAGGAAGGACCTACCTGTACAAGTGGAGTAAGCAGAAAATTGTGGTGAAGCGTTTATTAAGTTGAAGACAGCTCTACATAGTGGACCAGTGTTAAAGAGCACAGAATATGGCTGTAAGTTTTTAGTGCTATCTGAAGCATCACACCTGGGGATGGGGACAGTGTTGTGTCAGGTGGATTAGAAAGGGGAAGAGTATTCCAGAGACTATTTTGTTAGGAAATTATTGCCTAGGAAACAGGGGTATGGCACAATGGAGAAGAGTTCCTGGCAATGAAACTGGGAATACGAGCCTTCAGGATACATATCCTAGGGAGGAAGTTCACAATCATGACTAACCATCAAGTACTGGAGTGTATGAATAAAATGAAGGCTGATAACTCGATTTTGACTTGTTGAGTTTAAGTTTACAACTCTACACATTCACAGTGGTTCCTGGCTTATCAGATGCAACTAAGTTTCTCAGCATTTCTACATAGTAGCACCCATACAGAAAAAAAGGAAACTTTTTTCATCTTCAGCAATATAATTAGCTGCAAAGAAATGATCCAACCAGAATCCAACTCCTAAATCCTGCTCAATGTTACTAGTCACAAATTATGCTGAATCTTTGTTAACACCTAGCCATTATTGTCACAAGTACAACATATAGATATTTTTTACAAGACTATTTTTCATTGTACAGCACACAAAGTAAATATTACAAACATGAATATGATAATAAAGTGACAAAAAAAATTATCCCAGTAATGATTAAAGATGACACAATTTACCAGAATTGTCACAATTGCAAACAAAAATATGACTGTGGTTGCTACAACAGGCAGTGAGGTTCGCATATTTTTGTGGGGGAGCCATTCACATGACCTAAATATTCTTCCATAAAAATTTCATAATATTACACTCAAAATATTAGTCCAATAAGCCAAGAAAGTAGTACAAGAAGGTAAAACAAATTTTGCTGGTTCATAGTTTGTTGGATGGAAGTTTGTAGGAGCTTGTATTCACATTCTATCTCTGATGTTTTTTTAATGGTTTACATATTGTTATGTAAAAGTGTATTGTAATTCAATGCAAATTTAGATGCACAAGATTTATTTTTTACCATTATGAAGAGAATTGGTAAAAAAAATTAATAACCGAGATTGTATTATTAAATTTTGTGGATATAATGGTGCACAGATCAAGAGATCTACATATTTTGGTAATTTGACAACCACTACCCATTGTAAATTTTTTTTTAGCTGTAATACATTCATAACGGTCCAATAAATATCAAAAATGTTCCTACCTTGGATCTTCATTTCCAATAGCAATCATCCTTGTTTCCAAAGAAGCCAAAAAAGGAAGAGTGCTTCTATAATTAAATATAATTGATACATTGTGTGACATAATTTATTACCCTAGGAAAGATGGTTGAAATAAGAACGTAAAAAAAAGAAGGAAGATTGATGTGAGGTAAAAGTGAAAAAATGAGGGGAAGGAAAAGAATATATATTTTAAATTGAAATAATCTGGATACCACAGCTAGATGGGCATAATGTATTTTCTTTAAATCTAATACAGTCGTTCATGCACAGTGTATGGGTGAATGTTATGTTAGAGAAGGAAGAATAATTATATTAATGTACAATAAAATATATAGAAGGGCTGTGTAGTTGTTGTCTATCGAGGAATAGTGGAAGCAACACAGCATATCCCCAGTGGAGAAAAGAATGAGGAGCAGTCCACTGTCTGTGATCGCCAACTTAAAAAATATCATACATTACTAGCATTATAAGCTGTGAATAATAATGTGTGGGGATGGAGGATGCATATGTAATGTATAACTTTTTTATCCAGCAAATACCTTGGAAATCAAGGAGAAGTGAGAAGATGGATATTTTTAGGGCTGGAATTCCCCACAGTCTGACACCACTTGATAAAGTCAAGTCTAGCTACCTAGCTATGGGAAAAGGGAGGGAAAAGGAGCACAGCTCTTGATATTTATTCTTTTTTTAGAAATATTAATTCCTCCACAACATACATCGATCAAACTGTAAATGTCCTATGTTTTTTTCCTCAACAGGTGCCATAGTTTAAGAAAAATTGCATGACAAAGAGAAATCCAAAATTCTGAAAAATTGACATAGTCTAAGATTTGAATGCAGGATAAATTATGTATGCTTCACTCTGCTAAGATAATTAATGTTAATCTATTTTAATTTTGTAGTGCTAATATATTTGATTAAATTTTTTTTCTCTAAATGACTGGGGTTACTTCACAATATATCACTACCCTTGATGCAATACAATTCTGAAAAATCAATTCTAAACTTTAAAAATGAGTCTTGAGTTATCAACACAGCAGCATAGTATTGAGTTGTTTTTTTTAATGCATCATACTGTGACCAAAGCTTCAGGCATCATTCTTTTATAGCATGGATTCTTTTCTTTTTTTACATTTAAATTGTTCTCTTCCAAAGACTAGCGTTAAACTAATATATACCCCACAAAGCTGGTCTGCAACAAAATTTAGCTCCTATATCACAATTATCTGATACACCAACCAAAAAAAAAATGCAGGAGCTCTGTGTCCTACCAGGAAATATTTTGCTGTGGCTGACAAATCGTAATACTTCAGTTACCTGAACCCCCACCCCCCCCCCCCCCCCCCCCCCCCCCCTCCAAAGTCTTATGTGCGCGTGACCCCTAGAAGGTATTGCGCAGTTACTATCTTGGCGCCTTGAACTGTGAATTCAAGGAGATCTTAAGGTGAGTAACTACCTACAACCGCACATCCAGGTATAAGGTGAAGGTATAGTAGCTACACCGATTTGTTCTGTCCATTTGGGGCGGAGGGGGGATGTTCTTTCCTTTTTTTTCCTCCTACCTTTCTTATTTTATTGCGCTAAAAAATATAAAGTCCTACCAAATAACCTCTCTTTATTTCTACAATTCTTAATTGCTCTTTTTATTCTTTAGCGCAGGAAAATATGGACGTCATTCCGTTCAACAACTCGGAACATCCATTGTAAGGAATGAATGCCTTTATTTTCTAAAGTTTAGCTGTTACTTCCTTGTATTTCTTATGTAGGAAGATCTTTGTTGGAGGTTAAATCCGAGTTCTACCACAGGTAAGTTGGTGGATTTATTCTTTTTATTATTATTATATATATATATATAGTTTATTGGTAAACTAGAGGGTTACACTTTAAAAAGGTTGTTAGTTCTCTGTAATTTTTACATGAAAAGTAGTGAGTACAAGGTGTTTATGATTGTTGGTTGAACCCATTAAAAAAATCAGAAATCACACCTTTCTGAACAACGAATTGTCCTTTTCTTACCTGATAACACACCAAATTGGAAGCTCTATTTAATTGTCCCTTTCTTATCTGATAACACAGTAAAGTGGAAGCTCTGTTTGGTGAATATGAGTTTAATTTTTTACACGAGAACTTGACAATTTCATGGAGTCTAAATGTTCCTTTCTTATTGGTCTTGGATCTTGTTCTTCTTGCTATGAAACTTTCTCACAACCAGTGCTGAGTCATGGCTGGGTTTCTTTTCCCCTTTTTATTTTTATTTTTATTTCCCTCCCCCCACCCACCTGATGAAGTCCAAATATTGAATCATAAGTGAGCAGTTTTTTGCTCGAAATTTTCAGTGTTGTTTTCCTAAATATTAAAATCTATTCTCCAGGTCTAAGGCACATGCCCACTCATATAGTAGCTGGTTTGTGCAAATGACGAACAATTTCTGCCACCACACACTATCAGATATCTAGTTATTTTAATAAAATGGTATCCACTGAGAATATTCACATTCAAATAGTACTGAAGATTATTCACTGTCAACTTCATATAAAAAATAAAAACTGAACTGCTTCCTTCTCCAAAGATAAACCTCTTTTGAACAGGTCAGCTTCCATCCAATGAAGATAATGATCAATGTAACAGGTAACAAGTCATCCGATATTGAATTACCTATTAAGAGATACTTTCCTTTGCTCGGCAATCACTTTTTCCTTTATTACTGGCAGAGGTTATTCAACTGCTGAAACTCTTTCAAGCATTGAAAAGGAGTACAATCTACCATAGCAGTCACTTTTACCATTGTTGCTGAACTCTTTTGCAAGGCACAATGTATTTCCCCAATGTCAGGCAATGTTTATTCTATAGCTGGGATCCTTTTCTAATTATCTTTAACTTAGCTGTGCCCTATATCGTTAATTCGACAAACTATCATAGTATAGCTAAAATCATTTGGCTTGTTAAAACTTTAACTCTACTCTGTTTTATTCTCCCTAACCTCAATTTAAATTCATTATGTTGTCAAATTTCATGCCAATTCCTTCTAATATCTGTTCATCCTGCATCAGCTCTTGCCTCCTAATATGTTGTCCTTGTTTCCTCCAAATCTTATCCTGGTTCCTCAGCTCTCGCAATCTTATATCTTCCTCTTTTTTTAAATTAATATTACCTTCATCCTTCATATCCCATCCTTCCTACTTTTTTCACATCATACTTTCTCCACTCTCACATTTTTTCTTGCATTTCAAAGAATATGTTGAGCAAATAATCATCCACAATTTCATCTGATTTGCCTCCTGTAGTTACAAACTTGTTCATTTTGCTTAATGTTTTATACAGGGAGTGGAGTATTTGTTGGGTATTTCTAAAGTAAATATTATGACATTACCTCTAGTAATTAGTGTTCTTGTAATGCACTTTGATTATAATTGTTTGCAGTCATAAATAGGTGAGGAGGTTGATTGTGGGGCATTGCTCCATTTCTAGATGAAATATTATGAAGGCACCCCTAGTAATTGTTGTCTTTCGGACTTCCTGTGTGGTCTGTGGATACAATTTCCTCTAGAAATATCCTTTTGGATACAATGTAAGATGACAACTTGTGGTTACTCATAAATATACTTAATGGCCTTGTAGTTTCAAACTTGTTCATTTTGCTTAATGTTTTATACAGGAAGTGGAGTGTTTGTGGGGTTCTAAAGTACACCCTAGCCCTAGCTCAGACCATATTTTTCCAAACTGAACTATGGCCCTGTGAGCAGGCCCTGAAAATTTTAGGGAGATGGGTCCAGGTACCAAGAGATAAGTCACACACTGACAGATGGACAGACAGACGGACAGACAGGCACATACTACATGAATTATAGGACGATTGGCTATAATATGTAAATCTTCATGTCCTTAACATTTAATAAAACACCAAACTATCACTCTAGCTTCCTCAAGTTATAATACTTCTAAGTGAGGTATTATCCCCTCCTACAACAATAATCACTGCCATCATGTTTCAGGTGCTTGCTCACTCACACAGAAACTGTCCTGTGCTACCTAATTTAAATGTAATTGAAACTCTTTTTTTACTCACAGAACATCACATTATAATATTCATGACTCAAACTACTCACACTAAAGAAAATAAGCTTCCCTTAAATATGTTGCAATCCCTCCAATAGAGATAATAATATAAAACTTACAAACAGATTTGTGGCAACTAGAATTTTGGTGAATTAATTAATTGAATTTAATTAATAAATAATCACACCATCATAGAAAGAGCAAAGTGGTTGTAGCTCACTTTACTAGATGTCTTTTGGACATTTTGGAAAAAAAAACAAAAAAATAATGCTGCAAAGCTGTGTAACACATCATTTTTCAAACTATTATTGTTTATAACAACCAAATTGCTGCTCTCCATGCTGTCTCTCTCAAATTACATCCATTTTGACATGAAAACTGCTCTCTGAGCCCATTTTGACATATTTAGTGACAAAGAATATTCTTGAACAGCTAGCACAATGTAACTACATTCTTGGCTCACCAACATCTGAGATCACTCGCAAAGGAGGTGATATTATTATCACATTCACAGCTGTACTCCCTTTGACAGCATGAAGGAACACCACATCTTATGTACATTCCTTACAGAATTTCAATGAATGATGAACTATTATCTCTCTCTCTTTTGAACTACTAGGTAACCTGAAACCCCCACAGATTCTTTGCACTGAGGAATAGAAATAAGAAAAAAAAAAGAAGCTTGCAACAATGAACCAGTCCTTCAAGGAATGTATTTCATTCACCTTCCGGTGTCAGTACAGCTCATCCTAATGTCTTACACTGATAATAATTCAGAGCAGCTTATTAACCTTTCTGACAGACTCCTTGTAGTCACACCAGAAGTCTCACTGCCAATATTGTTTCTGCCTACTTGAAATGGCAGACTTAATGTCAACACCCTCAGCAGTGCATTTCTATTACTTTTGTAGCTCCCTCTACCTTTGTTATCCACTGATATCATTTCTGCTTTGATAAGGATGCTACCAAGGACAAAAGACCCTGTTTTTATATTGAAAAATATCATCCCAATCTGCTGATAATGACTTGTTAATTGGAGAATATAACACATCTTTTTGTTGTCACTCATTCCACTCATAGCCAACTTGGTTGACATTTCACAAATGCTTACATCAGATAAAAAAGAAGGGACCCATGTTAGAATGGAAAATGGTTTTATCATTCCTATTATTACCAGTCAAACTTTGCATTGATACTTTTACCCAAGTGGAAAAGCTTTATCTGAAAGTTCTTCTCTTATACAACCAATCAAACTTGATGTAGACTTTTCTATGAGCAGGTCATTACTCATAATACCTAGACTGACCATCTTAAGATAGACCTTGTCTACTCCTTCAATAGATTACTATGCACAAGAATAATGTCCCAAAGACTGCCACCATTATGCTATTTGATCTCTATGAATGCCTCGAAATGCCTTATAAATTCTTGATACAGCACAGACTTTCCAGCAGTTTATGTGTCAGTTATGCATGGATTTTTCTACATGGATGTATCCATACATTAGTAAAAATCACCTCAAGGCCTAAGTCATGCCTCAATTTCAGTATTCCAAGATCTATTGCTATGTTTTCATTTCCATGCTGAGTTTCTTTGTGCCGAATTCAAGATGTGAGGACCTACATATCAAGATTGTGGAACCTTTTCCACTCTCTAAATGCAACACCTCCATCTTCACTATCATTGACTGATTTACTAGATTGCCAGCGGTGGTCACAATGGCAAATGGCTCAGCCCCTGCAGAAATAGATTTCTTATTTTAGTATGCCAGTCTCCATCACTTTAGTTCATAGATACCAGATTATTTCTGAAATCTGGTATGATCT
>OZ017780.1:5640668-5695619 GCA_963969325.1 Lycopodina hypogea | reverse complement strand
TCTGTGTGTGTATCTGTGATTCAAACTTGAATGGTTGAAGTTAGACCCATAAACCCTTATATATTTAGAATGAATGTCGCCAGGGGAATATCATCAGCATATCTATATGGCCACACCCATTTCTATATTAAAAAAAAAAAAGAATGGTACTTTGGCCAGAAAAAATAATGGAGCTATAGACCTGAAAATTGGTATGCAGACACAAATTGACTCCATGAATATCATGGGGTGAGTTTCATCTGGCCACACCTCTTCCTCTACGTGTGTAAGGCTAAAAAATGCCAAAAATGTTACTTCTAAAAAACACTGACCTAATCACATGCTCCCTTTCATTTTGTTAGTCTGTAGCATATGTCTTCAAAGAAGGCACTTTAGTGTCTACAGTGCTGAAATACTTCCAGTATGGTGCGCTTTTCTCTAGTTCTGTACAATGATGGAATGAAAAATTATTGGAATCTTATTATGCAGAATCTGGTGAGGCAGAATGCCCTGCTTTTTCATTATTTAAGTTACAGTTTCCTTTTCTTACAGTGATTTTCATATTTTTGTGTGTATGCATTAAAGAAAATTTTCACCTAAAAGCATAATATACCTTCTCACCTTTCAATATACTTGATGGCAGCAATATTCAATTGTATGGGATCAATATAATGTTTAACATTAAATTGATGCCAAAATTGGAATATTTATCATTGACTGACACCAACGTGTTTTCATAGTTTTAAAATTAGCTTCAGGTCAATAGATGTCAAAATAATCCTCAAAATATATTAGCCAGAGAATGGTTACATTACTGAGGTCTGTACCTAACTATTGACACCACAGCCTCGCAATATATTCTCTTATAGTCAATTGGACTTTGTCTATGATTTAAGAAATATGTTCTGGCCATTTGTTTCTTATGTTATGTTCGGTCCCATTAAGTAACTGTCAATTCATACACAGTGGGACAGCAAGTATTTCCTCCACTCCTGCATTACCCACACACAGCAGTGCCTCAAGGATTCGTATCTGTTTACCAGCCACAATGGGAGAACACTGACCAGATGAACAGGTGAGACTCCTTAAAACATTCAAAAGTAGTAGATTATGTAATACTATTTGTTTACCTTGTAGCCAGCGGCTCTCCTTGAGACTGTGTGCTAACTTCGGTTATTCCTCCATCTCTTAGAACATCAAGTAGTTGCTAGTTGCTCGGAGCTATTCGTTTGGTCTATAACTCTTAATATTACCTTGAATATCTTTAGTTGTGTGTTCGCATTTGTAGATGGTGTTACTTTAATCTGAGAAATTTGTTTAATTGTTAAACAGTTTTACCCACAAATTTATCAATTTTGTGGTGTCTAAATGTAACTTTCTTGGGACAGTGTTAAGGTCCATAGTTCAACTCCTGATCATGGTGGGTTTTCTTTTCCATTATTAAGTTAAAACATGAAATAATAAGTGAGTGGGTTTTTGGCTGGAAGTTTCTGTCTTGTTGTTTTTCATTTGACATTCTTTCATGGTTTATCACTTTGATTTTTTTTTTTGGTGTTTTTTATTACCTGCCGAACATGTTAATGTTTGCGGAGTGTAAATTTTAGTTTCTAGGGAATCTAGTTCTTGTTCTTGTTATGAAACTTCCTCTAACAAGAAGTGCAAAAGTCTCTAGTTCAACTCCTCGTCATAGTCAGGCAGTCTGAATGGGGCGGGCGGGGCGGGCAGGGCGGGCGGTCCGAATGGGCAGGCAGTCTGAACAGGGCTGTCCAAATAGGGCTGTCCACAAACAGTGATTAACCCAGCTCTCTGAACCAGTTCAGATGGCCAGTGGAACTGATTGGTTCATGAAACAAGATTTAATTCAACACCACACAACACCCATAAACACACCCACATAAGTATAATAACACACTTTTAGTCACATGGAGACCATATGCTCTCCCAACCCCTGCACCAATCAACAGAATCACACCACATTTGGTATACTATGAAGTCTTGCCAATTTAATATCTGTGCTGTACAATTTCTGCTGCTGCTATATAAACAAACACAAGCGTATAAGTGTTAATGTCAGTACCCACATGTTCCATTTAAGCAGTTTGGCTACCAGCACATTTTACTTTTGTTTGAACTAACATTTTGCAGTAAAACTCCAATGGGTGTATTTTTTTTACAAACTATTTGATTATATTTCTCAAATTTTACCTATAATGCTTAAATATCTAAGATTACCTAAATGCTCCCAAGAAATGCTTCATTAACTTATTGGGTCAACATTTGTCCAGCTGATGAGTACTGTATGGATTGTATTTGTTGAAAAACAACAATATTCAGTACAGTATGCAGCTGCTGCTAGGTGTGTGCACCCACCACTTGTGTGCACACACACACACACATGCACCCACCCCCCTCCCCCCCCCCCCCCCTCTACACACGCATACACGCACACACACATAGCACACACACTGCACTGCACTCCACAAAAACAGTTTAGTGGAAAATATGAAGCTGAGGATCAGATGACAGTGAGTGGAATGGCAAAGCACCACCAGGTTGAAGTGATGATAATTATTTGATTTAGTCACAAAAAACCATAAAATAGTAACTCAAAACTTTAATCCTAGGTTTGGTTGAGTTGAAATGAGACCACTCGCTCACATCCAAAAACAACAAAAAAACGCCCTCCCTAATTGTTAAACATGTGTCCACATCATGTGCCTATATATTAAAAGGCACATTTTTATTGTTCAATTGTTAGTTAAATTTATGCTACTAAGATTTTTTTGGGCTGATTAGCATTATTACGTTTATTCATGGAAATGCCTTACAGTTAAACCACACTCACATTAATTCATTAAATATATATCTATACATCAATGCAGAGTTGGTGGACGATGGAAGATATGGGTTCTCATGGTGCTTGTACGTAATGTGACTTTAAAGTTTTGGACAAACCAATGCAAGGGTGGCCTTAGATGAGTACCATGGGTGGAGACCAGTTATCAGCGCTAGTGGATTGTCACTACAAGTGAGATATTTGGTACTTCATAATCACAAAAAAATGTTAAATATCTGTACATTTTTTCATGCTTACTATCTAGCTATATAAAACTCAGTTGGTGGACGTGGTATTCATGTTTGTACCTACCTATGTACCTACCTATGTGGCTAATGGCCTGCCAAACCGTTGGACCTAGAGACCTGAAACTTGGCATGCACTAGCTAAGTACGATGGGTTGAGACCAGGTATCTCCATTGGTAGATTGTAAGCACACTAAATAAGTGTGATATATGGAGCTTCAAAATCACAAACCTTGTTAAATACCTGTACATTTTTACATGCTTACTATCTATCTATCTATCTATATATATATATATATAAGGAAATGTCTGTCTGTCTGTCTGTCTGTCTGTCTGTCTGTCTGTCTGTCTGTCTGTCTGTCTGTCTGTCTGTCTGTCTGTCTGTCTGTCTGCACCATTATCCTGGCCAAACCTATGGGTGGATTACCCTGAAACTTAGCATAATGATATTTTGCCCAACTTAAAACATCGGCTAAAATTCGGAGAAATGGTTACCATGGTAATGAAAAAAGAAAAATGTTTCTTTTACCAGAAAAACCCTAGGAGCTACAGACCTAAAACTTGGTATGTATACACAACTTAACTCTAGAGTAACATGGGCTTGGTCTCACCTCTTCCTCTGGGCGTGTCAGGCTCAAAATGCCAAAAAATGGTACTTCAAGAATAATGCTTGGAACTAGGGATTCAAACCAAAGAACCCATATATATATATATATATATATATATATATATATATATTCGGAATCAGTTTCATCTGGGGAGGTATTAATAACATCTAGATGGCCACATCCCTTCCTGAGTTCACATCAGGCTTAAAAAATGCCAGGCTAAAAATGCCAAAAATGGTATTTTTACCATATAAACACTTGGAGCTACAGACCTAAACTAGGTATGCATACCCAACTTGACTTTGGGAGTAACATGGGCTGGTTTCCATCTGGCCACACCTCTTTTTATTGATGTGTATGGTTAAGAATGCCAAAAATGGAATTTCTGAAAATACATGGGCCAACAGATTTAGACCCACAACTCATATATTTGGAACCAGTGTAGCCTGCGGAACATTTAAATAAACAATGGCCAAGTAGTTAAGGCACAATTCCAGTGTCAGATACTTCCAGGTCCCACAATGCTTCCAAAACATCCTGGCCATTCTAATAAATCAACAGACAACCTGGATGCATGCCTGCCTACTTATGAATTGCTGTTATTTGAACTAAATCACAATCTTTAAAAATGGAATCTTGAGTGGCTTTATTCATGCTTCATGTTGACATCGGCACAGACCACACAGACGACAGGGCATACTGCTCCAGTGTTTAATAAAATTATTATCACACTTTAAGAAGTTGTGGGGTTCTATCCCCACTTGTTAATATTGGGGGGGGGGGGGGGGGGGGCTAGAGCCCCCTGAGCCCCCTGAGCCCTCCACTTTCTGCTGCTCCTGAACTACATAACAAATTTATTTTTCTTTATCAAAATATCATTTAAAATGAATTTGGCATAAATAAAGTGAGATTTCTTGATTCCACATGTGATGTTGATATACACATGGAAAGATTTAACATGTATACATGTGTGTGGTGTGTACGTATAAGTCACTAATTGAGTAGCTTTGGTCCAGAAAACCTTGAGAAGAGTCCCACCTTGAACCCTTGCAGTCCAAGAACTACCAACCCTGTACCCAGAAACAACCATAGAGCCGGAGAACGCCTCCATGATGAATCCTCCTCATAGCTACCGGTGTTGGCCAATTTTTGGATCCCTAAAGAGAGTTTGGAGACAATGAGGTGAAGGTGAAATGGATAAAGACAAAGAATGAGAGAATGAATGGAAGATCAGAAATTGAAAAGAAAAGGTGAGAGAAGGAAGACGGAAAAAGGAATATAAAACTGAAGACCGAAGTCACTCTAAATGGCATTGGAAGTTGGCCAATAAACTCTATTTACAAAGCTGAAATAGTTCAAAATGATGATATGCAATTGTGTGAAAACAGAAAGTGACATGGAAGGTTATACTGTTGCCATAGGAGAAAAATATTCTAAATGCAAACACACTTGAGTGGGTGTTAGTACAACCACAGGAATGCACACACTAAGCTCCGAATGAGTTTGGGTTAGTTCACAGTAAGACACAATGCAATACTGAAAGTGACTGTACCTAATTCACCTTCTTTTTGGGATATCAACATAACATTAAGGATAGTATTCGGTAATGACCTAATATTGTGAAATAGGCTGCATACTTGACCTCTAAGGGCATGTGGAGTTATTTATACCTGAGGAGAGGAGGGGAGGGGGAATTGTGTTGCCATAACTCTACCTTCAATGCTTGGAGCACAAGAATTTACACTCTTCAGATTTCTCAATACCACATACAATCACATGCATTCCACAGTCTCCATGTCCTAGTACAATAGCAATGTTTGTGTTTGCACAAACAGTATGCAAGAATCTACTCTAGTGGTTTCAGTCATCCTACACTTCGGGAGGACATGGATGACATTACTTGCACAGTTTGATGTGTGGTGCATGTAAATGTACAGTACAGTATCATGGCTCCCAGGACAGAGAAGCAAATGCATACACCGACATTGTAAGTGAAATCTATTGACTTCGAAGTTACCTTGTGGCCAAGTAACTATCTCGTGGAACTGTACATGTTAAGCTTGTTCAAGCTGGTTATTAAAAGCACAGTTAGGAACAGCTTTTGTTTTACCGTGTGTGTGTGTGCGTGCGTGCGTGCGCATGTGTTTGTGTATGTGTGTGTGCAAGCCGAAATGTCATGTAGGATACATAGGAAGTATGTTACGGTTTGAGGTGGCTGCGATACATGTAGTGGTGTTGGTGAACTACGTGGTTTAGTCTGTTTGGCCTAGAATGCAACAAAAAATCTATAAACTGATGGCTCAGCACTTTGTACCTAAAGACAATTTTCAGCAGTAGTTCATAAACTCACACTGAGTTAGTTTTTTTAGAGATATTTCATATATTTAAACCGGTTTTTGACATCCACCAATTCAAAGTTATATTAAAATTGAATAAAGTGGCTTACCTACATTTGTGGTCAAATTAAAAATGATGATATCATCTTAATGTTCATCCACTTAGAAAAATTTTGACATCAATAGGTGGTTTGTTCATTCTATGCCCTCGAAGGTGTTTTTGTTGTTTTGTTTTGTTTTAACAACAAGATAATTTGGGTTGACCTTGTCTTGCTAAAGATAAATGCATCTTATAAAAAATGAAAAAGAATGACCTTGCCTTAAAAAAAAAGCAAGTCTAATGGTTACTCTTTATTTAATTCAAAATTTGTTTATTTTAGCTAACTTGTTCTGTAAATTTTAATTCAATTATTTAGTTAACTTGTTACGTCTAATTCAATTGAACCCTACTAGGAACAGAACCCCCCCCCCCTCCTCCCCCACATACATAAATGTCCAGTACAATACACTCTTCCATATTTGGGCTCCAATTTGCAGACCTCAGCATTGTCCTAGCCACATCCCCACCCCGAACCTGAAAAATGGATGGATCAGCACTTTGGTTGTACTTCCTTTTTTTAAATTTTCAGTGGCTGATAATAAGGAACAGACTCCCACCCCCCCCCCACCCCCCCCCCCCAAAAAAAAAAAAAAAAAAATTCTGGCTCAGGACTTTGTTCAGAAGTAGTTATTGTAAATTCGGTACTTTCATACTTGGAGGGATTGTTAATGGCTAATAATAGAGAACAGACCTCACCCCTCCACACCCAGGGTGACAACAGGAAACACCATACTTGGTGAGTTTCATTGTGCAATATGCACAACAACAGTTGAGATGCAACAACTGCAGTTCATAAAAAGACAACAGTAGTAGAATGTGTACAACATCAAGGACATGAATGTACAGCACGGCATAGCTTGTGGGATTCCCTTCTCTAATGGTTTTTATTCTTAATTTAAATATGCAAAAAAAAATTGTACATAGAGTTCTACATGTGATAAACCAATTACAATAGAAGAGTTTAATACAGTAAGCATCGAAGACACAAATGTCAAAATAACAGTATTTAGAGGTGAGAGATGAGAGTCCATAAGATATAACACCATTGCATCAAACAAGAGCTCACACACAGTGAGAGATTGAAGATAAACTCACTCTCTTTCTTGCTTGGAAATAGCTCCCTCCGCACCCTCTGACAGAACTTTACCAGGTTTTCATGAGATCGCAACCTCTTACACAGAGAGCAGTCGCTGGAGAAGGGCAACTGCAGGATGACCTCCAAGTACCCAAACACAAGAGCATCATGGGAGGACAGAACATCTCCACAGAAGAAGTCAGATTCACGTAGCCCAGCAGATAACAAAGTGATGCACCTCTCTGCCCTGGCCAGTATCTACAGGCAGTGACAAGAAATGAAATTAGGCACAAGAAATGAAATTAGGCACAAGAAAGTGGTCGGTTTGACAGGTTCAAATGTTGCATTGTGATCCCAAGCTACTCCACACAAGCGTATGCTATTACATCTGCACCACACTACACATGTGACAGTACAGCATTCCCACACTAAACATATGCTAATACAGTTACATGAAACTAATATATCTTCTATAATTCAAGATTTGTTTGTCTCTCTGTCTGTCTGTCTGTCTGTCTGTCTGTCTGTCTGTCTGTCTGTCTGTCTGTCTGTCTGTCTGTCTGTCTGTGTCTATTGGTCCGTCCGTCCGTCCACCCGCCTGCCTGCCTGTCTGTCTGTCCGTCTGTGTACACATGTATGTACAGGCTCTAGCTCTAACTCCTTCCAAACAGCTGGAGGGATTTTACGAAACTTTTAGGGAATGATTGATTGGGACACCTCACTGCATGTCCTCATGAAGGTTTGATTTGATCGGGTGACATTGGGTGTAATTTGGTGAAATACCACGGAAAACTGTAATTAGTGATCAAGTTCAGCGAAATATAGCATGGTGCCTCCACATGACCAAAAGATTGTTATTCTGGTATGGGTGTGGCTGTGGCTGTGTTTTTTTTTATTATTTACCACATCCTCTGTAAGCTGATTTAACTGCTGAAAATGAATGTTAATTTCACAGAAGCGTTCATCAATTCTTTTGTGTTTGTTTGATTAATGAGATTAGTGCCAATAATCCCTACAGGTTATATTAAGTCAACTGGACAAGTTGGTTATGCCGGAGGCCAACCGAAAAACTGTCTATAGAGTTGGGTTTTTTCGGGTGCAACAGAACTTGGTTGAATTAATCTAGTTATGATTGTCTCACAAGCAATGAAGGTCGTCAGTCCATTAAATGGGAGATGGCGATAAGCTCTGGACATGTCAATAGTGCTAAGACCCTGAATAGAACAATGGCATTCATCTGATCATAGATACAAGGAAAAGAAAAATTAATTGAATGTGTAAACCTAGTGATAGTCCCGAATATCATGCCTGCTAGCCTAACATACCAGTTCTTAAAAATTTTTAACTCACAATTTTAAAAACTCAATAAATTTGCAACATTAAAAAAAAGAAGAAAAAAAATTCTTTCTTTTAATTTTATTATTTTCATGAGTCAAACACTGTGCTCTTTATTGGATTGTTGTTGGCAGTTTGTTTGCTGTTTTGGAGTTGCTATTGAGTTGTTTTCAATATGGTAAAGTCACCCAAAATGAAAAAAAAAGTGGCTTGAGATACACATGAATGGACTTTTAGAAGCAACGTTTTAAAGTGCAGCAAGAAGTGATAATCAGCCATGAATACTTCCTTTCTTAAGGATGTTAACCTTTGACCTCCAGTTTCTTCAGCTGATGTTGGCCATTCTCTTCCCCCACTGCTAGAATGACAATGGAGGAAGAAGAGAACAAGACACACAACTAGTCTTTGATGACTGCATGCTAAGCCTCACACAAGATCTGAAAGGGAAAAAATGAAAAAAGGAGTAGTTAGTGGGATTTGTGCAGGCCAAGCATGACCAAGATGGCCGCTGCCCATGAGACTGCAGGTATCACAGGTCAGAGTATTCCTGTCTGATGCATGTGTTGTGTAGTTGGCCATAGCCACTGAATATGGTCAGGATGTGCTGAGATGACCATAGAGTGACACACAAGAAGGAGGTACATTTGATAGCAGTTCTTAAACTTAAGAAAGGCAGTAAGTGAAGCAGGAACGTCTCATTGTGATATTTAGTAACCAGAATCGACGGAAGGAAAGTTGTGAGTGGGTCTGTGTTATGCTTTCAAAAAGTATAGCTGTACATGATAGCCACCTCCTTTAGGCAAGGCAGGTTGCCATGGAAACAAACTTCCACTGGTATCTAGATAACGTTAGCACGAAGCGTGCAAATTGGATGCTGATAACAATTTTCTGGTCACATGGAGACCACATGCCAAACTTCAGCCTGATTAGTCCAGTGGTCTGGAGTTAAAACAACTCACACACGTGTGTGTGCACACATCACAGATTCTTTTACAATACAGACAGTGATGATAAACGTCTCAAGCAAGCAACAATATAATGTAGTGAAGTATGTGTGATAATAATAATGATTATTCAAGTGTTTGTGAGTTTAAAAATCTAGTAGAGGTACAAAGTTCATATCCATAGATATTTCAGTGAAGCCCAGGATTCCATTAGGTTCACTACAACTCTGCTCACACTTCACACATGCTACTAATGATGTTACACTAATACATATACTACTAAAGTGGACTCACTTCGCATATACATGGTTTTGATCATGTGATGTGGTCATGTATTATGCATGTACCTACCTCCAGCCCTCTCTCCTGGAGGGAGACTCCAGGGGCTACCCCTCTCATGACGAGCTGCTCCACAGACTTGTATCTGGTAGAGAGGAAGTAGAGAGACAGAGGGAAGGACAGAAGACGACCATAAGAGTTCCTGGTGATGGACAGATAGTTGTCATTGTCCATCCATCGGAGATACAGCTAATTAATATATATATATATATATATATATCACCCCATAATGACAAACATTTCTGATTACATACAGTTGGTGCTATCAGATAAGTTCAAAATAAATATCTCTAGTAGTGTCAAGTTACAAGAGCAGGTTGGAGCTTGTCTGAGAGTAGGGCATCCAAAGCAACTGTTTGAGAACGCTGCTTCTGAGACAAACGCTTGTCAGTATTAAAACACTGCAAAAAAGAAGAAGAAAAAAAGATAAAGAAATAATTCTTGTATTCATTTAACTTTTTTCTTTATATTTAGTGTGAAGGTTTAGTGATGAGAAAAGGATTTGCCTCAAGTGGCTGAATGGGTGTGCATTGATAATAAATTAATGGATTAGTCAGACCCACCTTGTCCTGGAGGTAGTTAATGATGTCCAGAGGTCGTTTTATAATGGCCACATCATCTTGCATGACAGGAGTACCTGGGAAGAAAAAAACCAAAGATAGAGGCACTTATACTGTCACTTTTAAACCAAAATTCAAGTTTGAATGCCCGAAAAAGGTGGAATTAGGAAGTATTTAACAGCTGTTGGCTTAGCGTGTGTTACTACTGTCAGTGACTTAGTGAGCTGGGAAGGAAATTTAAACCTAAATAGACAAAAATAGAAATAGCAGGCTGAATGTTAATTGCCATATAATCTCTACCCTAAAGCTAATTGTCATATTTTCTAGTCAGATTAGGAAAAGCTTCATAGTCGTTGGCTTTGAATGCGGTTATTTACAAAAATTCAATATATTTTTACCCAGGCAAAGCTGGGTACCTAACCTTTACCAGTGTATCTAGTGCTGTGTGTCTGCCTGAGTAATAAGATCTACAAACCTGAGGGGGTGATTGGCATGAATACTTGGGGTGCTGGATGAATTTTACACAAAATTTAGAATAGTAATAAATAATCAAGTATAGAGTATTCAAGAGAAAAATATAAAATAATTATATTGAGCAGTGAATATTTTTGTTAGTCAAAAGCACAACTTAATGAATATAATATTGTTGCTTGTGTACATGCTTCTCTATCTTGTTAGCTTCATCAGAATAGTTTCTTAGCTCATCAAAGTGGAAGGTATTATTGTTGCAACAGAACTTATAGTTGGACCCATGAACCAAGCAACACCGCACCAACACTAGCAACATGTTGTAACAGGGTTGCATCACAGACAGTCCTCAAGCAACAAGGAACACCTTAGTTCCTGCAACATTCACACACAAGTGGCCCCACCCCTTAATGAATCCCAGCCCCCTCCTGGTGTTCATAGAGGGCATGACACACACACACACACACACACACACACACACACACACACACACACACACACACACACACACACACACACACACACACACACACACACACACACACACACACACACACACACACACCTATTAACACTACAGCATGTGCCAGCTTACTTGAATAGCAGGACTCCTCAATGGTGACTGCTGGAGAGACAGCAAGTTTGAGGTATGTCTAAGGAGAGGTATAAAATGAAATTTATAAAGCATTAATAATCAATGCCCCAACATGTACGAGATAATTCACACACTTTCAAAACAAATCAGCACAATATAATGGTGAGGACAACATACAACATAGTTGGAACAGAAGGGCTCTAATTAGTTTAGTGTTGTTTGTATAATGTGCCCTGTGGGCAGTGACTCCACCAATCACAGTGGGCATGTGCCATGTGTGCAGGCAACTGGAATTACATGTGGTTGTGGAACTATTAAAGTACTAGTACTCAATCGTGGCCTTCCACACAAATTATGGAGGGGAAAACACAACCAAAAAAAATCCTCCAAAAGAATAACTTATATCGACCTTGCCAGAAAACCTTTCAATCAAAAATTTTTTTTTTTTTTTTTTTTTTTTTTTTTTTTTTTTTTTTAATAATAGCCTCGAAATAAAGAAATTAGCAGCTAATTCTTGTTGACCAGTAAAAAAATTTTTTTTTGATATTTCACATTTTTTCCCCTTTCTAAAGTGATTCTTTGTGGTTGTTTTTTTCTCCTTTTTTGGGGGGGGGGGGGGGGGGAGGGGGGCTAACACTACCAGGGCCAGAGCCTATTGGGGACCCAGATTGTTCACCAAGTGCCCAGCATCCAATCTAGTTTTCCCAGGCGCTTTGTAGGGGAAAGCTCTGGTATATTGCTATACCAATCTTGTATATTTCTCAAGAATCTGAAGGAGCATACTTCATTATACTTCTTATGGGCCCCCCCCCCCACCCACCCTGTGGTTGAGTAGCAGCAGCTAAATAGAAATAGTAATTGCAACTCCAGAGTGCAGGGAAAGTTAAGTTTAATGATATTCATCATAAGCTGAAATGAATTCTTATGATATTGGAGATTGGTATGCACAACATACCAGACCCAAGCAGTTTGGGTAAAGGGTCTGGCGAGGGAGACTACATTCCATCTACCTCACTCCCAAAGTGACCTTTAGCTGCAGTTACTATAGATTTCCCCCCTTTGGGGGGTTAGTGCCTTAGCTAATGAGCACTCCATCAACATATGTACAAAAACTGTGTGGGACCAGCTGTGAGCACATGCACTACTACCACTGGGCGGAGCTCAGCATTAACATGTAAGCTGGATATCTACAATGAATGGTCTGAACAATTTTGGGCTCACTTACCAACACCTGCAGGCTCTGAGGCTCCAAGGAGCCCAGATACTCGTCTCCAGGGTGCAGAGAGACCTTCATACCTGGCCTAGAAGGAGTAGCCATTTCAATAATAGCTATGTCTTCACTGATCACAAGTTTTCCTTAGTTAGACCCTTTACCTTATTGCTTCCCTCCTGCTCCTAGAATATTATTGGTAAAGGGTCCGGCTGTGCAAAACAACCTGGACTATTCCAGAATACCCACCAATAAGGTGAAGGGTCCGTGTTAACCATACTTTCACTTAGTCTCCGTAACCAGACCCTTTACCCTCCGCTTCGCTGATTATTCCCTTTTTTTTTCTGTCTGTCATAGACAGACTAACTTTCACTTACTTAACACAGCTGGAATGCCATGGCAGAAACAGTTTTTATAGTGGATAAAGCTAGAGTTCTGAAAAAGGCTGACCTGAGTAGGAAGGGCAGTGTGGATGAGGGAGTAAGATCTGTAGTGGAGTTTATCAACTGCCAGCCGGCATACTACACCACCAGTTCCTGCTCTGGCAGAGTGGTAGTGTTTTCTGAGGTGAGTGTGTGTTTTTGGTGTGTGTTTGACCACTTTGTGTTTCCATGTAGTAGGTAAGCCACATACATTTGACACTGCAGGATAGGGGAAAGAGAAAGAGATCTTGTGACTGGTTGTTGGTGTCACATGATCCTATTGACCTTCCCAAGCTGGTATGTGATAGACCTAATGAGAAATTCATGTCTGGCATTGACATTTCCATTTCCCTGCCATGCCCTTTGGTGATGAATACAATATGTGTCCTCCAGTAGTACAACTGTTAATGCAGTGATACTGGAGTACAAAGGTCACTGTTTATCACCACAATTTAATCTTCCCTAAATAAAATGATACAGTTCATTTTTTTTAAATTTTAGCACAGATTTCAAGACAGGAGCATAACTTCTAACCGTAGTTGTAATTAAAAGCCATGGTATTGATTTATAGCCCTAGTCATGATTTATAGCCCTAGTCATGATTTATAGCACTACTCTCATTTCTTGCACTGGTCATGATTTCTAATCGTAGTTATGATTTCAAGCCTTAGTCATGATTTATAGCTCTAAGCCATTATTTTTAGCCCTTGTCATAGTTTATAGCCCTAGCCATGAGTTCTAGCCCTAGTCTTGATTTCTAGCCCTAGTCTTGATTTCTAGCCCTAGTCTTGATTTCTAGCTCTACTCGTGATTTATAGCCCTAGTCATGGTTATTACCTGTGGCACACAGGTCTAGAAACACTTGAAATGGTGGGGAAGGATACATCCACAAGTTTTGCTCAAGAATGGATTTTTATCTAATTGTTTACCATTTGGAAACACCAAAGTTTATTGTTACAACTAAGTACTTTTACTGTATGGAAACCCTGTGGTTACAACTGGAGCTTTTTTACTGTATATAAACCCAAAGTTGTAAATCTTACCACAACTTAACTTAATCTTGAGTGTTTTAAACAATTATTTTTTCTGGTTTAAGACACTACTTTTTTGTAAATATTACGGTAATTATTTGCCACAGTTCAAAGTGCAGACCGCTCTTGTTAGCCCTAGTGAGTTATAGCCCTAGCCATGAGTTCTACAAACCATAAAAATAAATATGTACTACTTAAAAGGAATACTATTTTGTAACTCAGAACTTTGCTGCCCATGGATGAGAATGGATTTTGTTGTGGTGGTATTCTAACATTAGGTAGCAAGACAATTTGGGGTGGGGTTTTAATTTTGGGGGTGGGGATTTACTGATTTTAGGAGTGGAAGGAAAGTACCCACAACTCATTAATTATTCATGAGTTATCCTTCACCCCCCTACCTTTAATTTTATTGCCAAATGAAAGCTTAGTTCGAGTGCTTTCAATTATATGCTTTATGACATGCTAAAGTGTCCCAATTTAAAAAAAAAAAATATATATATATATATATATATATATATCCCAAAATTTACAAAGTCCCCCCACACCAACACTGACCACAACTACTGGAAGCTGTATGGACCACATTTAGCTATAAAAAATATATATTATTCAATTATCACCTAAGAGTGTCCTAAATGACTGATAGCCATAACACTTTTTTTTTTAAATACCTCATGTATTATAGCTAAGTGGTAAAACAGTATATTTTACTATATTATCTCAGCACTTATAATCGCTGTTTTTACACTTAAAAGATACTGTATAAGAAAAGCTACAGAATGATGTATAATTAAGTATATTTTCCAAAATTTTCACGAAGGTCAAAGTGTTTCTAGACTGAAAATCCACATTAACAGGAAATCATTTTTACTCTGACAAATCAACATCGCCTCCATAGCCCATCTTCCTCAAATCCACCATAACTCAACAATGGATCATCCAAATTGCTTCATATTTGAAAGGCAACTTCTACAGATGTTGTGCAACTATATAAGCAACAAAACAGAAAACCACACTGTCATAAAGAATTAATGAGTTGTGGGTTACTTCCCCCTAAAACCTTGCACCAACTGTAGGTGACCTATTTTCTCATGATAATATTCACATTTCATGTTTTCACTGTATAGTATTGTAGTGTTATATCTGTGTATTAATCAGCGTTCAATAGGTGTCCTGTTTGGAGGAATCTACTGCCCAAACAAGCTCTCCAGGAGATGCCCACCCAGCTTACACTTTCCTCAAGTTTGAAGCCTTCATTCTCCATGTGGCCTGCCAATCTCTATTGGATGCCCGGATAATGGTGGGCTGTGTAGTGTATTGTTAATGAAGTGAAAAGTCAACATTTGTTGTGTATTGCTCTTTGTTGTGATAGCTTCAAGTGGCCACTGGGAGTGGCTTCAGAAATTCTGGCCTATCCTGTAGCAGAAAAGGTCGGATTATTGTGGTAAGGCTATTGTATACTTCATTCGTATAATATGCACCACAGTTCAAGAAGTGGTTTGAGGTGTATTTGCAGGATTTTGAAGGTCCTCCAATTTTGTTTGTGTGTGCGTGTGTGTGCATATTTAGTTCTTGTAGCAAACTTTCTTAATTTTTTCTTTCATGGAGGCAGTGAACTATTGAGGGTGTCCTTTTGGTAGCAGTTTCCACATTATGTGCTCTATCATTACATGGTTCCATATGGTGCACACCATTATGTTGCAGGCAGTGAGAAGCTCATTAACTCTGCAAGTGCCCATAGCTCTCCAGGGGAGACTGATAGTCAACCAAGAGGTGAGTGTGGGTGGGGGTGGGGTGTGTATGTACTTAAGTTTCAAATGCTTAACACGTACAAGGACCGTCCTAATTATTCTTGCAATCAGTGGATGTCATAATATGTGCCCACTGACAGTTATTTCTTCAGTACTCCCTTGTGTATGGAGTTGAGCAACATCCTGGGAGTGCATCGCAGAGACCTTGAGTATCACTGTTTGCATGCGTGTGTGTGCTGTGGAGATATACATGACAATGCATAGACGACTGACTGACCACCTCTCCAGGGTGGAGTTCAGAGAGGAAGATGCTGTGGGGTCCATCCATTGGTGAGCCTGGAGAACAAAGACAAGGACTTCATCTGGTCCAATGAGCATGTGGACAAACCTGTTTTCTTAATCCCGCTTTGTTTTGCCAATATCTAACACTCCCAGTGGAGGCTCTGTGTGTGGTCTACAGAATTTTTTGGTTTGTTTTTGGAGGATTAATATCAAAAGTTGAATTAGGCCTTGTTGATATTACTTGCAGTATTTGATTGAGATGATGTCTACATTGACTAGATGTTTGTTTGTATATTCCCCGGCAGTATTTGTTACATCTTGTGGAGCTGGTGGAAGAGAAGATGGCAGAGAACACCGAGAGGACTTGCCGGTAAGTTCAATACACATAGAAATTAATATGGAGGGAAATCTAAGATCACTACATGGAATGTCCAGAGAGCTCATCAGTAATTCACTCATTTCTCTGCATCCACTCCAACAGTTTTTTCACAGACCTCAGGCGTGCACTGGAGCACCGGGAAGTGGTCAGTGAAGATGTAGGAACTGGTGAACCTCGTCAGAAGCAACACAGCACTTCAGAGAGGAGAACCAGGCAACCTCCTGAAGAGGTGTTTGAATTAGGAGACTTATTCGCAGACTGATTTGACATTGTTTGTCAGACTCTCTAACATTACACACAAGAATCATGACCTCACACCTATTTTTTTCCTCCTCTTTTCCCCCTTCCTTCTCCCCCCCTCCCTCATATTGGCTATATTTTCAACAGAGTATGGAATGAAGCATTACAGTCACATGCTTTTATTGTTGGTGTAATTGTAGCCACTGCTACACAAAGTCCACCCCATTGCTGACCTACTCCTCGCCCACCTCCACCCCCAGAAACCCAGCCACTTCCACGGGGGAGTACCACAGGCACTCTGGGACCAGGTTTGTGGGCTTGCTTGGCACTCAAAGAGGTGGGCCACATTGTGTGGTCCCATCCTGCACTCCTGGTGTCTGGCACCGAGGGATCAAGTCTGTTCCTGCAGCTGTTCAGTGTGATGCTGTACCCTGATCTTAGTTGGTGAGCATGCACCTTGTTTTCCTTGGCAGTTTTTCCTCCTCCTTGTTGATCTTGGGTTCATCCCATGCAATTAGCCAGATTGGTGGGGTGTAGGAGGAGGCCACTTTTGCCGCCAGGTCTCGATGGATTTGGGCGAAACCCATCCTGTATGCCGGCTCATCCAGGTCCTTCAAGGTCTACTGGCCTACATGGTCCAGGAGACTGTCACCGAACTTTGCCAACAGTGTGGGGCTGACCTGCCTGGACCCAGGTGGTGGCTGCTCAGTAGTCCGATGGCTGGAGTTTGCAAAATGTGCTGCAGTTGGCCTTTGAGGTGGTTTGGGGTGTGGCGTGTACTGCCAGTTAAACAGTTTTGCACACCTTTGTGCATCCCAAACTGGCTCACTGTTAAAGCTCACAGACTGGTTGTCAGGCGCCCATGAATGTCCGCTGAGTTGTTTGATGGTACTCCGCAGTTTTCCAGCGCCCTTCCTCAGGTTGATGTCTTCCAGGAATTCTCTCCATTGGGCTGTCTTGTTAGTATGTACCTCCTTGGAGATCTCCCGGTTTAGTTTTTTGATCCGGAGATCACCTGGAAAAGTCGCCTGGAGAAGGTCCCATTTGTCTGCCAGGATTGCTGCCTCTTGCAGAAAGAAGGGGTATACCTCACGGATGCAGCCTGTGGAATGTTCTTGGCGGCTGCCTTGACCAACGTGTGTCTGAAGCAACACTTGCCGACCCTAACGTCCCTGGGTAGTGACATTGTGGCGAAGGTGTCCTCAGTGTCGGACTCGAAGCCTTCCCAGTTGGCCTTCCTGAAATTAGTGAATGTGCGGTTGTCTGAGGTGGACTTGATAAGCTCGCACTGAAAGTCGACTAGGATAGGAAGGTGGTCCAAGCCATGTCACTCCCCTGTAGAGTCCCTTGGTGACCAGCGTGATGTCTGGAGAGCTAGTCAATTGTGAGGTGACTTTTGTGGAGATGTCTTCGTTGAGGACTTTTCGACTTATTGGGCCACTTGGTCAGTGCGTGTGTCTCCAGCCAGTGCTGAGTGCCACGAGTGGTGATGGGCGTTGAACACCAACGATGATGGTGTTGTTAAGATGGAGAAGGTGGCTCAAACTCAGCTCATGGTCCGAGGAGCAGCTTGAGGCAGGGGGGCAGTAGATGTTGACTTGCTTTTGCCATCATGTGGTGCTGTCATGCAGAGAGAGATCAATGAAGTTCACTCATTTTCACATCAGCACATAGTTTATATGCAAATGAATAGGAACAAGTTTCTGATTTCCACTAGTTGAGGGTGTACGTAAATTATCAAGAGGCTACATTATCCCTTCTGAACCTATCACCCTCTCTCCAGTTCGGAAATCTTATATAAGCTGAGACCCCATTAGTATTTTTAATGGTATGTCTCCAGTTGTTAAAAATGCTCATAGAGATTCTGAGTGCTATATGAAGTCCTTGGAGGTTGTCTAGCATAAGGTCCAATATTGATGCAGAACATTTTGAAAGATTCAGTTAGTGCATTTACATTTACACTGAGAATTGCACCACATAATTGTGGGACACATTAAGAACACCCACAATGCCCAGTAGCATCCTTATCATTTCCTGTTAGAGGTGTAGCAAGTGAACAGGACTGGTATGGTTCTGGTGGACCACTTATTTTTCACCATAATCTATGCTTACCATATAGTCCAGCTTTACCCTGACATGTCCTCCCTTTTGGTCATTATATTTCAGTGGGAGGATTTTGAAATATCTGAATATCTGAAAATGTCCTGGTCTTCTTGTCTTCTTTTAGCATTTTTTTTTTCTCCTTCCCCATTACCTGGGCCACTGCTTGGGTAAGTGATGGGGGGGGGAATTGGGGGTGGGTATTTTTTTTTTAAAAATATGTTTCTATTCTGATCAATTATCCTGACTGTGTCCAGTGCGCTATCATAAATCCTATGCCCAAAGGTAAGTGCAAATCCACTCCAAAAGTGAAGACCACATTTTTCATGTTTTGATAGAACAGGAGAGGAATGAGAATCCCAGTGTTTGGACTAAGTATTTTTGTGAAATTATATAGCAATGCAATTAGTGCAGTAGAGTGAATTTTTCATTTCACAGTCAGTGAAACATCAGGAGTGCATGCTGTGACAAAAACTCTTTAACCAGAGTGAGTGAAGGTGGGATCTTTTCAATTCTAAATTATTGATTTTCTTGCATTAAATTGATGATATGAATATTATATGTACTTTTACTGTAGTGAGGTAGAGGGTTAAAGATTGAGCCCGGTTCTCTGTTATGGTGAATGAAAATGAGGGGGCCTGAGATTAGAGATGCTATTTTTTCCCCCATTACATTTTATTAGTGGTGCTCCTTCACACACTTAAAACTCACTAGTAAAATATGCTCCCATCCCCCTCCTCTCCCAAAGTGTCCTCTTTTTTGAATCTGCAAATATGGTAGCCCTACATAATCACACACCCACCTACTGCATTGCTCATGACTAGAACTTTATTTGACAATAAGAATTCATGATCAAAAAATCAGCACACACAATGTGATACATAATGCACACAGTTTCTGTTCAAAATTTCTTATTTGTTGATGAAGTTGGAGAGTGTCACTACACTGTGTATTGCATCACCTGCAAACAATACACATAATTATTGGTTCATGAAAGTAACCTGGTAAGGGTCATCATTGTACTACATAATAAATACTGCACTATGCACTACATAATTACTGCACTATATAATGTGACTAAGAGAATGTGCTATAAGTGACTGTTTCTCTCCTCCTTTCCTTTCCCACTGTAATGGGTGTTACCAAATGGAGTCCATTAGGGTCAGATCCTGCATGATTAGGAGCATAGCCCAACCTAATCTTTCAATAAATTCTTTCACCCTATATATATATATATATATATATATATATTAGCAGCATATACGTGGTGTTGCCCGGCCAAGGTCAACATGAAACATTGGAGAAGCCTCCCAAATTTCGGCCTGGTTTGTCCTTTAATTAGGTTTTGGCAGCTAAAACTACTTCTTGTAGGTGTGACTAATAAAAAATAAAAAATAAAAAACCACACATAATACCACACCTACATGTGGTTAATAATGCTAATCTGGTTACTTGGACTTCATATGCCAAATCATTTTGCCTGATTGGATTCTGATTAACTATTTCAGCCTAAATAATTTTCTGTGGGTGTGGCTATGGCAGAACTGCACCCATTACCATCCATGCCCATATATATTTAGTAATGCTAACTCAGATTCTTAGAGAGCACATGCCAAATTTCGGCCATTTTGGTACCAGTGTTTGGCCATGATGCCTAGACACATATGAACCAAAATATATATTAAAATGGGTTTGTGGATCTAACTCCTTAGGTCCAATATTTATTCAGAAGTTTGTTTTTTCACACATTTTCTCATTACACACCAATGGGAAGTGGTGTAGCAAGGAGGGATCCTGCCCATTTTACTCTCAAAGTCAATTTGTATATGCAAACCATTTTTTAAGTCTGTCTCTTCAAGGGTTTGTATGGCCAAAGTACCATTTTTGGCTTTTTTTTGGCCTGACATGAACACAAATGGGTGTGGTCATATACATGTACTTAAAACATTCCCCAGATTATATTCATTCCAAATATATATGGTTTCATGATCTAACTCCTTAGGTTCAAGTGTTTTGCTGATATACCATTTTCGGCATTTTTAGCCTTACACAGGCAAAGGAAGGGGTGTGGCCAGGTGGGACCCAGCCCATGTTAATCCCAGAGTGAAGTTGTATAGGCATACAAGATTTTAGATCTGTAGCTCCTAGAGTTTTTCTGGCAAAAATATCATTTTTGGCTTTTTATCGTTACCATGGTAACCAGTTTCCGACATTTTTCTCCCATGTTTTAAGTTGGGTCAAAAAATATCATCATACAAAGTTTCAGAAAAACCCACTTGCAGGTTTGGCCAGAATGGTGGTACAAACATACAGACAGACACAGACACACACAGACAGACAGACAGACAGACAGACAGACAGACAGACAGACAGACAGACAGACAGACAGACAGACAGACAGACAGTTCTTTTTATATATATATATATATATATATATATATATGCCCGGCCAATATAGGCTAAAATCCAGTAGTTGAACATGTTTTGCCAGTAAGAAAGGTGATGGTGGGGAAGATGTATTATTAAGAGAGAAGTGGCCAAAATACCATTTTTGGCTTTTTCTTGTTACCATGGTAACTATTTCGCGAAATTTTTAGCTCATGTTTTAAGTTGTGTCAAAACCTATCATCATGCCAAGTTTCAAAGAAATCCACCTACCGGTTTGGCCGGAATGATGGTACAAACATACAGACAGACCGACAGACAGACAGACAGACAAATTCCGTATTTTCCCAGACATGCCACCTGGCATAAAACCATCTCAGGTTGGGTCTTCTCCATCCCTAAAAGTTTGGTCAAAATTTAACAGAGGGATTTTGAGAAACGGACGAACATAGTTACATAGTTACATAGTTACAAAGGTCTTCTAATATATATATATATATATATATATACATACTAGCAGCATACACCCGGCGTTGCCCAGCCAATGTTAACATGAAACATTATTGAAGCTACTCAAATTTTGGAATGGTTGGCCCTTTAATTAGCTTTGGGTAGCCATAACAATTTCCAGTGCGTGTGGCTAATACCAAATTGCACCCATTACCATGCCCGCATGTGTTTAATAATGCTCACCCAGGTTCTAGGAGAGTATATCCGAATTTCGGCCTTTTTGGTCCAAGTGATTAGCCATGATGCCTAGACACAAACATTTACAAACCGAAATATATATTGAAGTATGTTTGTTGATCTAACTACTTTGGTCCAAGCATTATTCGAAAGTTTTTTTACACACCAATGGGAAGAGCTGTAGCCAGGAGGGATCCCACCCATGTTACTCCCAAGGTTGTGTATACATACCATATATAAACTCTGTCGCTCCAAGGGTTTGTTTGGCCAAATACCATTTTTGGCCTCTTTTGGGCCTGATATGAAAACAGAAGTGGGTGTAGTCTTATAAATGTACTTAAAACATTCCTCAGATTATATTGATTCTAAATATATGTGGGTTCATTGGTCTAACTCCCTAGGTTCAAGTGTTTTTTCTGAAATACCATTTTTGGCATTAATAGCCTTACAGAGAGAGAGAGGAAGAGGTGTGGCCAGGTGGGACCCAGCCCATGTTACTCACAGAGTGAAGTTGTATATACATACCAAGCTTTAGATCTGTAGCTCCAATAGTTTTTCTCACAAAAATACCATATTGGGCTATTTCTGGTTACCATGGTAACCATTTTCTGAAATTTTTGGCCCATGTTTTAAGTTGGGTCAAAACCTATCATCATGCCAAGTTTCAGAGGAATCCATCCACAGGTTTGGCCAGAATGATGGTACAGACAGACACACAGACAGACAGACAGACAGACAGACAGACAGACAGACAGACAGACAGACAGACAGACAGACAGACAGACAGACAGACAGACAGACAGACATCTCCTTATATATATATATATATATATAGAGAGAGGAGATATATATATATATATAGAGGAGATATATATATAGAGGAGATATATATATAGAGAGAGAGGAGATATATATATATAGAGAGAGAGAGAGAGAGAGAGGAGATATATATATATATAGAGAGAGAGAGAGAGAGAGGAGATATATATATAGAGAGAGAGAGAGAGGAGATATATATATAGAGAGAGAGAGAGAGGAGATATATATATATAGAGAGAAAGAGAGAGGAGATATATATATAGAGAGAGAGAGAGAGGAGATATATATAGAGAGAGAGAGAGGAGATATATATATATATATATATATATATAGAGGAGATATATATATATATATAGAGGAGATATATATATAGAGGAGATATATATATATATATATATATATATTTTTTTTTTTTTTTTTTTTTTTTATTGGCTTTCTGTTTTAAAAGATTGCTGAAGTACTTCATGCAAATTTATATAGCTATGTGGTTTCAGATATCCACTTGTAATGCGTGCCAAAGAGCTAGTAGGAAGTTAACCACTAATACACCAGATCTACACCCAATCCCAGTGGAATCACCATGGTTTCATGTGGCCATTGATTTTATTGAACCGATAATCCTCGCATATGGAAATATGTACATCTTGACACTAAGTGATTATTTCACTAAGTTTGTTGAAGCTGTGCCATTACCAGAAAAATCTGCTCATGGAAATTGATACATCTTGACACTGAGTGATTATTTCATTAAGTTTGTTGAAGCTGTGCCATTACCAGATAAATCTGCTTACAAGATTAATTAACTGCAACCTACCATACATACAGTGTGTCTCCAATAATTATGTTTCCTTTTCCAGATATTTATTCAGCTAGGGATTCTAAGGTTACTAACATCAGTCAACGGCAAAGAGTTTAAAAACAACCTTAATGCTGAAATAACAAACCTGCTGGGTATCAAAAGAATATTTACCACACCATATCATCCTCAGGTACATTAGAATAAGTTGAATAAGAGGAGGTTAATAATCATATCCAATCAGTTTTGTACCTAATATAACAAATGGTATACATACACACAGGGAAATGGGTTGGATGAATGGTTTAAACCAGACGTTGCAGAATATGCTGATAAAACTAGTTCACAACAGCAAAGACAAGTGGGACAACTATATCAATTCTTCCATCTGTGCCTACAACACAGCAATACATGACTCCACACCTTTCAAGCTATTGTTTGGACGGAAAGCAATTCTACCAATAAATATTGATATGGATGAGGGAGCCACTGAAAATAGCATTTCCAGATGTACCAAGATGACAATGTTCTAGTTGTGAAAACAGTTACTGAGAGGCGAGCAGAGAATATGCAGGAAGCTAGGGATAATGTAGAAAGTGCTCCCAAAAAAAAATGAATGAAATATATGATAAAAAGCATGCTGACCCCAAATCGTTTGAGGCTGGAAAAGAGATACTAAAGAAAGGTTTTTTGAGGAAGAAAAAAGCCAGAGAGGAATTTGACACTCATTTTACTGGCTTCTATGAGATTTTAAAAAAAATGTTTGCCATGGAATTACAGAATGCGTGGAGTTAGTGATCCCAGCGAGATGATGAATGAAGTCAGTGGTGTTCACTTGCAACCATGTAAAGATCTATGCAGTGTAAGTTACAAATCAACTGCCAGTGTAATGGGATGTGTGAACTTGACACTGAATATTTGGTTCATTAGGCACCTATTGAGACTACACACACAATAATGATGTTGAGGTAAAAAAAACAGTGACACCAAAGATGGTGCAAGTTTTTCAGTTTGACTCACAGACTAAATAGCTATGTTATACAGTTCTTCACTATAGCTTGGTTTGAGAGAGTTTTTTACCCTCTTCTCTTAGGCAAGTATTGAGGATACTCTTTCCAGCAGTGAAAGTGGGAGGGGAAGAGATGGTCCAAAGATGGATGTAAGTTGCAATCTACGTTGTATTTTCACATGTGCACTGTATGTGGAGGAAGAGTTCTTTATTCCAGTCCCCCCCTCCCCTCATTAGGCATGTATCAAGGTGTCACATTCCCATGTCTGTCAAGATGTAGAGTTGATTGATTACACATTTCACAATTCCTGTCCAACTTAGCCCCTTCCTAAAGTGGTTTCTACCTTCAACAAGGTCAGTTATAAGACACCACGTACAGGGTCACACCATGCATATAAAACAGTATACAATTATGATGGTCATCCTGAAGGTAAAGGTATTACGTTATACTCAAAAGATGAAGGATGCACTGCTGAGAGGAAGTTGGCTTGATGGTGAACACAATACACTGGCTCAAAATATACTGAAGCTCCAGTCTCCAAGTACTGATGGATGCAATTACCTCTACCTTCTGGACAGATAGTTTTTTTCCAGTGTGCTGAAGTAAAGTAGTACAGATCACCATATCAAGAAGAATCATTGGAGTGCATCATACAGTGCTGGCTCAGAGGTGGCAGTACATGACAGCAAGTACTCAAACGACAAACCAGCAAGCTCCCACAGTTGAAATGGAACCTGTGGCTGAACCCATTGTCATTCCTGATGCAACACCAGTCCAAGGTCTAGCGCATCTTCCTGTAAGACATTTGGGAAGAGAGCATTGAGCTCCTGTGTGGTATTTCTTCAGTAATTAAAGGGGAGGATATTTCTACCTGCTGGGGAGATTGTTGTTGTTGGATTGAACCGCTAATGAACTCTAATATTTCTACTTTGTCATTTTCTGCACTGTCATAATTTCCTCAATTTGTTGTAAAGTCAACACGTGAACATGGCAAAGTTTTGAAATTAGGGATTTGAATTTCTGAAAAATAAAAATAAATGTACACTGATAGTTCAAATAAATTTATCTATTCATTATATATATATATATAAACTATCAAAAAAAAATAGCAAAAGAACAAAATCGAAAATAAAGGCAGTGGATAACCGACCGATACCTGTAAATTAATCGCTTAGTTGGCTAAAATTCTTCCACCACAATTCCACTATGAGTAGCCCTAGCCTGCCCAGGTACCATACCAGTGGGTGATAGTTAGTCCAGGATCTAGCATGCTCTTCATGCCACCAGGGGTACCAGGGTATGCTAGGGCTATATTTAAAGCAACAGTACTTCAAATCTAGCCCTATCCAGGCCTAGTATCCTAGGGGTGCATGATATCTACCATTTACCACCCCTACTGTAACAAGGCATGATAGGACTATATTTAAAGCAATTTTTTCAAATGTAGCCCAAGTCTGCCCTGGTATCCTAGGGGTGCATGATTGCTAGTCTTACCAATAGTCAATATCTAGACTCCTCTTTTTGTATTTTCCAATTCATTTTGTTAATAATTCATTATATTTGCTTAATTCTTCCACTAGTTCATTGTTTGATGACATAAGTTTTAACATTTTTTACCCAATGGTCCAACTGGAAGTCAGTTAATCCAAAAGACCATGATAGGGTAAGGGGTTTACACATAAGTAGACAGAGCCACTTACCTCCAAAACTTCTTTCTTTTTAAAAAAGCATACCAAGCCATAATTTTAGGCAAAAATAACTAGTTTGCAATATTTTTTGCCGATTAAGCAGTATATTTAAGGTCCCAACCTTTCACAGGCAGTTTAAGATTCCTTGACTGGTACAAGTCAGGTATCCACTCTCAAAATATATATTTTTTAATTACAAATTTTTTAAATTATGAAGAGTTTTTTTATAACACTAAAAAAATTAAAAAAAGAAAAAAATTGACTATATAAAATAAAATCTAAACAAACAAACCAAAATTTATCCAACAACAAATGCATATTTGATATATTAAATGTAATATGCTTGTGTTTGACCACATCTGTGCACATAAAAACTCTTACCATATTGATGAGGTCCCTCACATCAGCTGAGCCGTGGCTGGGGAAGTGGGTTCCCTCTTTGTGATCCTCAAGTAAGTTTCCTGTGAACTTTTGGCATCAATGGAGGGTGTCCATCAAGGAGCTCATAGCACAGCACACCAAGGCCCCAGATGTTCATCTAGAAGAGAGCAACACAGCCCTGGACACCATTACCTAAGGCAACCAATGTGTTGTGAACACTTGTAATTAGCTCTTGTTATCAAAACAAAAATTGTGTGAAACAAGAAACTCTTAATTTGCGTGTTTGGCTATCAATCAAGTAGACAATACACCAAACACAACACATGGTGCAGTTGCCAACATTTCCCAATTATTCCTCCCAAAGCATGAAATTGTGTCAAAAGTGACTATTTTGATAGCATAGATTAAGAGGGTTTTTTTTTCTTCTTTTTTTTTGGTTGTTAAGTGTCAAGCTTAATTAAGATTGGAGCTATGGACACCTCAAGTGTAACAACCACTTCTATTTCCAGTGTACTTGGAGTTTGCTGCATGGTGACATCTTGGAAGTTACTATATCAAAAGGTGGTATGCAAATTTCAGTGTCTCTAGCCAGCAAGAGAGAAGTAATAAATTTATACAATACAAAACATTTGTGGAGAAAGAGATCAGCATTCCCCCCCCCCTCTCCCCACCTGAGAAAGTTTAGTTAATTGAATGTTTAGATTAATTTAGTGTTTAGAAGCTAGACCCTATTTTGAAACTAGGATTTTATTGACCAGTCATCTGAACCTCTTTCCATAACATCACTGTTCACTGGTGCATTTACCTAGGTCTATCCTTCTCAAGTGGTACGGTATGACCCCCTGGAGGTTATTGAATTACACACAAATTCATTCTCCATATGAGAGGACAGACTTCCTGTGTGGTAAGGTGGGAGGGATTGCATATCAGATGACAACCACATAAGTAACTACAAATGTGCTTGTGCATTTGCACATGCACAAACACACACGACTGCCTTATAAGGACATACCTTGCTACCACCAAGCCCAGTTCATTTTTGTTTTCTAATGTACAATGGCAGCCTCAGGTCAAGCCCAAGGCTATGAGTGTGAGTTTAGAGAGCCAGTTAGTGACCACTACTATTGTAACAAGTGTGGCCTGGTGGCCAGGAAGCTTATTTTAACAAGTTGCTGTGGGGAGAGCTACTGCCTGGCCTGCATAACTGACACCCAGCAGCAAGCCAAGCCTTGCCCAGCATGTGGACAGGACAACTTCACCACCATAGCACCACTCAAGTACCGAAGGAGAATGGCTGGCCTCCAGGTGTACTGCAGCATTAAGGGCAGAGGATGTGGCTGGACAGGCACACTAGAGCAGCTGGACACTCACTTGGACTCTGACCTGGACAACTGCCTCTACGTGGACACCTCCTGTCCCTTGAACTGTGGGAAGACTGTCCCCAAGAACATGGTGGAGCAGCATGTGACTGAGGAGTGTGGCCAGAGAGACTATGGCTGCCAGCACTGTGCCTTCAATGCCACCTATGAGGTGGTGGTGGACACACACTTGCCAGAGTGTGTCTACATGCCCTTGCCCTGCCTCAATCTGTGTGGGGTAACTTGTGAGCGTGGCCTCATGGAGGATCACATGAGCATGTGCCGTCTGGAGGAGGTGGCCTGTGAATTCACTGGTGTGGGGTGTGAGGGAATGTTCAGACGAGAGGAGCAAGAGGAACACACCACACACAACACCCAGAAACATCTCACTATCACAGCAGCTGCAGCAATCAAGATGAAGGAACAGCTACAACAACAGGAAGAGAAAATTGAATACCTGGAAAAGAAGATTCAACACCAGAATAAAAACCAAGAAAAAACTTTATTAGAGTTAGAGAAGAAATTTGATAGATTGCTACGAGAGCAGTCACACCGGAATGAAGCAGCCCTGAAGGAAGTAACTCACTTTATTAATTTAAAAAGAACATTTGCAATGGAAAATTTCAGCCAAAAGAAAGCTGATGGAAGTTATTGGAGGAGTCCAGCCATGTACACACACGTGTGTGGGTACAAGTTCTACATGGGCATAAATGCTTGCGGTGGTAATGTTGGCATAGTTGTGCACCTGTATACCACGCTGGGAGAGTATGATGATCAGCTGACATGGCCAGCATGTGCTACCATCACACTAAAACTAATCAATCAGGAGGAAGGAGAGGATGTGAAAGACATTATTACTTTTACCTGGGAGAAACCCAAGAGATCAGATACATATATTGGATACTTTAAACGTATTGAACCCTGGTTTTTCATGAAACACTCTGAACTTGAAAGTTTCTTAATTGATGACACACTACATTTTAACATAGTGTCCATAAAGTTGTGCTTATGATAAACGCTAACATCTTACTATAATTTACAATCTCTCTAGCTGTATGTATGCATGTATATATGTATGTATGTTAGCCATCTCTTCCCAGATGCCTGGACCAATCCTGAAAGTTTCAGTGGTTGCTCAAAGGACGACTGGCCCCGTTTAAGGTGAATGGGTCTAGGGTGTAGGTTCATTACATAAACTTTCCTATTCATGAGAACCCACCCACTTGGTTATAACAACAACCTTTTGTGCTTCGATACAGTCAACAATTAGTTTAAAATTCATTCTTGATCAAAATATGTGGATGTACCCTCCCCACTGTTCTAAGTGTTCCTAGACCGGTACATATACATGAAATCATGTTTTGCATGTAAATATATAGCACTAGGTACTGGGGATGGCATCAGAAGCAGTCAGTCAATTTTTTAAAAAGTTACAACCTTAGCAGTAGGTGTGGTTATTTTAAAATCTCATCAAATTATTTTGGTCCACAATTAGCTGCGCCTGACATTCTGGCACTGGGACATGGAATGCACAGGCAAGTCACCAGACCCACTTTATTTGCGTGCTGGTGATGCAATATATACAGTGCTGTGAATAAAGGGGTCTGGGACCGAGACTAATATAATGGATACTTTTATAATATAATGAATACTTTTATAATGGATACTTTTCTAGTATATAATTATATTTTGTGGTAAGGTGTGACCCAGTGTGTCCATGACTGGTTGTCCCCATAGCTGTGGTCCCATCCCAGAGCTCTCTCTATTTTGCTGGCCAGGTAAGAGAAGCTAGCTGGTTCAATTATATGAATGGATTACAATTGCAACACTAGAAGCTATCTAAAGTTGGAATCCCACAAGCCGTTGAGTACATTCTTACCTCTTTTTTTTGCTGTTGTAGAGGGTTATGGAAAACTTCAGCAAAAAAAGAAAGAATATGGAAACTATTGAGAGAGTCCAGCCATGTTACACACACGTGTGTGGGTACAAGTTCTTCATACATACAATGATTTTTATTATGGTGGATAAAAGTGACCCTACGGATCATGCCAAGGGAGTAGTATGATGACCAGTTGACATGATCAGTACGGGCAACCATCACACTAGAACTAATCAACCAGAAGGATGAAGAAAACATGAAACACATCAGTACTTATGACTGGGAGAAACCAAAAAAAAAAACAAGTTATGTTTTCAATATCAGTGTTAAGAGATCAAACAACAAGTAGTGAACAGATTTTCTTGTCCCCACTATATTTTCACATAAGCAATATTATTGTTCATGAAGTTATGCCCATGACCAATTATTATATAGTGTGGTAAATTGTAGACCAGTCTTTACATGACTCCTATGCTTCCAGGTGCTGGGATTCGGCACTAGGTCATGTGACCACAAACACATACAAGTTAGGACAGGGTCTCATTCAGACCACACGCCCTCCCATTTTAAACATATGCTTACAGAGGGCATGGCACAAGCACATGTATTAACACTGCAGCATGTTCCAGCTTACTTGAATAGCAGGACTCCTCAATGGTGACGGCTGAAGGAATGGCATCAGCAAGTATGAGGTACATCTAAGGAAATAAATGAAATGATATTTATTAATCAACACCCCAACATGTATGAGATAATTCACATACATTATTAACTATCACAGTAAAAATGCAACAGAATATAGCGGTCAGGACAACATGCAGCACAGCATAGTGGCAGGGTTGCCAACTACCCCGGCTCTTTGGGACAGTCCCAGAATAGCTCCTCTGTCATGGATCCTGGATTACTTACAAAAGTTCTAAACCCTCTCTGAAGATTTTTTTTCTCTTCCAACTATAAGAAAGCCACCTATTTTTCTTCCAAAGAAAGTGCTGCACAGACTTGCAGGCCACTGACGACATGTTGTTCCGGTTTAACAATGCGATGCATTCTAGTGCCCCAAATGATGATGAAGACAATGACGTACTATTTAAACCCTATTGAAGATGAACTATGGCTTGCTATTTAACTTATTATTAAGCTGTTTAAAAAAAATTTTTGTAATAAAAACGCAATAAAAAAAGAAGTGATTCTATGGCACAATCATGGCACAATTTTGTATCACTCATGCCATAATTAGCACAATTTCAATTCAAATAATTTTAACCCTTGGTTGGCTTAATTTGTGATTTGAAACCTGGCAACCCTGGGCCAGGACAATTATCCCAGCAGAGCAGAGCGTAGCTGAATCATCATACATAGACTGTATAAATTTTTCAGAATCCTGGATGTCTTTGTAAGGAAACTTCTCCATAACTATGGCACCTGTTAAGTTAAAAATACAATACAGGGCATATGCAGTTTCAACTGGTGCATGTTGTGAAAGTGTCAAAACTTTTAAAAGTATTATGCGGGTGAGCGGGTGACAATGCCAAAATGCCGATGATTCCTTCCTTATGTGGGTGAGTAGGAAGGTCTGCAGATGTGACCTCTGTACACCAGGGCCACATGGTGAGACTGTATGACTTGCTGTAGAGCCTGTATGTGGGTGATGTGGATGGAGTGCTGTGTCTGTGGGTGATGTGGATGGAGTGCTGTGTCTGTGGATGATGAAGGCAAGTGTCTGGGGTTCTGCTGCCAAACCTTCTCCTCCTATTCCTCCTCATTATAATCCCCAATACTAACGCAGTCTCCAATACCACATCATCGCTGGAACTTGCCATCCTTCTTTTTGCTCACAAAATGCACTATTTCAGAGTGTTCAACTTCTGCATTTCTGGTTATGAATGTGATTGGAGATAGAGAAATTAGTGGGTGGGGGAAATACTTTTTATGGGTACAAATTTCACCTAGCACTCCACCATTGATAATCTGTCATTAATATTGTGAACAGCAAGGATCGCTCAAGGTGTCGCATTGTGGGGATACGCTTCACAGCCTCGCTAAGCTACAGAACTTTGAACTAACTTCTAGTGTCAAAATGTCCTACCAACCTGTTCTAAGGTGGTTCAGTATCTGGTCTCCAATCTCCTTAGATTTCTCTAAATGAGCTGTATGAAGGTGCATGTTGGAAGGAAGCACTGCAAGAAGTGTTTTACCACCATTCAATACCCGAAGAGGCACAAAAGGACACACACAGGCGAAAAGCCCTTCAAGTGTGTGCGGTGTAGAAGAAGATTTAACTGAAAGCAGAATATGAAAAGGCAATGAGAATATATATCATGGGTGCATCACTTCTTTGCATTCAAGAAGAATACTGTTACCAGAAAATTTATCTGCAAGAATTGTTCAAAGTAGCTGCTCATGGTTGTTCTTGATCAAAATGATTTTGTGTTTGATCAAAACAAGTGTATACTTATTAATGTTTCTCTGTGCATTGAATCACACTGGGGCTTTGTAATATTAATATCATTAGCACCATATTAAAATTATGGGTGTGGTGATAATAGGTGAAGTGCTCCAATTATAACCACTGTGGAGTGCCATGAACTCTGGACTGTATTTCCAAGAAATGGTAAAAGGTTGACAATGAAGAAAACAAGTGTTGATAGAGAGGGAATCCCTTTATAGTTTCATGTTGCAGTCCTGGAGTAGAAGTTTTGTCCATTGCAAGAGCTCCTATGGGCCAAAATATGGCGATAATAGGCAAGTTACGTGCTAATAGGCACATCAGGACACACTGGTGAGAAGCCATTCAGGTGTCAGCTGTGCGGAAAAGATTTCAGCAGAAATTCCAATATGAAAAAAAGGTACATTCGGAGGCACATTGGACATAAAGCATTCCAGCATGACTACTGCAATAAGTGTTTCGCCTTGAGTCATCACCTGAAGCGGCAAATGAAGACATGCAGAAGTATGAGATGTGTGGAAACGAACCAAAAGCTAGTTGAGTCTGGATGCATTCTCCACCGATGCATTTTTAAGCAGCACGTGAAGACGCATACAGAAATGTGAGATTGTGTCAAAATGAACCAAAAGCTAGATGAGTCTGGAGGCATTCTCCACCAGATACATTTTCGGACATTTTACTAAAAATGGGGTTACATATGACCCCGCACTGGAATAATTAACACTCAATATGGTCCGTATTTTATCAATAGTATTATTACAAACCGAGTAGTCATCTGCTTGATTATAGTAAGATACTTTTGTTGTCTCCATTCATAGGGTGGGTACTTTTCAGACTATCTGGAAAGGTAGATTACAAACCACCGGATTCTAAAATTTACATAATGTTTGAAGGGCATGGTGTGCAGGAGTTTTTGCATGACCTACAACAAACCAAACGCTGTATAAGTCTGGAGGCAGTCTCCACCAGATGCATTTTTTAGCGGCACATTAAGACACACGCAGAAGTATGAGATGTGTGGAAACGAACTTCTAACCTGAGAAGGCATATCCAGTTCCATATTGGACATAGACCATTCCATTGTGGCAACTGCCACAAACGATTCTATTTTAGACACCACTTGAAGCGGCACATGAAAACAGACACAGAAGTATGAGATGTGTGGAAACAAACTTCTAACCTGAAAAGGCATATCCAATTCCACATTGGACATAGGCCATTCCAATGTGGCAACTGCCACAAATGCTTCTATTTAAGACACCACTTAAAGACATATAAAAACCCAGCACTACTTTGAGTTTCTTCAAAGTGAGAGCTTAAACAGGAATCTGTATTCTACATAATCATTGCACAAATGACAGTCAAATGCCACAATATATTGTTAACAGCTCTTTATACTCAAAAATCCAAAATGC
This sequence comes from Lycopodina hypogea, assembly GCA_963969325.1. NCBI lineage: Eukaryota > Metazoa > Porifera > Demospongiae > Poecilosclerida > Cladorhizidae > Lycopodina > Lycopodina hypogea. Next base: position 5,661,920 of record OZ017780.1, on the reverse strand, counting down.
TATCATCAGTATATTTCTTGCCTGCAATTGGTTGTCTACATTCTCATATGATAATATTAATAGATTTGTGCTTTCCTGTGTGTGTTTTTTTTAAGGGTTATCATTTACCAAAATTATTATTATTATTATTATTATTATTATTATTATTATTATTATTATTATTATTATTATTATTATTATTATTTATTTATTTATTTATTTATTTATTTATTTATATTTTTTTTACTATGCAACAAGTGTAAAAGCTTTGGTGCTCCTGGAGCAGTTTGAGAAGACCTGCTGCCCATTCATTTTTGTTCTTTCGTTTTGCTAATTGACAAGTGTTGAGATTTCATAATCAGGGAGCTCTTCAAAAAGTCCTGGTGCCATATTTTGATCAGGGTGTCAGCCACAGCAAACTGCTTGGTGCCACCTATGGCACCATAGTGCCAATTGGACACCCCTGCATGATATTACCCTGAACATGCCTACAGGAAGAGTTGTGACTCAGTCCTTTTCCTTACCATAGTAAAGTTGTGCTTGCATGCTCTGAATGTCTAGGCCCATTAATTTGACCGTCCATAAGTATCATAAAGTTTTGCCTTATTTTTGGCATTTTTGACCCAACATGCCGGGAACAAATGTTGTCAGGTGACCTAATTTTTTGGTCTAAATATGCACTCACACACATGCATGAAAAACACACACATGACTGTTATATAAGGATATGCCCTGCTACATTACCAAGTCTAGTTAAATTAATTAATTTTTATTTAATGTACGATGGCAGCAACTAGTCAACCCAAAGGGTATGAGTGCAAGTTTAGAGAAGCAATTAGTGAAGACTACTATTGCAACAAATGTGTCCACAGATAATGAAACAACCACAATGATGACCTGCATGCCATGGCTGCCCATGAACAGATGGGCACCACCACTGACAACCATCATGACCACAGCCACTTCAATGGAGACCACACTGTAGCGAGCTAGCTACCAAATAATTTCTATAAGAGTTGAACACTTTCTTTTGTTAAATCTGTAACAATAATTGATTTACAATCTGGAAAAGATCAACAGACTTACCAATAACCACATAATAATGTTATTTATGTTCCGTAGAATGTGCGTCATAAGGGCCCCTCCCTCCCCCCCCCCCCCCCCCCCCCAGTGAGGGACACTGTGACAGCCAAGGCCTACAAGTAGCGGACTGGTGTCTTGATTGGTCTGCCCAAGCAAGAGTGCACTGTAGGCTGTGGCGTGGTTGTTGTTGGTGGAGACAGAGCTGCTCAGGTTGGATGTGAAGCGGTGACAGGCTAAGGAGGAACAAGAGCAAGTCGACAATGCCCGCAGTGACAGCTTCAAAATTGTAATGTATTTCATTTTCAATCTTTTGAGATTTCTAAAAATGAGCATGAAGGTGCACAGTAGGAAACCATTATGGTGTGAGTTGTTTAAAAAAGGGTTTTAATACACTTCAAGGAATAAATAGGCACATAAGGACCCACACTGGGGAGAAGCCATTCTAGTGTCACCTTAATGAGAGATGCATGGACATGACGGTGGGACTTCAATGCTTGGCAGGGGTGGCATTCTCGGCACCACTTGGGAACATCATGTTTCAACCCGTGCCATACGAAACATGAGGAGATGTCACGTTGTGTTGGGCGGAAGCCGGCATGGGCAAGGCTGTGAATGGAATCAAAAGACTGTCCCTGTCCACTCTCAAGGGACTATTGGTCAAGGTTTACCCATGGAGACATCACAAAGGATGGTGCAGTCGTTCAACTGGATGTTGTCAAAACGAAGGCCAGTGATGGAGGTTTTATAGACAGCAATTTCATCTGAAGTGGCCTGATCAGCGGCCATCTGATGATAGTCGATTGTTGGGAGGAAAATAGCAGAAATATCTGGCCGAGAGAGTGCATCTGCAACAACATTATCTTTTCTACTGACATGGCACACCGACAACGTGATCTTTTCCACTGACATGGCGCACGTCGGTGGAAAACTCACTGATCAAGGACATGTGTCGAGTCTGATGGGGTGATCACTCAGCAGCACTGGCAAAGACTAAGGTGAGTGGTTTATGGTCAGTGAAGATAGTAAACTGAACTGGTGGCCTTCGATGTGGTGGCTAAAGTGTTTTACAGAGAGGAAGATGGCCAAGAGCTAGCAGTCGAAAGCACCGTATTTACTCTCGGCATTAGTGAGCTTCCTAGAGAAGAAAGCTACGGGACACCAGAGGCCATCCAGAAATTGCTCTAGTTTCCTGCTGACTGCCCTGTCCGATGCATCCACCATGAAACTGGTCTTTGCATTTGAATGGGGATGATGGAGGAACCTTAGTTCCAATTGGAATCAGGAGAATTTCCCAGGGTGGCACTCACCAGAGCCGATTTAGCTGGGAGAAAGGCTGACTGACATTTTGTGGTCCACTCAATCGCTTGCCCTTTGATCTTGGTGGCATCGTGGAGGGGATGGAGCTTGTCAGCCAACCTCGGCATGAAGCAACGGTAGTAGTTGATCATGCCTAGGAAGCGCTGGAGACTGACTTTGTTGGTGGGCACTGGAAAATCACTCACTGCTGTGACCCTAGACTCAAGGGGCATAATATCTGAGGTGGTGACATGGTGCCCAAGATAGATGAGCTCACTGACACCAAAAACATTCTTCTTACAGTTAATGACCATACCGTTGTTGAAGGGTAGGCAGAAGACATCATGGAGATGTGCTTCATGCTCATGATTGGTGCAGCTGGCAATTAGGATGCCATCCAGGTAGACGAAGACGAAATTGAGGTCACGCAGGATGCCGTCCATCAACGTCTGGAATGCCTGAGCTGCATTCTTCAGACCAAAAAACATGCAGAGGAACTCCCACAGCCCAAAGGAAGTGACAACTGCCGTTTTGGGAATATCTGCCGATGCGACAGGGATCAAGTAATAGATGCATACCAGATACATCTTGGACATGATCCTCTTGCCATCTAGGCTGCAATTGAAGTCTTGTACATGGGGTCAAAGGATACCTGTCGTCTATAGTATCATTGCTGAGGCATCAAAAGTCACCACATGGTCTCCAGCCACCACCTAGTTTCGGGACGATGTGAAGCGGTGAGGCCCAGGCAGAGTTGGAGCGTCTGATGTCACAGGCCAAAAATTTAATTGGGGTTACAGATATTAAATGCGAGTTTGTGAAATATGGAATAAACAACTTGTTTCCATACCCTAAAGTTTATTCATCGCTAACTATATGATATGCAAATGATGACGTTACACATTTCTGACCAATCAGATTTGATTAAAGAATCTTGTAACTGGCTCACGAAAACCTTGCTCCAGTAACCAGACAGTTTATCAGCAAAGCGGAGGGTAAAGGGTCTGGCTAAGCGAGACTAGGGTGCTGTGTACAGTGTGTGTGGTGTCTGTCTGTCTCTGTGTGTGTCTGTCTGTCTCTGTGTGTGTCTCTCTCTGTGCATGGCTGTCTGTCTCTGTGTGTATCTGTCTGTCTCTGTGTGTGTGGTGTCTGTCTATCTCTGTGTGTCTGTTGTGTATGTGTGTCTGCCTATCTGTGTGTTTCATAGTTGAGTTTTTGATGGACACGACCTGGAGTGCTAAATTAAAAGATTACCAGTTGCTGAATAACAAGTTGGGTTTCATTGGGTAGCTACAATCTCATGAATCATTATGCTGGTCCATCCTGACATACCAACTAGGCTCACAGAAGAACCTTTACTCATCTTTATGGTCTTAAGTTAACGTCATTTTCTGCCCAAAAGGTGCCACCAAATATGATTCTAACTTTATATGGCACTAAATTACAAGGAAAACATATTCAATTTGTGAGATGGTGCTTATTAATAGCAGCCATACAGGTAAAGTGTCCATAGGACTAGTCATGAGTAATTTAGATTCCTTTCAACATTAATTACAGACAAATGTAAGTCTGGAGAATTGTTAAGGTGTTAATATATAGATGGTGATATTGCTACATGCTCACTGAGGTTTATTCAGGTATGTGCAGGTATGTGGGTCTTTTAAAACTGCTTATAGTTAAGCGCCATTCATTTTTGTAGCACTTCTTTTTAGCAGAAAGTGAGATTAAGATCTTCAACACAAATCATCCAATCAGCCATCTTCTTCCTTCCCCACTTAATGTTAGCTGTGCTGTGCACTATTTGTCATATATCTCATCACTTCCTTCTGTTGACAACACCTCCACAATATAGAGAGCTGGAGAGGTCAGTGATGGGATGCTGTGATCTAATGAACTTGCCAGACATTCTCTGAAAGGCCTCGGTCAGCAACAATGTTCAAAGTTAAAATATGAGTCAACATTAGGAAGCAAGGTAACCATCGTTGAAATCAACTATGTTTTTTAGACTACAGCAGAAAAATGTTAACATTACATTGTGTGAATTTGACATGTTCTCACATGGAATTCTGAATCAACCTTGCTTCCTTACAAGCTCCATCTCATACAAGTGGTCCCTTGTATTTGTGCAATCATTATAGCATAGAAAGATTATGCAGAATTACCAATGGACACATCAGAAAAAATTTACTTCAAAAGAAAAATTGATTTGTTGGTCAAAATTTAGGCAACTCAAAAAGAAGAAATAAGATTTTTATATTAATTTTTAAATTTTGGATAATTTTAATGTCTCTATGACACTCACTATGTCCAACTATATTTTTTTTCCCCTCCAGGGGTGCCACATTTTCAAGAAAAAAATTGGGAGAAAGAAGAAAAAAGAAAAGAAAAAATATATATGAGAAAATTAAAGGATTTGAAAAAGGTGGGAAATAAAAGAAGGAAGAAAAAAAGAATGGGTGAAAGAAGAAAAGAAGGAAGAGAATAATAGGGGAAAGAGAAGAGAAGAAGAAAAAAAGATAAATGGAGAGGGGAAGAAAAAATGAGGAAAAAAAGGAAAGAGTGGAGTGGGAAGGGGAGGGGGGAGGATAGGCAGCATGGATTCCTGGCTAGGTTTTTTTTTTTTTTTTTTTTTTTTTGGCTTAGCATGCCAGTGCCTAACAATTAGGCCATGCTTCATTTAGGTTTTTTTCTAAATGTAAATATTTGGTAATATAATTCCCCTGGAAGTATCTAACTAATCATGAATATTTAAGATTTTTTGTACATAAAACTGAATTCCTTTTTCCCCACCAGGAGTGGCACTTTCAGAAAATTTTAATTTTTCCACAACATTAACCATGACATCAAACTACATGTCCTGTAATTTTCACCTTAACAGGTGCCATAGTTATGGAGGAGTAGCCTGACACACAGACATCCTCATTTCTGTTGTGTGCTGACAAGTGGACATAGTCTAGGATTTCATGTAAACAAAGGATAAATCCATCTATACCCTATCTGCAGCAGCAATGCTTCACTCCACTGGGAAAAGATAAACCTTGACTGGAATATGAAATAAAATCATTAATTAATCAAACAACATATTCTATAGACCTTTCTCAAAATATAAATACAAAGACTGAACTTGTGCACAAGACAAAACTTTGATAATCCTTTACCAATACAGATCAGACATGAACATCTTTTTTTTTAATTTTATACAGTACAATGACTGGTTTATACTATATGAATCATTGCTGTATCATCATCTATTAATGATCAACATGGATATTGTCTCTTTATGGCAACATTTTCACTCCCATATGGGCAGTGTCAACCAGTCTCAGAAAATGGACACACACATGAATAAAAACTGTATAAATTAGAACATTGTGCCTACCTCCCATGCATAGACTGTACTACGAGCATTTCCAACATCTTCTCCAGTCATCTTCTTCCTTTCAAACTGTCCTAATTTCACACCTTTAGGAATGAACGAGGTAGCAAATACTCCCAGTCCTGTCCCAGAGATACAGGAGGTTTTCACAGTGAGCTGTGCAGGGACTGGTAGTTCAGTGAAAGCCAGTGAACCTTGGTCATGGCCAACAGTGTAGTCTAGCTCTGGCAGAGGTCCATGGACTGGACACTCACCAGATGCTGCTTACTGCATTTGTCACAGACTGTAGGAGAACATTTGTGTAAGATAGGCAAGATTTTTTTTAAATTTTAAACCTACATAAATATTCATCCTCATTGTATACATGTTCATCTCCATCCTTCTGAGTACTGACACGTTTTAAACTTTCTGATTTGCTGTTGGGCATCTCACTGGTCAACCTGCAGAGTATTTAATAAGCGTGCACTGATGTCATCAATACATACAAAATATTTTAAATGTTATAAGTTAGATAGATAGATTAAACTTGTGATAAACAGGGGAGCATTTTCTTCACAATTAAAGAGTGAGTTTCACTCTGATGTCTTCTTTTTATTTTTCTCCTAAGAATGACTTCATGAGCTGTGAGGAGTACTCCATGATAGTTCCTTTACTGTGTGGCTATTGAGTTGTTAATTTCCCTGCAACTAGTGAAAAATAGTATTTCGTTTTGGCTACAGTAAAAAGTGTATTAGTCCGGTTTTGCCATGTTTGCCAGACTTGATGCCAGCCTAGTATATGCTGACTGTAGTTAAGAAAATTGTGCTTTCTTAAACACCATATGACATACTGAAAGGCTAAAGAGGAACTGGCTTACTCAGATGTTTCGCAGCAATTTGATTCATTGAAGTCATTGTCACTTAACCTGGCAAAGCTACAATAAATGGCTTCATTGGATGTTTTCCCTAACAAAATTAAATTAATAATAGCTTGCTAATACTACTCTCTCCTTGTATTCTACTTCATGTAACATGACATGCTACAATCACCAAAAGATAATATTATCTGAAAATTATAGCAATTTCTGCTGCAGTCGGTATTGTAGCTTGCCAAAAGCTACAACTCCCTCCTAGAGATGTGAGAGTGATCCTCCAGGTCTTTTATAATCTCACTATCACCACAACCAGCAGGTACACAGCATTCAGCCACTGAAAAATGTAGTGGTGTGTGACATGACTGTGCCACAAGTCACCTGCAGGCTTGACCACACTTACCATAGTGTGATTTCACCTCTTACCCACTGCCCCTAGTCAGAATTAGCCAACATCCCCCCCCCCACCTTCCCCTCTACACTTTCACCATGCTCTTTCAGCAGTCCCATTGCTCAATACGCATTTGACTCTAAAAATGATACTTATATGGAGCACAATTGTAGAATTAAGACATATTCCTTATAACCTGTTGTGGTCACACCTATTCCTGAGTTACACATATGAGATGAGTTTGAGAATAACATAACATGTAGTCAAGATTAAGTGTTGGTGTGGACACAAGTTGGTTCCTCTATAGTGCATGTCCCACCAGCAGTTGCTTGTCTGTGCACATGGTCTTCTGTTGCTGCTGCTCCATCTGACACATCTGCTGCACTGGGAGTGTCTCTCATGGATGCATCTCTCTGCAAAGAGGCGGTCAGCATCTGATAGAGAAGAGGTCTGTAGAAGATAAGGACCAGAGTTTGAGGAACCAAATACTTAGTAGCATGTCACATATGCATGCACACACACACATATGCAAACAAACATACATATACACAAGCACCCACCCACACACACTTACACAGACTCGTCATAGTGCAGAAGGTTCAGTTCCCCTGAGAGGAATTCTCTATCCAGAGGATCTTTAGGCTGGCCAGTTTCTTTAACATAAATAGAGCCTCAAAAACATGCATAGTTAGTGTAAAGGCCACACCTACCAGCAAGGAAAACTGAGCGTGTGTAGTTGTACTTGTTATATTCGAGATAATCTCTAATCAGTTCATTCAATAAGAGGTTCTGCTTGCATAACTTGGGCTTGGGCAGAGTGGGCTGCAAATATGTTAGCACAACTTGAAGACACGTGCAGTACATACATATATATAAAGTTAAATGGTCTCATCACTTTAGGCACCTGCTGGTCATTGAAGGCACCGTATAGCTCAGCTCTTAATTTTGCACGGACTTCAGATAGAATCCCACGCTTCTCCAACACATCCTTTAGAGCTAAATACATGTACACAGATATTAAATATAATGGGTGCAGCTAACATGTGAACTCTAAATGAAATAGCTACAATTAAATCTTTACGATTAATTTGTACACCTTCGAGATTATGATATATAGTATCTATCTATCTATCTATCTATCTATAAGTGAAAAATTCTGTGTGTATGTGCACAATAAATGGCCAAATGGCTAAACAGATTTTTCTGCAACATGCAGATGTGATTATAAAATATTTTTTCCTAAAGTGGTACCCCTGATGGGGAAAAAAAGGAAGTCAAAATTTATATTAAAAAAAAAAAAAAAAAAAAAAAAAAAAAAAAAAAGCCTTTAAAAAGGTCAAACTGGTCTCCCAATCCGAAACTCACTGTTCGAATTTAGAACTGGGTGCTCCCCTTCCCCCACTCCCCCTTCCTTATTGGGCCCCTTACGTGGTTCTCATGAAGTAAATTGGAGTTCGAACTTAAATGCTATAGGAAAAATTATTCCATGGTGCTTTGTTTATGACTAATTCAACCATGCCAGGTATCCTACCTGCATACTATGCAGAGATGACAAATCTCCCAGAAAAGAATCTCTATTTTCATGAGGCTTTGAAAGGAGCCCATTTCTCAGTGCAGATCTCCAATAACAACACATTTGGATGAATTCCAGTAGGAAAAAAAAAACACGCATTGAAGTGGAACAAACTCCTGAGGAAACAACTCTGTTTAGCCTCAAAACTTGAGCTGTCAAACAGTACTGCATGATAGCTAGTACCACAGTGCATTTTTTGGCCAGTTCACGACATTCTGCTAGTAAAAGAATCTGAAATTCAGCATGCAGAATTCAGTCAAGGAGAATAAGAAAAGGAAGCAATATTTATCATAGTTATCCTCATTCCACTCAGGGAAATGGTCACCCTTGCCCCATAATGCAAGACTCTGTGGACCACTGGCAGTCCTCAGTCCTCAGTGGTAGTGTTGCTTCTCCAGCACCCCCCCCCCCCCCCCCCCCCCCCAGGAGTTTGCCACCCTGTAATAGCTGTAAGCTGCGGGTTAAGAAAAAAAAAAGAAAAGGAAAAAAAAAACTCATTCAAGGAAAAAAAACTCATTCAAGGAAAAAAAACTCATTCAAGGATGGTTAAACCCTTTCACTGCAAAGTGAGGCCTATTAGCATCTCCTCTGAAAGGGCAGCCTCAGTGGACATTGCATCTGACCTAACCAAGGCAAAAGAGATAGGTGAGTGAGGAATGTCCAATAGTGATGGCACAAGGATGCTATCTCAAGATGAAGAAACTTTATCCCATCCCCTTGGACCATTTCCTTGGGCTGTGTCCACACCTGATGGACTATTGAGGAAGACAAACAAAGCTGCACTGGCAAGAGCTCTGCACTGGTGGAGGCCATGAACACAGTAGAGTGGGTCAAAGGTAATCAAGTTGCTTTAGAATATGTTGCCACTACTATTTTGTGAATGGTACTAGGTGAAGGGAGATTGAGAAACTGAATAGATGTTGTGTCACTTACCATGAAAAAAGTTCACTCATGTATATAAAATCCAGTTTTGGTGGTCTGAGGCACCCAGAGTCGCCCCTCAGGATTTAGCATAGCCCAAGTTAATCCCCTGGGTCAAGTTGTGTATGCATGCCAAGTTTTAGGACTCTAGGTCTGGTAGGCCATTAAGCCACATAGGTAGATAGATACAACAACCACAAGTTTTATATATTAGATTTGAAATTAGAAAAGAAGGAAGGGGGGGGGGGGGGGGGGGGGGGTGGGGGGAAGGGGAGGGGAAAAAGAAGCAGATAAGGTATGCAAAAAGGGGGTGGAAAGAAGGGCGGAAAAAAGAGCTAAGCCCTGGGATAAAACATGGAGTTTCTGCTTGGGAGACTTGTGCCTTAATCGCTTGATCATGGTTTATTTAAAGGGCTTCTTCATTTTCTTTTGTAAGCAAAATTTAAATTCGTCTTTTCCCCACTAGGAGTGCCACTGTTGTTTTCTTGGTGATAAACCTAGCGCCAGGCACCTAAGAATCATACCACCATTGGTTTGTGCGGCAACTGCAGCACATACTCCTTTCAAATCCAGGCATCTTTTTGGTATTTGTTTATCTTGCAAACAGCATGTCCATTATTGACACCTATGTGAGTTCATATAGTTCTTGTATCATGTATGACAGACATAGAGATAGTGTCAGTGGTTGTGTATGGGTGATTATCTAGCTATGTGAGAGAAATTCTTTATTATATTCCTCACAAATATATTTTGTCCCAAGCAACTCTGGGTACATTCTTATAGTTAATATAAAATTAATACTTGCAGCTGATTTCATGTTGTGTAATTAGCCTGTTCATACACATTCAAATATTCTTGCTGAAAAACTTCAGTCTCAATCAACCAAATAGTGGAGGTTTGACCACAGGAATGTCTGGCCCCAAGTTTGTCTAGCCTATGCCTAACTGCAAGTGAAGCCCGACTCACAGCCAGACTCACAGCCAGACTCACAGCCAGACTCACAGCCAGACTCACAGCCAGACTCACAGCCAGACTCACAGCCAGACTCACAGCCAGACTCACAGCCAGACTCACAGCCAGACTCACAGCCAGACTCACAGCCAGACTCACAGCCAGACTCACAGCCTGACTCACAGCCTGACTCACAGCCTGACTCACAGCCAGACTCTGGAGTCCACACCAGCCAACCTCACACTTCCAAATATTTGGACATTCTAAAAAATTTACCCCCCCCCCCTCCCTTTAACGAAATAACAAATCACACCATGGCCCCCCATAGCTTAACTTCCTTTCTTTTGATAGCTCTGTAGCTTCAAAATTAGAGGAATGGAGGAATATATATGCATGAACCACACATACTTTAATATTTTCTTATGCATCATCTCTATTTTTTGATTGCTATATTGCTCATCCCAGCAGAGCAAATTGTAGCTGATTTATCCTTCGTTCAAATCCTAGACTGCATCAATTTTTCAGAATCCAAAATCTCTTTGTGATGCAACTCTTAAATTATGTCACCATTTTAGGTGAAAATCACAGGACATATGCAGTTTCACCTGGTGCATGTTGTGAAAGCATAATTTATTTATTTATTTATTTATTTATTTTTATTTATTTTTTTTTTTTCCAGAATCCGGGTCTGGATTTCTTCCCCTCCCCCCTCCTTTCCCTCCCTTTTTTTCCCCATAGCTGGTAGCTAGACTTGCCTTTCCTTTAGCAGGTGGTGTTTTACTGTGGGGAATTCCTACCCAAACTATATCCAGCTTCTTACTTCTCCTGATATCCAAGGCTTCCACTGGATTAAAAAATTAATACATTATCATATGCACATTCCACCCCACCCAATTAATTCATAAAGAAGGTAAAGGATCGTGTGTGTTTTTGCTGTTGTTTTTTTTAAGTTGTTGGTCATGGACTGGACTGAGTTTGATAGTGGTAGAAAATTTGAAAGGGTGAGTAGCACTAGTAATCAGGGCTGGAGCCACCACCTTAGAAGATGAAGCAGCAGTCTTTAGTAAACAGCAGGATATTGGACTTTTCTGCATAGATTTGGGCTCAGTGTATGTGAGGTTTCAGGATTGGAGCTAGTAGCTGTCTTGGTCTAGTGGGTTAGCAGTGTCTTTTTCCTTATTTTCTAGCCATATGGTATACTTGCTCTTCTCTCCGCTGGGAGGTAAGCTGTGTTGCTCTCACTGTTGGTGGATGGCCAACAACAACACAGCAACTTACTTAATTACTAAGAAAAGAAAAAATGAAGAAGAAAAAAGTTAATTAGGAAACCATGTGACCTGGTAAAGAAATTGGGGAACTGGAGATTCATGCAAAACTGTGTCCAGGATGAAAATGAACCCTGAGAGTTGGCAGCACTGCCTTGCACATGAAAGGGTCTAGGGACATGGCAATATCAAAGTTGTTCTGCTGGAATGGGGAAGTGACTATATGTAATATAGCCTAGATTAGAATTTGTGGTTAATTTCTACACTGGCCTGGAGGTGGCAGAACAACTTTTGTATAGCCATGTCCCCAGACTTAACACACTTTCCCTCCTTAGGAATTTGGTAAAGGTTAACACTAATTATACCAGCTATAATCTCGCTTAGCCAAATCCTTTACATACCACTTCGTTGATAAACAGTGTGGTCACTATAAGCAGATTTTTATGAGTTAGTTACTAGACTTTGTAACCAAATCTGATTGGTCAGACCTGTACACATTATTGCAGAATCATATAGCTAAATTTTACAGGCAATCAATGTCCATTTCAATGCTTGCAAGTTACATAGTTCACAAACTGCTTTAAATATCTTCAACTATAATTATATTTTTGGCATAGAACACACTTCCAGTTGTGATCACGAAAAACTGGCAAAGCCCCCACCATACAGGAGACTAGCGAGAAACTATACCACACCTGACACCCAACATAATAATATTGACTGGACACTCACCACCAGAAAGATCATTCATTTTCTCTCTTCTGGTGTCCAGGTATTTTCAAAGCAATAAACGAGCAAACCTCTGTGGACCAGCTGACTCCAGATTGTGGGAACAAACGATCAATTCCCCACATCCAACTGGGTAGTTACCAATGGTTACAGCTACACAAATTACATCATGTGCCTACCGCACGTGACCGGTAGAACAATTATTTCGAAGCGCGTATCCATTTTTATTTCGCTCACTGGGTGTGTTCTTTGAGACTTCGCGTTGAGAATTGAGTAATTTTTCAGAAGTGGTACCTAGTGGAAGCTACTTTTCTTTTGTTTTCTGTGTGGGGAGACTGTAGGTATCTATTCCTTGACCTCCTACATTAATAATTGCCGCAGAAATGAAGTGGCAGTACAAAGAAGAGAAATGTTTTGGTAAGTTGAACAACCTAAGGTGTTAGCTAATTCACAGCCTTTGTCATCCCTCAAATAAATCCTACGCTCACACAGAAGTAAGAACTTCGGAGTCTGCGAAGATAAGGGAGAAGCACCCAGACCGAGTTCCAGTAAGTTTCACCGGTTCTGGTGGTTGTATGTGGTAATTGTGAATGCTAGACTGGTGTTGAAGTGGTGGTATGAATCACTTAATAGGCCAATTTAGAATTACCATGCTAGAATTTTTATCATGCAAGGGTTTTCTACCATTCTCTAAATAATTAAATAGAAATGAATTCTATATCAAAGATGAATGAGTTTCACAGCATTGCATTCCAATGTCACATTCTCTACTGGCCTCAGTATGGTGAGGTAAAACTATGTGAGAGGCAGAAATCAGATAGCTAATATTACACAATAGCTTTTTTTAATGGCAAGGTATTCGCTAAATAAAACTGTATATTGCTTGGAATAATACAAATGCCATTTGGATCATGTTTTCTTCTTTTTCTATTCCAATTCCTCCCACTCCCACCCAATTGTCCCTCAGGTGATAGTTGAAAAGGTGCAGGGTGCGAGAATCCCAGACCTGGACAGAAAGAAGTACCTGGTCCCTGGAGACTTGACAGGTGAGAAATGGAGACGCAGACAGAGAGGAACTTAAACGTTTTGTAATGCTTGAGTTACTTTTCAGGTAGTGGACCATGTTAAAGGCTGGTGCACAATAATGTTTAATAAACTGGAGTCCACAACTATTACGGTATGTGACATTCAATTTTTTTTCTTCCAAGAAATGTTTGAATAGAAATTAAGGTTGTTAAAGGATTTGATGGTGTCATGACATGTTCTATTGTATTATTATAACCCAGCCCTAAATTGGACTTACATGTGATTTAATACAGAGGTTTAGTATGCCTTTGGCTATGCTGCTGGTCGTCAGGTTTGTAGAACATCATGCTGAGTCATGCTGTCTTGAGTACTGCAGCACAATGACATCTGGTCACCATGTCCATGTTTGGTCCAGCATGTCATTCAGGATGAGTTTTGTTGAGTGTAACAGGTATATATTTAACTTGCATGGTTTGTGTTCTTATTATAGCAATTTTGGAAGAATAAAATAGTAATATCAAGTGCTGGAAGTGCCCACACCTGTGCTTCAAACAATTAGCAGATGGTTTCTTTGTTCCAAATTTGTTCTTGTGCTGATTACATTCATTAATTTGTTGAAGGATTTGTTGTGGAGGGATGGAAGAGTCATTAGTAAGCCATCACGTGCCAGGCTATTCGGGTGTTGCTGCTCCAGTTATCAGACACCAAATCTCTGTGATCCACTGTAGTACCTACACTCTCCCTGCAGTTGACAAAATAAAAGATTATCACAGTCTTTTCTGGTCAAGGCTTTACCCCCTCAACCATTTCTTTTTCTTATGATTCACTTTTATAAACATATTTGGTCTTAACTTTCTTGCTCCCGCAAATTTCATTGATGAGGTTGGACCAACCCACCAGCCAGCGTAAGGCCATGTGGCACACCTCAGGTGACCTCAGGTGACCTCAGGTGACCTTGGTGAAAGTGTTGTGATCATTGCCCCCCATGGCACTTTTGCAAGTCTGTTCCTCCATATTTGGCATGTTGGACTTGAGACTCTCACCACCACTAAGCATTACCATTTTATTATCATGCTCTTCTCATTTCGTTTTCTCCATTGCTTGTCATTGGTTCTACTATACTCAACATTTCTTCAACCTCCTCTAGTATCTTCAACTTCCTTTGATATCTTCAACTTCCTCTGCTACCTTCAATTTCCTCTGGTACTTTCAACTTGAAAGCCGTCGTCAGTACTAATATTCTTTGTCTAAACCTGCTTGCTACTGTGCATGTTTTATAAAAATAAAAAATACCAGTGTTTTATTGGACACAGATGTTCAGCCAATATGTAGGGGTTCATATTTGCACATACAAACACACACAGGAACATACCACAATATGGTGAAGTCTGTGTGTGTGTGTGTGTGTGTGTGTGTGTGTGTGTGTGTGTGTGTGTGTGTGTGTGTGTGTGTGTGTGTGTGTGTGTGTGTGTGTGTTGTGAATGGACATTGTTGTCTTAATTCATTCTTTATCGGTATTGGTTTCTCTTATCACCAGAATATATTAAGATTCAATTTGTATACATTTTATGTATTAGTAAGTGGCCTGATATTTCCATCAACAACATCCCTCGATGATTTGACTGTGTAAACAGCTCCAACTACACCATTAAACAGAGTTTGGACATGAAACATTCCTGTTGAGAAAGTGCACCACTTAGAGAAGCACTCAGTGCAGGAATGGAGAGACTGTCAGTGAGGCATGTAATCCACTGGGACAGTTGCTGCCACTTCTGAGAAGTGATTTGGCCAGAGCAACAGTTTTTGATCCTCATAAGTTACTGTAAATCCAGAAATTCTAACGATAATTTTAATCTAACAAATATAAGGATTGATGCCTACTCGTTATAACAAAAATCGTTAATATTATTAAATTCATATCAGGCAAATATACCTGAAAGCTAAATATTTTCAAACAATCTAGCGAAACTCTGTGATGTCTTTGTGGCATTGGCTTTAATATACTAGCAAAGTCAGTGAGTCAACCTCAAACCTTGAAGCTTCTGGGTGTGCAGCTGTTGAAGTTGTAATGAAGGAAAGTGACCATTTGGTGCTGCAAAGTAATGTAGTTGGTTAGGCTACAAATTTGTAGATACAGAATTACTTTTCTTCAGTGCACAGATGAAAAATATAGTAAAAGTGTTATTTTCTTAAACTTATTGTGGTACCAATAAGAAATATACCACTATCCAGTAGTGTGTTCCTAATCACTGTTTAGCCCCCCCCCCCCTCTCCTTCCATTTCACTTCTGGTGTGGGTGTGGGTATGTAGGGGTGTGTGGGAGAGGATTGGTTGCTCTGCATAAAGTCTGATCCATACCAGTTCAGGAGTTCTGGTAAAGGAGTGTTCTTCATCTCAGTCTCTAGCCTCCTATACATAATTAATGCATGCAACACCAGAAATAGTGTATTTTTATGTAAATGAATTTGATGTGGTTTAGTGGAAGTGTGTATGGCAAGTCCACACTGATCAATTCTTGTCCAAGTTGAGTAATCTATTGTTGACTCAGGTTTGAAAGTTTCGTGACTTACCACCAAGAAGGGTAATGGAGGAACTATGAGGACAACTATTTCACTAGCGTAGAATAATTACCATAGAATAATTACTGTGGAATAATTATGGTGGAATTATTACCTTACAATAATACAGTTGAATAATTACAGTGGAATGATTACAGTGATGGATCCACAAAGTAGCAGAGGGGTAGATTTGAACAAATTTCAGGGAGCTTGAGGTGAACTAGCACCTAGCTTGATATATTCTGCTGAACAATGAATTTTTTTAAAGTTTAGCGTAAAATTCTATATATATATATATATATATATATATATATATATATTTTTTTTTTTTTTTTTTTTTTTTTTTTTTTTCCAAATCATTCACTGCAAGCAACTCTTGTATAACCAGTTCTCTCTCTGCTTAGAGTGATTGCTGAGGTTCCTCCCCATAAAAATGCTATGTTTTACGACCTCACCCCATCAGATATTTCTGAGTTTTCAGCTTTGAATGAAAGCTTGGCTGTTTGGTAAGTAGTGGTGATAGGAATTAGTGTGGAATTTCTTGATTATTTCTGTGCTTTCTGGGATATGCTTGTCAAATTTTATTTTGACTTGATGGGGAGAGTACTTGCTCATTGACCTTCCCTTCCCCACTTGGATCCACCACTGATAAAGGAGTATTTTGTAAAGTTGGCTGTCTAGTTAGTAGTTGTGGTAGGAATTGCTATGGATATAATGCTTTCTGGGATCTGCTTGTTTATTTTATAGTTGGGAGAAGGTGGAGGGAGCACTTGCCTGAACTCCTGCTCCCCTAGTAATGATTAAGCCTGAGTTTTCATTGACAATATTCTCTTGTATTTATTGTTTTTATTTGTTTATGGTCAGAAGTGCACAGTTTAAAAACATTTTGTATTCCTGTGTCCCCAATAGTGTAGTAATGATTAAGCCTGAGTTTTCATCGACAATATTCTCTTGTATTTATTGTTTTTATTTGTTTATGGTCAGAAGTGCACAGTTTAACAACATTTTGTATTTCTGTGTCCCCAACATGCTATTATCAAGTAATTATGTTTGTGCTTCAACCATCCACACCAAGTTGATGTGGATGCTGTGTATGTCCCATTTCTTAATAGAACTAGTTAAAACCACATCTTATTCACAGTATTCTCAGTTGTATTCTGCAATATTATTATATTATGCGTTTTGGAGACTGGAATTATTTGTCCAACAACCCTTTACCATTTATCCTGCTCTGTGTTTTGTAGTTGCACAGTTTATGCATGTGCTGCGACAGAGAATCCAGCTGGGGGCCACAGAGTCCATCTACCTCATGGTCAATGGGGTCACTCCAACTACAAGGTCTGTACTAAACACACACACACACACACACACACACACACACACACACACACACACACACACACACACACACACACACACACACACACACATCACTCTGCTACTCATATATCCCCCACCCCCCCCCCCCCCCGGAGCTATTGGTGAATGTACATAGCATTTAGTCGGTAGTCAATGTTGCATTTCATAGGGACATTATTGAGCTCTCTTCATTGTATGTGTGACCTAGCTTTTAATACCTGTAGTCACCCTGTACACATTACAATTGTTATTCAGGTTTATCCCAATCTGAAGTGATGTTAATTCAGTTCATGCCTCTTAAATCATGCTCAATTTTATGTGATGTTGATCCATTGTGTGTTCTCATAGAGCTAGTGTATATGCTTCAAGAGGTAGTGGATTAATTTATTCATTTATTTTCTCTTTTTTTAATTTTTATTCCTTTGTATCTATTAGCAAACCCCCCCCCCCCCACCATATGGGTTGTGTTTTTTTAATCAGCCTGCAGCATTAACCAACTTTTTCAGTTTACGTAATGCAATATGTTGGAATTATGGACACTAATCTCATTAATCAAACACATGATACAATTAATGAACATTACCGTAGAAATAACGTTTGTTTTTGGTAGTGAAAACAACTTGCAGTGAGTGTGTCTAATGAACAGATCACATCCATAGCCACACCCACAAGATGATAGTAGCATTCTCCTGGTCATGTGGGGACCACATGCCCAATTTCATTGAACTTCGTTATTAGCTTTGTGATGTACACTGGGGTTCCCTAATCAATCCCTGAAAGTTTTGTGCCCTCCAGAGATTTGGAAGGAGTGGAGTCTGCACAAACAGACAAACTAACAAAATATCTGATCTGGGAGTGCTCTGGGTCTGTTTGGATTCTAATCATCCAGGAAATCTTGAGATAAACCAGATGACCCTCCTCCATGTTACTAATCAGGCAAGACATAATGGTGCCATAAATGTAAATGTAATTTTACACTGTACAGTCTATGATATACAATTTCATTTGTCAGTCAAATATCCCAGGCAAGGCCAGGTACCTCAGCATATTATCTAATACTAAACTAATACAAGCAGATCAGTAGTCTATGCAAAGCAGACAAAACACACAAGGAATCTTCCTTCTCACCCCAAAACTATTTACTGTGTAAACCACCATATAGCTAATCTAGTAGGATGGTAATATTGTGATATTCTAGACAGCTGGTAATATTGTGATACTCTAGCCAGCTGGTAATATTGTGATACTCTAGTGTGTGTGTGTTACATCATCTTGTGGGTCATCTTGTGGGGAGCCATGTGGACTGACATCACCAACACCTCCCCCACCCTACATAATCCCGACCAGTACAGGCAGTGTGATCATGCAAAGGTCATTATGACGTAAACATGACATAAGACATCCTCTAACATATGTTATTTTTAGATGTTAAACTTGTAGTCTCAGTTTCCTGGACAACCATATTGAACTTATTTGTACTGGCACAGCAAATACTTGTCGGTGGAGTTTGAGAGGGAAGTTGTTCTTCCTGAATTCTTTTGGTGAGTATATTTTGACTGCAGATTATGAATCTGCATAGGAAAGGTCAACTCTTAAATTATACATAACCCTAGCCATAAACCCACTCACTCAATTAAAATCAACTGAAAATACTAAGAACACTAGAGATGGCATAATATGATGCAACTATGTTCCTGAGGAAGTTTACTAAGAACAACAAGATCAACAAGATCAACAAGATCAACAACAAATACATTGGACTCTGTGACACACACTGCGTGAAATCGCGTGTAAAAAGTGCCTAGTTTTGTCATTGCCAATTGCAAAATTTATTGAATAGATTTCAGTTCCCTTCAATGTTGAAAGTTGCCTAGAACCAGTTAAGATTTTGTGGTTTCATCCTTTGAACCAACTTCACTAATTATGAACAGAGTCCAAGACTCTGTTGTTCTGCTTGTTGGTTGGTTGACATAGGGTAACCTTATTTAAAGGCTAGGAAGCCTCATGTCATGTGATGGCTAGATAGCCTCAGGTCATGTGATGGCTAGATAGCCTCAGGTCATGTGCTAACAGATTTCCTAAGGTGATGTGCTGTTAGATAGACCTAGAACTGCCAGGCTTGATCCAGTTGTTCTACCATCAGTGATTTTAGCTAAGCATGGTCTCTCTCATGGTATTTCTATATGGTCCTCACCTTTGCCTGGCCTTGTCTGGGGAGGCTGTGGTGAAATTGAAAGTCGTCTTTTGCTAATCACAGTGTGTGACCTTATGTAGAAGGAAACCTTGCCACTGAGCTGCAGTGTTTTGCCTAGTGCCTCACATGACATGGTAATATTCCAGCAATGCAAATCAAGCCTTGTTGAATACTTAGTGCTTGGAATGGTTTCCTGCCTAATATTAAATGCTTATGTGAATAATTTAATGACAATGATAGCAGCAACAACAAAAAAGTGTAGGATTCTGAAAGGCCATTTTAGCCTTCAACATCACCCACTGTCACGTAATTGATGCACAAGAAATATTGAAGTTTAAAAAGAGTGACAAAGTCTTGAACAGGCAGCGAGAAGTTTAGCACTACATAATGCATAGTTTCCTCTTCTTGATCAAGACAGCAACATTGAAGTCGAAATCCTTCACCTCCTTTTTATACGAAGCTGATTTATGCCTACTTTCAGGAAGATGGTGTTGCTTCCATTTTGACTTTCTTGCTTTCAGCTGAGTTGCAAGGAAACAACTCCCATGACTGCAGAGCTAGTGAGGTGATGTGAATGAGTGGTTGGGTGGCTCAGCTTCAGGTACAAGCAAATCCCGAATTATCTAACCAAGTTACACAGATATAAATTTGATGATGCATTACTTCAATCAAGATTATCTTTAATTATCAAATGCATGTTCGTGATACAACATCAGTTATTTGCCACTATCCACGGTCATTGTTTTGTGCCTACAAATAAAATAAAAAAATTTCCTATGTGCTATGATTTAAAAAAAAAGTAAATAAAGAAATAATTTTAAAAATTGTTTTGTTGCCTTTTCTTGGGTTTATTGTTTTCTTATATCAGGATCTTTAAATTATTCCGATGATTTTTCTATATTGTTTTCTTTGAATTTCTCAAATATATATTTCAGTTGCCTGGTATAAATCAAACCAAAAAGTTATAAGTCAACCATAACTTCGATCTCATATCTGTTAATAACTTATTTATAGGTTCCTAATGTTTCAAACTTCTTATACCACATGAAAGACCTTTCTTTGCTCTTGAACATGATTGGTCCACATTAGGATGAATCCAATCAACAGGAAAATGACTATGCTTAGAAGTGAAGAGGTGTAAATGATAGTAGTCATGCGCTTCATGAAGCCAATAAGTTGCTAATTGCATTCTGCACTTATAATTCCTAATGCTCCCAATATTGCTATGAACACTAGCAACCCACAATCCAGATATTCTTCACTGGATCTGTTTTTAGTAGTTTCACTTATCATTTCCCAGTACAGTACATGCATACCACCCCCCCCCCCCCTCATATTATGTATTAGTGTGGGCTTTTTTCAAATTTGCCATGCCATTGGCGCTGCCAGATATGTCTACAGTTTATGTATGTATACATGATGGGTAGTTGTACTGTTGCAGATAGTAACACCTGTTGGTCGCCGTAACCAGCATTCCGTTGTGCTCCACACATATGGGGGTTGGGCAGTGCCTACATCTCAAAGATAAACCTCATCCGTTCGTTGCTATCACAAAAACTTAAGATACGAGTAAGGGGTCAATTTCTGAATCACTTGAGAACTTACAGTCTTCCTCTTTCTTATGTGACAGGGATACATTTTAGGACTGATCTGTGAGATTGTTTGATTCAAACATGTTAGCTTGACATTTTGTAAAAATAT
>OZ017780.1:5603564-5640468 GCA_963969325.1 Lycopodina hypogea | reverse complement strand
CCCCCCCCTCATTATGTATTAGAGCCTAAGAGGGTATACCTGGCCATGCCAGTGTACGGCTGTGGTATCATTGTTGATGCCGTACTGTCCTGCGATGACCTTGATAGCATGTTAAGTGCACCAGCTTGGTACAACTGAAGTAGCTCAGAGGACCAACTGTTGGTGAGCCTCCATGAAAGTTGGGTACAGTTTTGAATCACAGAAGCTAGACCTTCAGCCTTGAAGTAATTGCAGAAAGTTTCCCAGAGCACTGGATCTGCAAATTAGCTTTTGCTCACATCGGGATCAGTCATTCATGTGTGGATTAAGAAATCCGAAATGGTATGGACATTTCTGTATTCGATAGCATTGTCAGGCACCTCTGTTATATCTCTACTGCTTTGCATCTTCAACTCCAGCGGTCACTTGGAAAATGACGGGATACTCACCCAGTCTAAATTTTGGCCCATCTTGGTTGGTTGACTTTTTATATACAGGAGTTCCGAGTTAGCTTTGTCCTCAAATCAGGCAGTCACTTCCTCAAATCAGTCTTTCTCGTCCTGCCTATCGGCTGAAGTGTGGGCTTTTTTCTTTTTTTTTTCAAATTTGCCATGCCATTGGCGCTGCCAGATATGTCTACAGTTATGTATGTATACATGATGGGTAGTTGTACTGTTGCAGATAGTAACACCTGTTGGTCGCCGTAACCAGCATTCCGTTGTGCTCCACACATATGGGGGTTGGGCAGTGCCTACATCTCAAAGATTAACCTCATCCGTTCGTTGCTATCACAAAAACTTAAGATACGAGTAAGGGGTCAGTTTCTGAATCACTTGAGAACTTACAGTCTTCCTCTTTCTTATGTGACAGGGATACATTTTAGGACTGATCTGTGAGATTGTTTGATTCAAACATGTTAGCTTGACATTTGTAAAATATCAGTGTCAATCCAGGGTTACTGTTTGGCAGGAGGGGGGGTGGGTTGTTTATTCTTGTTGGGTTTTGTTTGTTTGTTTTCGGGTGTGGGATATGTATTTGCACTGGATATATCAGAATCTGGAACAATTATGATCCCCCCCCCCCCCCCATCAGTTAGTCAATAGATTGCATATTGTTCACTTGCATTCCAATTAGTTGTAGTGGTCGGCAATAATGACTTGTTTGTTTATTTTATTGTCCTCTGCAGTTCCAGCATGTCTGTGATCTACGAGCAGCACAAAGATGAGGATGGCTTTGTGTACATGGCATACAGTGGGGAGAACAGTATGGGTTGAACCCTGCCCCAGTGATTAGTTATATACCAACATGGTCTAAGCTTTATTCATTGTCGACGTATATGTGCTCCCTCTGTTATCTTTACATTCATACGTATGTTTACTGTGTGCGTGTGTTGTTATTGTTCAACTTGGCCCAATGCAAGACACTAATGGCCAAAGATTTGTTGTGCAATCAATTTTGGTACATGTGATTTAAATTGAAATGTTGGTGTTTTTTTTGTTTGGTTTTTTTAATTTCTGGAACATGACATTTGAGTGTTTCTTGCATGTAATACTCTCAGAGCTTATGCAACAGATGGTTAGTGCAGTTCCAATTGTGAACTGATTGTATTCCAATAGCAGTGAACTCTCACACAATAATTATTATAGTAGCTGTAATTACAAGAAGGGGCTAACTTTAATTAAACAACCAGCTGATCAAAACTGGCAACCTTATGAAAATATTTTTCATTAAATCTTTGCAGACATCTGACTGTCTGGTTGGGGTGAACAGATGTGCACCTACAACATGTTCTGGCCTCAGTTTTTTTTTGTTTTTTTTTTGTAATTTTTAAAATGTTATGCAATAGTCAAATTTCTGTCTTTCAGATTCTGTTTGTATGATATGGCTAGTGTGGCTAAGTATGTGGTCTAGTGAGGACAATGAGAAGGGAAGATCTGATTGTTGTCCTGTCCAAGATGTATATATAAATTCAGCTAAATTAGCCCACAAGGGAGAAAAGGAGGCGTTCCCCCTATTCGGCATTAGAGTAATGATTACAACGACCTGTACCAATTGGCAGTGGGAATCATGTTACGACCAGAACCTCCCTCTCCTTCCACAGCCGTCCCAGTCAGGCAGCAGGAAGTCTTGCAACACCAACACCAGAAAGAGCAGCAGGGAATTGCTGAACAATTTACCCAGCCAGTTTTGACTTCTTCACCCAAGCATGGGGTTTGGCAATGGATAACCTTCAGAGAAGTTGTGTTTGTGTTTCTCCTGTGCAGTTCTGGTGTCTTCCTGTTCAACTCAAGAGATTCCATCATGTTTGAGTCCATCTGGAAGAAATCAATAGACATATTTCAATATACCAACAAAAAGTTTCCAATGGATGAGGAAAAAATGTACATTCCAAGCCTAATTGGTACTTGGTGATAGCTAGCTTGCTAGATAGATATGTACCTCTGTGAGTGAAGTGTGGTTGGAGTGAAAGGAGGGGAAAGGAATTCCTTCTATGATGGAGGTGGCACAAGCTAAGAGAACTTTATCCCAAACCTATTTCTAAATGTAGTCTCCAATTAATATAATTTTTTCTGTTGCATTTCACAAATTGACAAGTTAATTATAAATATTAATCCAATAGGCAATTCAATAAGATTATGGTGGTGATGGTGGGGGGATGCTAAGGGTGAACATGTGCTTGTAACATGGTGTATTGTGCTGTGTTCATTTCATGGACATGCAGTATCCAGAATGACATATCCTATTTTAAACATGACTTTCAGTAAAACCTGTCCTCTCATAATACATGTACTCCTGTAAGACATGTCCACCTGTAAGACATGCCCTTAAGTAATACATGGACTTCTATAATACACATCAGTAAGACCTGTCCTCCTGTATGATATGCCATCCTGTAAAACGTACTCCTGTAAGACATGTACGCCTGTTAGACATGGCCTCTTATAAGACATACCCTGAAGTAAGACTTGTCCTCATGTAAAACATGTCTTCCAGTAAGACATCCTTCTGTAAGGTATGCCATCCTGAAGACATGCGCTTCTGCAAGACATGTCCTACACAGCATGACCTCCCTTAAGATAAATGTTCCCATAATACATTTCATCCTGTAAGATATGTATTACAGAAATACATGTCCTCCTACAAGACATGTACTCTCCAAAGACAATTTTGTGACCACAGCCCACCAAAGGCAATATGCCCAAGGCGAACTGTGTGCTAGTAATATCAACAACAAAAAGTGATCATAATAATGAAATGTATTTCTTATAGTAAGCACCTTCAACATTTATTATTCAAAAAGGAGTAATTTTTCTTTCTTCTAATTTTTTTCGCATCACCACTTCTTGTATGCTTCTAGTGTAATCTTTATCAGCATCCCTATTTGTTTCTTCATGTTCCAATTAGTGTTTCCTTTTGATCTTATTGTTATCAATATTGTAAATTTTCTTAGTAACACATGCCATTTTCCTGCATTTACAAACGGGACAATGAATGGTGAATGGAAGAAAGAAAAATCTATATGAACTCATTTATTCACTAATTAATGCTACGATAAGATGTTAGTATCAATTGTATTTCTTTATAACAGAAAATTACAGAGAAAGAGTGAATCCCTTCTTTTTAATGGCTTGTGTTAGTGATTATTTAGTTATTAGTTTGCACCCTCTCCCTGTCCAGGCCACTTCCAGTCGTGTCAGATTTGGATGGTGATGGGAACATGGATATGTTGTTAATTACATATGACAACATCCTGAAGATGTTTACCTTTGTCAGCTCCAGCAACATATACGTGCCTCTGGACTCCCAGCCGCGCATGGTGGAAGTGGTGAGAGAGAGAGAGTGTGTGGATGGGTGGGTGTGTGTGTATTGGTGATGATATTAATACTGTCAGTTTTTTTCCCTCCATTAAGGGTTCGATAGATATCATGGACTACAGCAGTACTGACAGCAGCAGACCAGTTGCCATGGCTACAGGGTACCTCCAGAGGTACCAGTCCATGGTGCAGATGCGGAAGCAGGTGGTCGTTGTCCTCCTCTCTGATTGGATGGTAATCTGCTTGGACCACACCCTCAAGCTGCTATGGAAGGCACAAGTGGAAGAGAGGGAAAAAGAAACACTTCACTACTCCATATCGTGAGTGTGATGAGTAAAGATGGTAGTCAAGGGGGATTGGAGCATGCAGACCATGAAATTACATCATGACATCAGACATTTTCTGACCATTTTATGCCTTTGCCTGAATTTGATCAAACAAAATGTCTGAGCAATGTTTAAACAACTAAAGCTACTCACTTTTTTACTGAAGAACCAGATGTTCTTCAACCTCAGTTTCATAATCTTTTATATCTTAATTTTAATATCAGATCAATGTCTGAAACAGGCAGAATAAAATTGATTTTGATCAGACGAATTGTTTAGTTATATTCTGTTGTTATTTCAATCTCTGAACATGTAAATACATGTTTGTTATGTCTGTGAGGATGGGTAGTGTGTATGCATGGGCAGTCTAGCGTGTGTGGAGCATTGTGGGATCTTTATGTGTGTGTAAGAAGATGTAAAAATGTTTAGAGTCCACTAGCAGAGGTTGCGGGTATAACAGGAGAAAATTTAATTTATGGTGACTATGTAACATGGCACATCACAGCATCACTCAGTTTTATTGGACTATATAGTCACAATACTTCCCATCTGATCATTATAATTTGAATGTCTGAAATGGTTTATCCAATGCATTGTGGTTTCCAGAACATACCCTGAGCTAACATGACAGCTGTCAGTTTTCATATCAAGTGAATTTTTGTGCAAATCAATTAGCTTAATTATATAAAAGAGTATTTTAGAACACAATACAGATTAGAATCATTTTGTATATAACATACAACAAATACACACTTGTAAAATAGCCTTTTGTGACCTTAGAGTTTGACACCTGCAGTCATGAATCCTTCGACTGGTACAAGTCATCCTCTGCACATAGTTACAATAACCATTTGGCCAGGCATTGTACCTATTAATATGCTATGTATTGTTATATATTCTTATATATGTACCTGCATGCATCTGTTTGTCATTCCTCTTTCGTCTCTGTGTGTGCAGAGAAGCGGCCATATTGGTGAGTTCTGTTGGCATCCATAAAGGTGACTACGGGTCTGTCTTCATAGGAGGTAGAGAGATGGATCCTAAGAACATGGAGCAGAGCGTTAACAGGTCATTCTCTACTGGAATACTAAAGTTTTGTGTGTGTTTCTTGTTACCACTTTACTCTCTCTTCTGGTTTGTGTATGCTAGTTAAGGAATGTGCTCTATTTTTTATTTTCTTGGCTGTAGACTTGGTCGAGTAGTGACTGAGAAGAATGAGGAGAAGATGGTAATGTCTTGTCTCTCATTTCTTTTAAAGCCAATCAGTAATTTCTAATGGAATTGTCATTTTCCCACATATATATCTTTTTTCTCTCACCCACTTCCTCCCAATCCTCTCCTTACTTCCTTGTTCTCTCTGCTGCCACACCCTTTTTGTGTTTACCCTTATGATCACATCCTCTTTTCCTCCTTCACCAATCCCCTCGATCCCCTTCTGTCTGTACATGTGCATATACTTCCCTCACTCCATGGTCCTACTTCTCCTTGACTTCCTTCTCTTCCTCCACTTTTCCCCTCCTCATTCTCCTCCTCTCCTTCCTCCTCCTCTTCCCCTCCTCCTCCCCCTCCTCCTATTTAGTTGAAGTCTCTGGGACACTATTCAATGTTTGCTCTGGAGGGTAGAGGAGGTGTGGTCAGGTGGCACCACACGCCCAATGACTTTGAACAGACCAGCGCCTACTCCCCTGTAAGTTCAGCAGCTGGGTGGTGAGGAAAGGGAGGGGGAGGTTGTTCCCTTTATTCCACCACAAGTATAGTCACGTAAGGTCCACTCACAGACAATGCTTCCATGGTCCTCCCTGTTAGTAAAGGCACAGCCATGGCCCTCCCTGTCAGTGAAGGCACAGCCATGGCCCTCCCTGTTAGTAAAGACGCAGCCATGGCCCTCCCTGTCAGTGAAGGCACAGCCATGGTCCTCCCTGTTAGTAAAGGCACAGCCATGGTCCTCCCTGTTAGTGAAGGCACAGCCATGGCCCTCCCTGTCAGTGAAGGCACAGCCATGGCCCTCCCTGTCAGTGAAGGCACAGCCATGGCCCTCCCTGTCAGTGAAGGCACAGCCATGGCCTTCCCTGTCAGTAAAGGCACAGCCATGGCCCTCCCTGTCAGTAAAGGCACAGCCATGGCCCTCCCTGTCAGTGAAGGCACAGCCATGGCCCTCCCTGTTAGTAAAGGCACAGCCATGGCCCTCCCTGTCAGTAAAGGCACGGCCATGGTCCTCCCTGTTAGTAAAGGCACAGCCATGGCCCTCCTGGTCTCAGACGTATGGCCATGGATTCACTATAAGCACAATCATGGCAAGCAGTATATTCATGAGATAAATGTTTGGACAAGCTGATTCTCTGGTCTGTCAGTTTAAATTTCCATTTGCTGGCCATACAGCACACACAGGGTATTGCCAATTATGATGATTACAATGTTATCAAAACTGTTTCAACTTTGTGTTATCTGGTCTGTGTTCAAGTTTTGCGGTCACAATCAGATGTTCTATTCTAAGCCTTTAAATTCCGTGAGGTGTACAAAGGCAGGTAAGTCCTGCAACCAAATGTGTTTTATAGAGCTCAACAATTCCAGGAGGAATTTCTATTAGCATAGATCCATTAATAGACCTTACCAATGACAATGACAATCTTGGGCACCATTGACTGTGAGTTTTCAATGTACACATTCAAGTAGTGACCGTCATTGTGCAGTTGCCAGACAACAAGCGGCGACAATGCCGGCCTCTATTCTTAACAACCTCTTAACTACATGGGAATTCTGACTCTCGCTGCAGGAAGTGTCGTCATTCCGTCACCTGAAGCTGCTGATGTCCAAGCATGCCCAGCACACTGGGGAGGTGTCATGGCAACAGTACAGCAATGCCATCAGAGACATTCTGGTGAGTGGGGTCAATCTATGTTAGTTCCTCAATACTCCCCTGTCTTGCAGGCACTATGTGCCACCCCAGTGTGCCTGCGCACCAAGGTAACCCTTTACCAACCGCTATGATTATTCTGCCTGGTATTAGCCCCACCTAACCTGTGCACAGTTAGAGGCCAGATGGCCTCAACCAACTGTTGCTGGTTCTGAATAGTTGTGTAGTCCCATAAATGTCTCTCCATTCACTCTCCTCTAACTAAAGTAACTCTTATTTCTTTATCACACACGTTTTATCTCTTGGAACACTTATTAACTTTCCTGCCTCTATCTTGCTCCTTTATAATCTGTGCTTAGCCACATTCCTGGCAGCACAGCTCACACACTTCCTTCAGTCTGGCTCACTTCCAGAAGGACAGACGACCGAGTGAGAAGTCCGATATAAAGGACCACATCTCCAAAGGTAAGGTGAACACACACTGTTAATTCATGTACTCTGAACAACCTCTCTCTCTTTCTCTCTCTCTCTCTCTCTGTGTTGATCACTGCAGTTGGTGGACTCACTGTGGATCACATAGCTGGGCTGGCATTTGGGGGAAATCCCCCTCACTCTCCTAGTGAGCATGTGCAGGACCCAAATGTGCTGGTCCTTCATTCTATCAAGGTATTGTGTGGTAGTATACTAGAAAATATGCTCATATGCATGTAGTATACTAGAACCATTATAAATATGTGTAATGGTGTGTTTCCTGTTATCCTGTAACCACGACTAGAGATATTTGTTGTTCCACTACCTTTAGGGTGTGGAGGTCATCCACCTGTATCAAGGGCGGCCCCTCTCCACCCTCCCTCTGTCCCCTTACCACTCCTCCCACCTGGACATCAATGGAGATGGCGTGATTGAGCAGGTCTCTGCCATCCATAATCCTGGAGAAAGTAAGGAAGTAGACTGCTGTGACCCTTAACCTTTTAGTTTGTACCCTGATCTCTCTTCGTGCCCCCCCCCCCCTCCAAACTGTTGCTCTCCGTGAAGTGTTGCACTCATGTTCCAAGTTTCATTGCTTTTGTAATCATTCTGTGCATTCATGGCCATGTCATGTGACCTTTAATTAACTTTAAGTGTTGTATATCTTTTTTTCTTAATAATATACTTCATCGTTATTCTATTAATTCACTCAAACAAAAACAAAAGCAAAATGAAAGTTAAAGGAAAAATACAAATATGCATATTCTTGCCCCCTCCCCATTTTTACACCTCATGTAGTTGGAGTGGTCAGCCAGGATGGGGAGGGAGGAGACTGCTATGGAATGGCCACTCCCATGAGATTGAAGGTTTGTATCACAGCTGTTCACTTTAAGCTAGACATTCATTAGCTAAACTTCAATTTGTTCCTCATAATGCAGCGATGTGATGAATTATATCTGTACTGCTTAATTGTAAAAAATATATTTTTCTGTATGGAAAGTATGAATGTCCAAGTGTTAAGAGTTAAAGTTTGAGAGCTATTCTGGGTCTGATTTCCCCAGAAGGAAAGGGAAAAAAACAATAGATTTTTTTTTTTTTTTTTATGTTTCAGAACTGGAACATACCCAAAGTGGATTCAAAACAGGCACAATTAGTCTTCTGTGCACCCAAGGGATTCTTGTAAAGGTCCATTAGTGTAGTCAAAGTGAGTGTTTTAGAATACAAAACATGTTTCGTTAATTACAGGGAATGTGTCAGAACACAAAATAATTACAATTCCTTTGTGTGGTACACACAACATTGTACAACGTCTGAAATGGATGTTTTGTCCTGTCTTGACTCATGGTGAGCTCAGAGGTCAGCATCACCTTTCCTGAATCTTTGCCCTGTCCAAGTCACTCCTACACACTGAGTTACCTTCTGTACTCTATACACTAAATAATAGAAGTGAGAAATAAATATTGCTACAACTTTATGCCACTGTTTGTATGAGTGTTTGTTTCAGGCCGTAGTTATACACTACACTGTATAACTTTCAGCATTTACCTGAATAACATTTTACATGTATCATTTGATTTGTTTGACTATTTTGTGTTGTTGATTGAATGTTTGTTGCCCCTTCTTCCTTCCCTTGCAGCCATTGTTCAGGCACTCCATATGCAAGGCCACCCACTGGACAGAAACCTTCATTAACACTGACAGTGAGTATGTGTTCACGTGGGTGTGGGTGGGAGTGAAGGAGAAGTGTGTGTGTTTTTATTTTCAGAGTGGCACACATATATTTTTTTTTTGTCAACACCTCAAGGTGTTGCCCTGAAAGTTCTTTGTGTGTTGAGGTATGCATGAAATTGCCCCTACTTTAGTGTGTGTGTGTGTATTTATGTGCTTGTCATAGAATGGCTTCCACACTTGAACAAAGTTGGACGTAAGAAGGTCAACCATCTTACGACTGAGTCACTGGCTCCTGTTTTACTCCCGAGGTACCTCAACCTATTATACTATCACATGTGTATGCATACGTGTACCAGCATGTGACGTGTGTGTGTGTGTGCTTGACTTAGGAATTGACTAACTCCTGTTTAGTATGGCTATACCCTAAACCCGCCCTAGGGGCTGTTTTTCAATTGGCCTACATACTTACATGCCCTGTGGTGCCTGCTGATGGCTCAATGACTAGAGTGCAGATATCCTGCTCTTATAAGAAAGTACATGAAATGGACATAACCACGGAAGGAAGTATCACTTGTCTGTCACCCATTGATTTTTTCTGAACATCACAATTTAAAAAAATAAACAAAAAAAGAAAAAAAACTTAGGTTACATATTTTGAATGTTGGTCTCACCAAATATATAAATTGAGAAATTGTTTAGTAGACCTCCATGAGTACTTTTACTCTGACACTGTCCGGAATAGTGTTGTTGTTTTTCATATAAATTTGCTGGTATTGACTAATCTGGGTATCTGGTTGATCAGTAATTGTTAGTACACAAGAGCGCAGTGCAACAAAATGCAATTGTTGGCTTGTCCACTAACTTGCTAATGAGGTTGCTCTCATTCCAGTTGACCTATTCCCAAACTTGCTCGTAACCATGCAGTCTGTTTGAGCTGTTCTCAGTGGAGGAGTCTGGTAAAGAGTAGTAACTCCTACATGTTAGCATGTCTCTCTGGCCAATTTAGTAATGCTATACCATGTGACCCTTCAATTTCATCAGTGATCATCATGTGTGGGTATGTGGTAGGTTGTGAGGTATTGTATGCCTGTACATGGATGGCATGCAACAAAAGGTCAGGGTTCACACGACTCTCCCATGGAGGTGTGGGAAACAACCCAAAGTGGTCTGGCGAGAGAGGATAACAGAACACTCAAGGAAATTAAGTTCTAAAAAATGAGCTGTTTAATAATATAATTTGTTTGGATGTTAGTTGACAAAACCACTGTCCTAGATACAGCATGTATATATATATATATACACAAGTGAAAGTAAGAAATATTTATTTGAAATAAAAGTGGGAAGTAGGGATGACATGTCAATAAAAAGTGCAGAAACAAAAATTCTGTGACAGTGCATGTTACAAAATTCCATACTTCCCACTGATTCCTCTGACCTTAGAATTCTATACAGACAGTGTGACAGTCTGTGTTGTGAAATTCCTGTGAACTAAGAGTAATGTTGTACATGAGCTAGCTAGGAGCAAAATGAAGAGGTGGCAGTCTTTCGGGATCACACCTTACACATTACATGAGGATGTGGATTGGTGAAGTATGGAATTTTGCAACATGCACTGTCACAGAATTCTTGTTTCTGCACTTTCTATTGACATGTCATCCATACTTACCAGTTTTATTTCAAATAAATATTTTTACTTTCACTTGTTTCCTTTAGTTTTTGTACACTGCCAGATATATATATTTTTTAATGTGGCTCTAGTAGTAGTGATAGTAGTACAAGCTGCTGTTGGTAGTGTAGAGCTTCAGAGAGAGAGAGAGAGACTCACTGTCAGCAGTGTAGAGCTTCAGAGAGGCTCACTGCCAATGCAGAGAGAAGTAACAGTTAACTAGCTATAACAATGCTATGGCTAGCTGTTACAAATTTAGCTAAAGAATTTGACTTGCATTCAAGATTTGGAGAGACTCACTGTTAGCGTGGACTTCCTTGATCTGAATGTTGTGACTACACCACCCTTTTATAATTTCATTTAATGATTCATCCCCTCGCGCGTATGAACTGGTTTTAAATTGTGCGTTTAGACAAATTGGTGGTCAAAATGGCGGCTTCAACTTAACACTGCAGCTATTACTCTAGGATATACTTCGGTAGTTTTTTAGCATGGCAAAGCAAATAAAGAGATTGTGGACCTAGTAAAAGAAATAGTAAGCTTTTAGTATAACTATTGCATGATTTACTATAGCCAGCTAGGCTCTAGCCCTGGAACGTAAGAATAATTATAAGATGAAAGATGAAAAACATTTGGTGATTTTGATGAGCTCCGCTTGCTACCTTAGCGATTGATTTGGAGGACGGAAACTATCTTGGTAGTTAGTGTTGCAGCTTATATAGACTGCAGGTGAGTTTTGTAGCCTAGGTTTGAGCCATAGCAGAGAAAGTGAAGCTTTTATTTCGTATTATTCTATGAGGCCGCCATTTTTTTGGTGATCATCCCTACTTAGAGAGTACTACCGTACTCTCTGATACCCACAAATAAAAGAAAGCTTTTTTATATAGATCCTGGTAGTGTGTGTTCTTTTTTATTACTTTTTTCTCTCCCTATTTCATTTTTAGTACTGTTCAACTAAACCATGTGCCTCTCCCCCCTGTGCTTGCGGGCGCGCGCGCACACACACACACACACACACACACACACACACACACACACACACACACACACACAGTATCTACCACAGCAACCCCCTGAAGCTCCACATGGGAGGGCGAGGATGGGATATCAACAGTATCATTCAGAATCTTGTGGGCTCCCCCAAGCCACATCCCAGCCAGTCCTCATTCACGTCGCCGGCTGGTACAGTGTACGACAGTGTGTTTGTGTTGAGCAGTGGCAGGGTGACCAGCATTGGGCCACATGGGGAGTTCAACTGGCAGGTGAGGGGAGGGAGGGAGGGAGGGAGGGAGGCTTTTTGATACGAGTTGTTTAGAGGACAAACTTTTTATTATGAAGACAAGACTGCACTTGCACCATTCAATAGCAGCCTATGTTTCACCTTAGGGTTTATGTCAATGTATCTCGGCATGTTCTAACAAGTTGTAACCTTGGTCGGGTGAGCCATCTGTTATTGATCATGGTTTATGCAGACACACACTCTGGACTAATATCACACTGGGTTGAGGCAGGTTGAAGTAGTTTGACAATAGCTCTATGGAGACACACACTGGACCAACATCACACTGAGTTGAGGCAGGTTGAAGTTGGTTGACAATAGCTCTATGGGAACACACATTGGACCAACATCACACTGAGTTGAGGCAGGTTGAAGTTGGTTGACAATAGCTCTATGGGAACACACACTGGACCAACATCACACTTTGGGAATAAAAATTTTCTCTATTCTGTGTACATTATACTTCACTTCATCTTAACAATAGTTGATGTTTATTATCATGTATTCTCATTAAACAGCATGCAAAGCCACTTAAAGAAGAAACAAACAATAATGATATGTTGTTGTTTTTTGTTGTGGTGTGTGTCTCCAGGTAGATAGTCTGGCGGATTGGGATACAGCCTCTCAGGTGATATATGACTCCTCCCACCCGTCCTGGGAAGACATCCAGAAGATTGAGTTCATCCACAGCTCCTTTGTTCCCTCAGCCAATGCCTTCTCACTGCAAGTCAATGGAATAAAGGTATTCCACCAACTGAGTTGAATATTGTCATGTAACTTTGCCCCAAGGCTATGCTAGTGTCGGATAAAGTCACATGACTTTGGCTACAATATTTTGTTAGTTATTTTTGTAAAGTGACGTCTTAATTACAGCTTTGTTGATCCTTTACCAAATCATATTTGATCGAGTAGATCTTATAAATAGGTAAAGGGTCATCACACTTGTGATTTGTGGATATATTTTTTTTTATTATACCAATCTAGTGGCTTCTGCTGATAGAAAACACTTATCGACATATATATGATTATGATGTTCTGTGCAGGAATGATAATAAGTAGCAACGCAACTTCCATTGTCAGCCTGAGCATCTAAACAAGCACTATATGGCAGTAGCTGTTTGTCTGTGTCATTGGCTGTTGAATTGATGAGCAAACAGGTCACATGGGATCCTCATTTACTTTTCCTCTTATTTCTCTCTAATTATCTGAAACCTTGTTTTGCTCCCTATTTCAATTCGACTTGAAATGGATGTTTAAACCAAGTTGCTGTAGTGATTTATTCAGATTCTCATCAGCTCCATCATAGTATCCTGACAATACGCCACAACCAGCTGCACTAGTTACTGATGTGGAGCAACCAGACTGCCCACTGTACTAGACATATCCAAGGAGTCGTGACACAAGTGGTAATATGGAGCATTAGTTGTTGCTTGTGTTACCTTGTAAGGTATTATTGCTGCATTAGCTCACAATGAAACTCCAATCATATTGCAAGCAAGTGATCATTCAATGATTAGGTTCTTTTTCAATATAGTTTCTAATTTTAAAAATTTAGAAAAAAATTTTTTTAACCACATTTATATACTATCTAGTGTATTCAGATATGGACTTATGGAACGTCTCATAATCTTTGTTGTTGTTGATACTGCAGGATCATGTGTTGGTGATGGGCTGGAATACACTGACTCTGTTGTCGGGTGAGGACGGTGTATCTGTGTCCACCATCCACCTCGGCAACTGCCAGTCTGTGGCCCCTGTGCTTATAGAGGACTTCACTGGGGATGGCTGGAATGATGTCATCATCACATGCTCAGACAAGTATGTGTTTACTTATCATTGACATCAGTTGTTTACTGTTTTCTTTTATTTTTTGTTGATATTTGTTATTTTTTTACTTTACTCATTGTTATCCTCTGTTGTTTGTTGCAGGGTCTGGGGTATCTCTCTCTACCGCAAGTCTGGGTTCTGGCACAAGACACTGCTTGGTGTGTTTGTGGGTGTGGTCATAGTCGCTGTGGCTATGTACACCAGACAGAGAACTGTGGGACTATTACCACCTGTGAAATGTGACTAAACTCTATGGCACTGCTTCTCGTTTCCTATTGAGAAGATTCATTTTCACCAACAAAGAAAGAAAGTACTTCTTTTTTTTTCTTTTTCTTTTTTTGTTACTGCCATTGTCTTGGAATATATGTAACAAAAAAATGATAAAACTACATATTTATATATTTATAATATTGTGTCACGATTTTTAACTGATAATTGTGACATGACTGCGAGTTGGCTACTCCAACTGTTGCTACTTCATGCAAGCTGCATTTGAGTTGGAAGTGTTTCTTTGTTGACACCAGATGCATGCATGTTGGTTGTTTGTGACCCACCTCATGTTGGAGCCAATTTGGTTTCTCTCCCAACAAAATGGATTGAAACATAATGAAATGAATTTTTCATGGGAGCCATATAGCGGGGTTGTGGGAGTGCCATCTTCTAGTAATAACAGGTCAATAGCTCTAATTCCCACCTAAAAGGTACCGGCTAGACTCTATGTCAATCTAGTGTCTATTTTGATCTAGTAACAACCTTATTAAATGGCAGTGCTTGTTAGCCAATATTGTACCAGATCATTATTCTGGATTTTTGCCAGGGGACTAAGCTTTAAAACTTTGGGCTGAACTTGAATGAAAATTTTACAGCCAATATTACTTGAAATTATAATAGCTTCACATGCTCACAAAATCAACGTATGTCCATGAAAATCAACACACAGCTTCCATTTCACCCCTTTTAGTATTCCAGTGTGGCCTAACCCTTGAGTAGCCAAACACAGTATCATTGCAATGCAGCAGAGAAGAACGAACATGCAGAAGGAGTTTTGAAATTAAAAACCAAAAAAATAAGGAGAAAAGAAAAGCAACTATTTCCTCGTTTTTTTGAGTTCCTGGCTGACTTGGCTTGCCTGTGCTCGTGCCTGAGCCCCAACCACTCGTGGCTGTAGTCCCATGGGAGCATTGCCCAGTAAGGCTGGCCGCCCGCCCGATGGACTGGTTCCCCTACTACCACCAGAGTCTGCATTGTTTGTGCCAACATCCCACTTGGTACGTCTTACTTTTTTGATTGCTTCAGACTTCTCCTTGGCAATCGAAGCCAGTGCAGATGGTTTCTTGGTAGAAGTGATAAATTCAATGGAACTTCTATTGGCCTTATCCTTCTTGGCATTGTAGTCCTTCATCTGCTCCAAGTATAAGTTATCATACATAGATTCTTCTGTGAACTCATTGGGATTGTACAAGTGTTCTGGATAATTAGTGCCAAATTCCTTCAGGTCACAAAAATTTACAAGTTTCTCCAATATGCTTGGATTTCTTATGTCTTTGCGACATTGCAGAGTAGAGTTCATATCTATACCTGAAATGGCTTTTTTCTGAAGCAGAGTAATGATTTTATTTTGAAGGTGATTGGAGCATTTGGTTGTTGGTTCTGGAGGGAGCACCACGTCTGTGGTCTTAGAAAACAGAGGAACACTGCACAGATTCTCTTCAGTGACTTCAATAGAGGGTATGCCTTCATCATGGGTGGTATGCACCGCTTCACTTAGCTCCATCTGTTCTGGTTCCATTCCATCCTCTTGTTCCTCACCTTCATCCCCTTTACTGTCATTCCTATCCTCATCTTCTTCCTTGTATGTGTAATCCACCAAGCCCAATGCTGTAGTGGGAGCGGCTTCCACCCTCACAGCGGGTAGGGACGGAGGCGTGTAGTGGGGAGGCGGGTGAGACGATGGGATTCCCAAGATGTTTGTTGGCATTACTGAGGGGAAGGGCGCAGGAGGGCTTGAGGTCGCGGATATTCTTTCATCTTCACTGTCTGATATCTCTGAATCTCCACCGTAGCTCACTAGACCACTGCGTGCCATTCCGGCTGCTAAAGTTGTTGAGAACAGTTGTCGGAGAACAGTTGTCTACCAGATGAATTGCGCCAACCTTCGATCATTACCACACAAACTAACAATAAGCAACTATCAGTTAGGCTTAGGCTTACGTCATCCGGACAACCTCCTTTAACGATCATTTCCACAAAGTATAGGCACTGACACTGCAATACAGGAAATAACTAACTTGGTTCTTCAGTTTAATTCAGAGAGACTACGCTACAAATTAAATGAGCATACAAATTAGATACTGTGGCTATTTATATTTCAATCTAAGCTAAAAAAATTTACAGCTAATTGTCAATGAAAGTTTCAGAGTGATCTTTGTAGTATGAATTAAGTCCCATGAGTTTCAAGACTCTTACATGTTTGTGAGCAGGTGTATTAGTGAACAAAAAAATCTAAAAATAAGCAGTTTAAGTTCCATTAAGACATAGGTGCTGCTGCAGGAAGTGGAGGAAGCTATTTTGATTAATTGGGTAATTGATGGCATGCAATAATTTACACTAGTGCTAAATATAGTTATAATTCTTCTTTGTGGGGAAATATCCAATATTTATGTAGGACTTCTTTATTTGTAGGCAGAGGGGGACTGTAAAGTTGGCCTCTTAAAAGAATTCTTGTAGGAGGGTGTGGTCAATACTCCCCAAAGAAAACTTTAAATAAAATATATGCTAAAATTTTTTTCAGAGTTATTGTGGAGGTAATTTATTGCACCTGCGCAGATGAGGCATGTCAATTATTTATTTCAGAAATTTATTTTTATTTTTTTTCAATTAATTGGAGGTCATGAAGGTAAAAATAGGTTAAATTGGTATAATATTAAATACCAGAGGCCCATTTGCAGCTTCCCTTGCAATGGTCAAGGCACTTGGTCCAACAAACATTATCCTAGACATTATTGAAAAGGGCATTAGAAGAGTTTCAAGTTAATTCTTCTGCTTGGCAGTGATTGCATTTGTTGAACAGTGCTTCTTCAGCAATTGTGAATGTCTCCAAATTTCTTAGTTTCAGTTATTGATTTCTAATGTGTCCAGCCAGCCCTAGACACTGCTCATGATGGTGTAGGTTTTTCGTGTAGTTTGACCTAATTTCTGGACAACCATAAGTGGATGTAGATACACATCCTTAACATTGTTACATTTAATTGTTTTCATTCTTTTTTTTTTTTTTTTTTTTTTTTTTTTTTTTTTTTTTTTTTGGTATTTATTATTTGATTTCATTTTGAGTGGGTGTTGTTATACATCCATAACATTGTTACTTTCAAAAATTCATTCTTTTTTCCCTGTGAGCTCCAGGAGCTCACAGGGTCTTCAAGTTACTTTGTTGTAGTCGATGGTGCTGTTCTTGTAACACCTTCTCAGATTTTCCAGTGCTAAGGTCCCCAGTTCAATCTCTGATCTCCAGTCTTGTTTTGTTTTCTCTTTCCTTTCTCCCTCCCCCTTTTTTTTCACAAAAAAAAAAAAAAAAAAAAAAAAAAAGAAAAGAGAAAAAAAAGGATTGCATTCTCAGTTGCACTGGCTGGTAGATTTAATTTTCTTTAATTAATTTTTTTTTTTTTTGTTAAATTTTTATCAGCCATTTTAAAAACAGGAATCGTGGGTGGGTATGCTGTTCGACCTTTTACCTGCTTCACAAACACAACTTGCAAAAACAAAAGGTTTTAATTCTCAGCTAACTTTTTAGTTGGACATTTTAAAATTTTTTTGGAGACCTTCTGCACCCCCAGGATCATGTAGAGAGCAGAATGAACTTTAATTGGCTGTCCTATGACCCACAGTTCAAAAGTTTTTCTTGGCCGTTACGAAGGCAAACATGTACAAAGGCAGGAAGTTAGTGAAAATAATATATATGATGAAATAAATTTATTAATAAAATTTTTCTTAATATCACATTCCAATCATCTCAGCTTTGTAACTGTTCTATGAATATGTAAAAAAAAACAACAAACAAACAAAACAACAACAACAACAACAAAAGGCAAAAAGATTTTTTAAAAATGGATCACAATGTATGAGATAGTTATCTTGAATCACATACATATGTAGTTATTCTCTTGCATTGGAAAGATGTTCGGATGGAACGCTTGGATGAAGTTTCCCGAAATAACTGAAATGATTCGTAACTAATAGAAAATGCACAAGAGTTGACAGGATTATCTTCACACCCAGTGCATTGAGCGTCTTATAGACTGACTGTGTACAGTCAGAACAATTCCTGTGCTACTGTGAATGAAGGACAGACAACTTTTGTTCACTCACAGCCTTAGGTCTCTAAACACCATCCCACCATTAAAGCAGCCCTTGCATCAGCATGTTCAGAGAACCACTCTGGTGTCAGCTGGAGAAACAATTGTCTGTGCCCAATCCTGCACAGTATGAGTGGGCATGGACCTACTAGGACAGGAACATACTAGGACATGGATCCTACATACTCGTGTATGCTTCACTGCACCTGCATTAAAGCTTGCAAAGAGAAATGTAAGTTTTTAATCTGGATTAAGGTGAACACCACTGACTGTGCAAATGTCAGCATACTTGACATTTTAGACTATCCTGAGTATAACAATATGATCAGCAGAGCCAAGATATGGGATATTTATCTTCTCTGTCAGCCATTTTGGTTTTTCTGCTACAGACCACAAGGGGGCATGCCAAATTTTAGCCTATGTTTTTAAGAACCTCATGGCCTACTTTAGTAACATGCAAAATTTAAAAAGAAAAGGTGTCATTAAGTGGATGATTCTTGTGTCCATGGGCATGTCTATTTCTCACCATTCTTGTAGTGGACAATCTGTGCATGTCTTCCATCAGATATCAGTGTTAGCTCACAGTGGTTGGCTTATCATTATCACTTCACTTTTCAAATTAATGTATTCAATAGAAATAAATTGATCAAAAATATTTTTTTAAAAAGAAGAAAACAACACAAAGAATGAAACAGTTTTATGCCCCCCCCCCCCCCCCCCCCCCCCCCCCCCCAAGTGTACATGTAGTCTGCCTGATGTTTAGAAAATCACAGTGGTCTGGGACGGTTGGGAACGATGCCTCCCTTCATTCCAGGCCTTGAGGGCATAGACACCTTGAGCCACTGTAATGCCACCACAGACATACCCAAACACCTGCACATGGACACACACACACACACACACACACACACACACACACACACACACACACACACACACACACACACACACACACACACACACACACACACACACACACACAAGAGGTAACTAAACAACAATGAAACAACAAGAAACACCAAAAGCTTACCGCAGAAATTCCAAGGACTGCATTGGCATCCGAAATACCAGAGACAGTGTTGAGTATGGAAGTGAGAAACCAAAGGGCAGCATAAGAAAATGCGACAATGCCATCCTGAACAAGCAGAGTGAGGAGTCCAAAGAGAAGGGAAGAAGGAAGGGAGGGAGAAGGGAAGGAGAGGAAGTGGTAGCAATATTACGATATTTCCAAAAGTATTTACTCTGATAATTAGAACAGAAACAGCACATGTATTTAGGAGGACAAGCAGAAATAATTAAGCTCATGTTAGTGAATTCATAAACTGGATGAGCTTGGAAGAAGAGCCACAATACAGTTCAAGCAATCTCATCTGCAATTTACACTGAATTAAATGATTTTGGAATGTCTAGTTATTTCCACTCAAGTAACACCACTGCCTGTGTAAACCTGGCAATATATTGTCAACTGCAACATGTGGAATCACATGACCAACTCATAACTCACTGTTTACACATGCACACCAAATGTGACTAGACCTAGCAACTGTCAGTGGAGAATTCAGTTTGCATAATATATAAAGTTACTTCTACAACTCACTCTTCTATATACACACACACACACACACACACACACACACACACACACACACACACACACACACACACACACACACACACACACACACACACACACACACACACACACACACACACACACACACACACACAGCAATCTATAAAGGTTTCTAAAAGTGAACTGCTTGCATTATGTTAGGAAATAATTTAATAACTTGGCCATTCTGAAATTCATAAAATATAAATATTATCAGACCACCATTCCATTTCTCAATTTTGGAGAGGGTCCTTGTGACCCCTGACCCCCACCTATTCCCGTCCCAGACAGCTTTATTGCTCCACTTACAAGTAGGGGGCGAGTGTGGAAATTAGGGATGCACATCTTCACGACGATGAAAAGGATTGAATAAAAGATAAAACTGAATCCAACGCAGAAAAACCAATGACCATCAGATGCAGAGAGAAATAATGATGAAGAGTATCCCAATAGCTGCAACAATCTATTGTGTGTGTGTGTGTGTGTGTGTGTGTGTGTGTGTGTGTGTGTGTGTGTGTGTGTGTGTGTGTGTGTGTGTGTGTGTGTGTGTAAGGTAAGGTGTGGTGGTGGATAACAAAGTATATAGGGTGAAGGATATATGGAGTGAGAGGAGAGGAGACCACATCAATTGTGGGAGCAAAACAAAGACTAGAGAGGCATACAAGCCATGGGAGGAAACATTTTGAAATAGTAGTCTATCTCACAGCAACTCTGTAAACTAAATAGAATTAATGAAATGCTACAGGGAAGTTGCATTCTCTTAGCAGTTCAGTGCACACTTTCAGTTTAATTAATACTAACATGGATAACAAAATTTGACTACATAAGTCCCTGATAAATAATACCTCCCTCCCCAAATTACAAAATTCTGCGGGTGCAAGAGAATTCATTTTGAAGGGAATAGAATTTAAAAAATAAATAAGTAAAAAAATATATGTACAAAGGAACAAAGAATAGGGACCTTGGTTTTGCACACCAGATGAGGAAATTATTGTACACAGAAAGGAGGAAGGGGGAGAAGACATCAGCACATGAAGGAAGTCAGATTATGACTGGAGGAGCCAGTTTTCATGCCTGAAAAGAGTTCTTATCCAGCCACCCACAGATCTTCTGAGTAAAAGAGAGGAAATGCTGTGCACCTTGAAATTCTTAATAATTAATTGATTTAATTGTAGGAGATTGATGGTAAAAAACAAAAACCAACAGTGTAGATAACTAGCTCACTGCAAATGCCTGGTCATCTAGTGAGTGACAAAAAAAAAATGAGTATCATGAATATTATAATTTGAACTCAATTCCTCACATTTAAAATTTTAAATAATATATATACTGAAGGTGGTAGTTTTCTCCCAATAATATATTAATAAGTACATTAACAATCCTAATTAATATTAAACACTCCCAGTTAAACATGCCATCATTTGATGAAGAATTAAAATGAAGCCCCCTGTTGTGCAATAATCCATCCCCCCAATAACTGATCCGCCCTGATCACTTGTGGCTGCCGTAGCTGATCCCCTGGACCATTTATTGCTGTCATAACTGATCCCCCGCAGCCATAACTAATCTCCCGCTGCCATAACTAATCCCCCGCTGCCATAACTAATCCCCCGCTGCCATAACTAATCCCCCGCTGCCATAACTAATCCCCCGCTGCCATAACTAATCCCCCTCTGCCATAACTAATCCCCCGCTGCCATAACTGGTCGGGTGTAATAATTTGGTCTGAGATAAGTTGTAGCTGCTATACCTGACCTCCCAGATGATTTATAGTTGTGGATGAGTAATAAGTAGCTCTGGAATCACATGTAGCGGCCATATTCTGTGTGGAAGGCGGAGGGAGATATCCAACTGTACATGAAAATGTAGCTTCATTGACTAACGTTGAGTGCAAAAGTAAACATACTAGGAGCTTGTTGTTCTGTTGAATGTCTTATTTATAGATAGACTAGTATATTTAACAAACAAACTCATCCCATAAAATAATGCTGAATTTTATGTCCATATGTTGAATTCATTTGCTTATTTTAGTATATCTCTGTTGTAGATAAGGTAACTGAAAGATATCAATCATTTGCCTAAGTATCAATATTTGCAATGGGGAGAGAGTCAATTTCCATCTTGTGCAATAGGGAGGAAATCATTTTCATCTTGTGCACATAAAAGGTCATGCACCAATTAAGCAGAGCTTGATTTGTCCTTGCCTGAGTTTTAATCCAGCATAACTGAAGCATCTCCCCTGAGAACATTGGTTATTAGCAGTGTTAGCATCAAAGTAACAGCCTAAATGCTTTTAATAATATTTTATTTCAACCTTACGTAAACTCTTGAGATATTTGAATAATGACTTAAAATTATTTTCAATCTCAGGATTAGTATGAAGTGAGGTTAGTTGGATTTTAAGACTCTCTATATTAAGGTCACTCCATAAATATAACCACTTCTGTAAAGGCTTCATCACTAACATCTTTCTTTATCAAATGAGTTTCCAGTTGTATTTGATACCCTATCTGCTGAAACCTCTCTTTAATTGTTGTTACTATGTATTTAGAAACCTCAAATTTTCATCCAATACTGATCTTGAACAGTAACATTATACTCAGTGGAGCATCACCTACTTCAAATCTTCATGTAAGATTTTTTTACGATGTTCAAGCATTGAGATAAACATTGATTCTGATCTCTATCCAAGGTATTTCCAGAAGAGACCAATATCCAGATCAGATCTTTCAGATTTAATAGCCTGAACATTTGTTTTGACAACAGTCTGACCTTCACATGCTGCTAACCATTGAAAGGTACTTAGTCAAGTTTAATTTCGAAGAAGAAATCAAACTAGCAACTCCTGTAATTTTTTTTTGCCTTCATTTCAGTGTTCTTATAGTTTTCTTGGGTTTATCCCATGTCCACTGTCATGATGAATAATTTTATGAAATGGAATTCAAGGCCTCTGTTAGAACTGTCCACCAGATAGATGATTACATTTGTAAGAAATTGAGCCACACCCCTAATAAATAAAATTAAAAAAAGGAAAAAAAAAAGCAGCCCCATGAGCATAGTTTTACTCTGCCCTTCACCAAAATTCACCTAAAACTATCTTTGGGTGCCTCCATCAGTCCCTGTAAATTTTAGCCCTGTAAACCCAATCCTCTGGGAGGAGATAGTAAACTACAAACAAAAAGCAAATAATGAATTATAGCAAGATGTGCTCCTCTAGGCAAAAGAAAGAAATGCACTCGAACCTCAATTCCCTATACAGCTGTTTCCTCTTCTTTATTTAGTGGTCATCCATGGACGTTAAAAAATTTTCATTAAGCAGGAAAATTGCTAACCTTGAGGTTAACATCCATTAAAGAAAAACATTCCCATGTTCATAACTATGGGAATCCACCCCCAAGATTATTACTAACCGACTA
Organism: Lycopodina hypogea; assembly: GCA_963969325.1. Lineage (NCBI taxonomy): Eukaryota > Metazoa > Porifera > Demospongiae > Poecilosclerida > Cladorhizidae > Lycopodina > Lycopodina hypogea. The sequence goes on along the minus strand of OZ017780.1, from coordinate 5,617,206 downwards.
ACTCAGTGGTGGGATGATCAACAGAGACACCAAGTTTAAACATACTTCTTTTTTAATATACAACTTAAACTCTGAAACTCAACCTGTTGACACATAAAATATAATAACTAAAAAAAAAGTTTTACAATTGTAGGCTTTTTTCTGCTTAACTATATATTGATTTACAAGGGTATAGTCAGTGCTCTGCCCTGGCATATAAAAATTTCAAAATTGAAGATATAGTGGATGAAAATATATTATTGGGATGCCTCCACATTTTGAACCAATTCAATGTCAGTCCCCCCCACCCCCCAACTTTTGAAAGTTCTACACCCCTGTATGTCAAGTTTGTAAAGAGATTGATAGCTGATTTCAAGTGAATATCATACACTTAACTTTCAAAAGGCTTTTGAAGTGTACCTCACACAGAATTTCGAAAGTTGTGTACCTATGGTATAACTGGGGACTTGTGGTTATTCTTTAAGGAATACCTCATGGGCAGATTTCTGTGTGTCTCTATGAATCATCAACGATCTATTTTTTTTTTACCTGTTTTACCTGGAGTGCCACAGGGAAGTAGAACTATGGTCTATTTAATCTATATGGATGATCTTCCTCATTCTATTATGTATTCCCATAGCCTGATATTTGCTGATGATATCAAGTGCATTTCACTAATTGCATCTTGCCAGGAAAGTATTAATTTCCAAAATTATATTCATGAATTCTCACATTAGTGTACTCAATGGAAATTCTATTTCAAGAAATTATAGACCTGATATTCTCACTCAGTATAACTCCAGTATCTACATCCCAAAATGAGAAAATGCAGATACTGTAGTTGTACTGAGTGAGAATGTTAGGTGAACAAATTTCTTGAAAAAGAGTTTCCATTGAGTACGCCCTGTAATATTTAAGATATAATTTTGGAGCCCTTGGCATTATTTTTTTCTTCTAACCCTGAGTTGAGAAAATAAAATGAGCTCTCATAAATCCATCAACTAAGTTGATATTAAAAATTTTAAAAATGATAAAAGAGCTAGGTAGTTGGAGGAGACAGCAAAAAAATTGTTTAAATTTTTTTTTTTTTTTTTTTTTTTTTAATGCACCATCACCATAATAGAGCAGTGGCCAGCACACAATTTAGAGCAGCTTCTCTCTTGTGGAGTACTCCAGAGTCCATAAACTATGGATATGTTACCAAGGAAAAACAAATCCTGCACACACACAAAAGTTTTTTGTTTTCTTTTTAAGCGGATCAGTTATTGCAGTGGGGGATCACCTATCGCAGGCCATAACCCATCAGGGGATGAGTTATGGGTGGGGGGAGAGAGAGAGTAGTAGAGGTCTTAAGATTACAGATGGAGAAATATAGCTAAATTCTCACAATTCCAATGATCCTGAGGATTCCCTCTATTGTCTTTAGATATTCTGAGTTCGCGTTATGGCTAATTGGAGGGCAGTACCTACGCGAGTTAGAGCATCTCGGGGTATCATCGAGCAGGGTGTGGGTGTCGGTCCCATGTTCAACCTCCCAGATTACGCTACCGGTTGGCACTAGCCCTTCCTCAGTAGTGGTAGGCACTTGACCTTTCTTTGCAGTGGTGGGTACTTCCACTTCCTCCGCAGTAGATCCCGACATTGATTAAGAACAAGAGCAGGACGCAAACAAACAAGTTTCTACGCGGACTGGGAGCGCCGACTGGGACAGAGACTGTGGTTGGTATCTGGAATATATAGCTGCAGAAATAACCGAGCCCACTTTTGGGGAATTCCTGGTGGACCTCGGCCGCAATCATTGAAGTTGGGATTCCGGTGGCTGATTTGGTCAGTCGCTTCTACCGGACATTCGCGTCTAGACGGCTGGTCCTCTAAAGTGGCTATGGCGGAGCAAATCTTGTCTGAGCTGAGAGATAAAAATACTGTGCCACCGAATACAAATCCGGAACCAACCCTCCCAAGCATTCAGCGTGGTTCTTTTGATCAGAGATATATACTTCATATCTATGCTTTGATTATGTTGACTGTGTGTGATGGTACATTTAACAGACTAAGGACATTAAGATCAAGGTAATGTTGTATATATATAGTTAAACCATTTAGGAATTGTTGATCACCTTGCAGCTCATTTTGCAACACTTTCCTTAGTTCACTATGGATTAATTAGTTGTTTCCCCCTTAAAGGCCACAGTGGATGGGTGGGTGTAAGTACAGGCTGGTAGCCAGGTTTTTGAAAGGGGGATTCTTTTTTTGAGAAGGGGGGGGGGGGGTTAGTAACCTAATTCTCATTAATTATCCATGAGATATATAATATGTACAGTCAATTTGTTGCCACTCACCCCCTATACCATTAATTTTATTGCCAAATGAAAGCTTAGTTCAAATGCTTTCCAATGACATGCTCCATGGCATGTTCAAGTGTCCCACATTCTCAAGTGTCCCACATTCTCAAGTATTATTGTGAAGTACCATACAAATTTCACCAAATAGGGTTAAAAGATATGGCCATGCATAATGGCAGTCCTACATAATGTTATAAATTTATGTGTATATATGTATATGTATATATGCATACATATACACACACACACATATATACATATACATACATACATATATATATATATATATATATATATATATAGTGTCCTGAGTTGAATCCCAGCTGGCAACCATCATTAGAGGTGGATCATAGATTGAGGCAGACTACAGTGGACACAGACCTCCTTCAATATTTACTAGAAGAGTTGTCACAGTGCAAAGGCAACTCAGCATTAAACTGGACCTTTTGAGTAATCAGAGTGATGTTTTTATTACTTAGAAAGATAATTATGTGAACAAATCATGCGCTGCAATAGATCTACATGTAATATCCATGCTATAAAGTATGAATAGTCTGTCTGTCTGTGCATCATCGGGTTCATTCTTGAACAATTGTAGTTAGACCACAAACCCATATACATATATATATATACACAATCAGTGTCACCAGGGAATGTTTTAAGCATGTCTATGTTCCCCCCCCCCCCTTTTCCATACTAAAAAAAAGAAAAGAAATAAAAGTACTTTGCTGGAGAAAAAAAATTGAGCTACGGGCCTAAAACTTTGGCATACAGACACAACTTGACTCTGTGAATAGCAAGGGGTGGGGCCCATCTGGCCACACCTCTTCCTCTTAGTGTGTAAGGCTAAAATTTTTGAAAATGGTAGTAAAAAAAACTGTGACCTAATCACATGTTCACTTTTGTTTTAAAAAGTCTACAAAATGTTTTCAAAGCACACACTTTGTGACTATGTGGGTTGAATAACCGCCCATAGGGTGGGTTTTTCGCTAGTATTCATAAGATATCAACCTATATGTAAAATTTAAAATTTTTTGTTTCTTTAGTTTCAATACAGTTAATTAAAAGGATCTTTACCCCAGTAAACACAATGAATATATCCAGTGTTGCCAGGCCAAAAATAAATTTGTGATGAAGATTGCTTTTTATATCTTACAAATAGAGGATGGTCAGTCAATTAGCAATCCAATCCACTCACAGGACATATTGGATGCTTCATCATATCCCCATCCTCAAACATATTTGATATCCAGATCTAATTGGTACCGGCCTTCGAGGACAGAAGTAGCTATCACCTAGCCAGTAACTTTAGTTAATTTGGCATATTGCAAAAAATCCTCTCTGATGTCATGGTGTATGAATTGCACACATAAATGAATTACTTCTTTATTAAAAGAAGTTATTTCATCCACCATTATAAAAAAAATAAATAAATTTTAAAAAAATTAAAAAAAGATTTGTAATTCTTATTTTATCAACTAAATAATTTTAATTATGTTCTCACCTAAATTAATTATTTTCATTTTGTACATGGGGTGATGCGTATGTGGTATTCTTTAGCTTTGGTCTTTCAAGGCAAGCATTTATGACAGAGTTATGCTCAGCCAATTGAATACCTTCATTTAATGCCAAAAAAACTTCCTGGTTACCATTATATCAAGGTCCACCATCTTCCCTAAGTGCCAAGCTTTACCATCCACAAAATAAAATACACTCTGGCAGAACAATGAATTTTGTCTATTTTCCTCAATAGCTTTAACCAGTGCAGAATTTATGCATACATCTACATTGTGCTGTGGATTTTCCACAGATTGGACAAAAGTACTTGAATCTACCATCGCATTAAGGTGGTACAGATTAGAGGGATGACTATCTACTATGCTATTGACAAGAATTCCATACTTATTCCTATTTTCTACAAACAAACTAAAGAAAATACCAAACCTACCATCCAATTAATAACTTCTTATATACCAACCAAGAATATTTTATAGCCATTTCACCTGACAGCAACAGCTATACAATGTATTCCTTGGGGAAAGGGAAAGTTTTGGAAAAAAAAAAAAAATTTTTTTTAAATCTAAGATTTGATCTTTATCCAAAGAATTTACCACACCAATTACTTCAGTAGTGGGCATATTATTCATAATAAAATTAAAAAAGACAACATCTTAACTTTCTTTAGATAAACTGTCATAAATTATTATTATATATATTTCTTCATGTATTCTTCTTTTTTGTTTGTAAAGTGAGAAAGTGAGAGCAGTGTGTGTGTGCATGCGAGTGTGTGTGTGTGTGCGTGCGTGCGCACGCGCGTGGGTGTGTGTGTATTGTTATATTTTTTGGCAAGGGAAGGAATGTACTAGATTGATGTGTTGGTAATTATCAGAGACATGCATATTCTAATATTATCCATGAAAGTCTATTTGTTGTTGTTCCTTTGAAACTAATCAAGTCACAATGCCACATTTTACAACACTAATTCACAAAGTAAACAATAAAAATTAAACAACTTAATTATCTTGAGTATTTGGACATGTCTATTATCTGTACATCCTGTTTTACACAAGCTGGTATTGGTACTTGTTGACTGGTAAAGATCAGTACAAGGTTTTTATGTCACAAATGTAGAAGGAAAATTTGCCTCCCTGTGTTCTGCTCTATCACAGGAAATTGGATGCATCAATTAATATATCTACTGGTATCTTCTGTTTTCCTTTCCAGTGACATGTTTTGCCAAGAAGATAGGAGATATTGGCAGTTTGTCTCCTGTGGACCTGAAGGTCATGGCTCTTACTCATCAGCTGCTTTGTGAGGAGCAACCAGAGCTAATGGCAGGTCTCAGAGACATGCCGTCTAGAGAGGTGCTGACAGTAAGATAACGGTCTCTCTTCCTCATTTAGTTCGTTTATTAAAATTATTTTTCCCTTTCATCTCACCTATTCTCTCAACTCTATTCCTTGATTCATCATTTCTACCTCATCACATGGAATATTACATCTTTTCTTCCTTCTCTGCTTACTCCACTCCACTGTCCCATGATTTTGTTCTTCATTTCTTCTCCTCCTCTTCCCCCACTTCTTCCCTCCTTGTCTCCCACCCTTCACTCATAGGAGCCAGCATCGGAGAATGTCATCTTGCTGGTACTGTTGGTTTCTTCAGAAAGAAGAAAGCTAACAATCCTAGCACTAATGGTGCAATGAACATGTTGGACTCTAGTAGCCATGACGACAGTAGTGAACAAGCAACAATGTGTTCTCTGGAGTGCTCAGTAAATGACCTCCCAGTGGAAAATTGTCCAAGGAAACTTAGTTTGAGTGGCCATGTCAGTGATGATGGCGTGGGTTGGATCACACCGGAGAACCTGGTGCAGGTGTGTGAGGAGATGGGCGGAGTGCAGGAGGAAGCAGCTCATAATCTGCCAGTGGCTTGTGTCACAACTGACTTTGCTATGCAGGTACATACATACAGTCATACATATGCATGCATGCCTACCTACCTACCTACCTACCTACTTACCTACCTACCTACCTACCTACCTACCTACCTTCCTACCTACCTTCCTACCTACCTACCTATCTACCTACCTACCTACCTACCTACCTACCTACCTACCTATATATATATATATATATATATATATATATATACATATACATACATACATCACTGGTACATGTCATGTCTTGCAATAACAAATGAGATCAAAGGACTAAATCAATTGTCTTTGGTCAACTTAGAATTGGTGTAAGTGGATGAGCCCACAACTGATGACCAAATACACAAATGGCTTCCTCCATCAGCTTTGAAACCACAGTGGACCAAACATGCCCCCAGATTGCTTAGTCACATTTGTACACATACACTGCACACAGCGCGCACATGCGCACACACTCACGCAGACTCACATTCTCTTTGCACACACATACACACACCAAGAGATACACACAGAAAAACACATAATCAACACACAAATTATGCACAAACACACATTTTTTCTGTGTCCACATATATATTCACACAGATAAGTACACACACACACACACACGTGCGCGCACGCGCACACACACAAACACACACATGTTTTGCATAAACACATAAGAACACCCATACACCCACACACACACACACACACACACACACACACACACACACACACACACACACACACACACACACACACACACACACACACACACACAGATATACACTCTCTCTCTCTCTCTCTCTCTCTCTCTCTCTCAGCACACACACTGTGAAACACATTTTTGGCCCACACATCTTCACAGTTTCACACACACACTCACTCTCAGTGAACAAAGGCAAAGCAGCAACTGAAATAGCAGCTGTATTCAGTACTATTCTTTTGAGGGGTCCTTCAAAGGCTAAAATTTCAACAAAATGTGCCATTAATTATCTGATCAAGGTCTACAAAGAAATGCTGTACCCTTAGGGTTGCTTCTGTCTTGGCATGTTATCAAAGCTTAGGCACTCTGGGCAAGAAAAGGATTCCAGAATTTTTTTGGGGGTGGGTGATTCATCTCTCCCCCCCCCCCCCCCTCCCCTTCTCAATCTCCGCAAATTTCATCTAAAAGTTTAATCTTGAACACAAGAATTACATTTACAAATTATTCAATTATTTCATTTTTGATAACTCCCCATTTTTAATTTTATTTTTCAATAGTCAGCTCCCAGGACCCTCACCATCAGGCTGAGCCAGAGACTGTGGGAGGTTGGGCATGCTCCTCCTCCTCTGTCAGTTGTTTACTCTGCACTTGACCTTAGGACGTAAGGTCAACCACTAGAGGAAGTCTAGGATGTTGTTTCTTGCCAAGGAGTTAAAAAAAAAATTTTTTTTTTTAATTAAAAAAAAAGTTTGTTTTTTGTTTTTTTAAACAATTCTTTTCTAATGTAACCAGATGGGGGATTATAATTTCCTGTGTTAATTAGTGATACATATGTGAGATCACTTAGTGGCGGCTGAGCTCTAATCATTTGTGGTTCATAGTGTAGACCACCTCCTTCACTCTGACACTCCTAATAGCACCCACAAGAGTGGAGCTAGGACATTTGTCTCTTAGGAGAAGAATTAAATGGTGGATATTGGATATAGCCAAGGTACTTATATGTTTCTTAAGACCTGTACACATAGCACAGAAAAAGATATCTTCAATGCATGTGGAACACATTTCAACCATCCACATTGCTATTTGTCAAACACATTAAAATCAAACATTAAAATTGTGGTGTTGGGCATTTGGGCATTGGTGACGGTAAACTAGAGGGTGATGTTGTTCTGTGTGCATGTACACAAGGGACTCCGACAGGGCAAGTGGGAAGGACAGGACCACTTGTCCATTCTATGAGCAGTTGGATGTGGTGTTGGGCATTTGGGCCTCAATAACACCTGTGGTGTTGAAGAACCTTCTTGTATGGCCGCTTTTATATTCAATAATGGATATTTATTATCCCCACAATTTAGTGCCAGCATTGGTGTGAGGTGCAGTGGTGGAGACATTTCTCGTGCAATCCTAAATTCTCACTGACCACTCCCACTCACTGACCACCCTACACCACACCCACGGGACCACTCTTATGAATTTGATGATTCTATTGAAATAATTAGATTGTCTTTAATATATTTTTCAATCATTGTAATGTGGTGTAATAACTGACCTGAACTAATTATTCACTGAATTGATTGTGTTGTGAGCATGTGTAGTATATTTAGCTGGTTCATTGTTGTTATTCTTTATGCCAACTGATTTGTGCACCTCACTTTGAATTCTGCATCACTATACCAGTGTGTGAGTTGGCTTCATATACCTGTCAACCACAGTAGTTGGGTAAAAGCTTACTACAGACAGGGAAAAATTATTCTTGCAGATGTGTTGCATAATAGCATTCTAATAGTACACTACAGAGCAGACTAATGTGAATTCCTATTGAAGGGCCAGAGTTAAGTGATGCTAATTTTTAGGAAAAAATCGAAGTAGGGGTGTAAATTTGTGAGGAGTTAAAAAATTTCATATTTAGCGCATCAAATGAGCAAACCATTGTTGGACAATGTTAAGTGATCAAGTCCAATATCTGTACCAGTGGACACTGGCAATGGGCAACGTCCTAAATTAGTATCCGAATAAAGTAGAGTTGAGTGAACATGGACTCTGTATAAGATATTAGAGTTTAACCCCAAAATTGTCTGCATATTTGAACAACTGTGGATTCTATATATGTACACAGCATATATACCACAAATATATACTGCACAGTATGAGAAAGAGAGTTTAACCCCAAAATTGTCTGCAAATTTGATCAACTGTGGATTCTATATATGTATATTGCATGTATACTGTACAATATGAGAAAGAGAGTTTAGCCCCAATATTGTCTGGAGATTTGAGCAACTGAGAATTCTATAGATGTATATTGCATATACACTGTAGAGTATGAGAAATAGAGTTTAACCCCAAATTGTCTGCTGATTTGAACAACTGTGGATTCTATGTATGCATATTGCATGTATACTGTGCAGTAAAAAAAGAGAGTTTTTGTAAATTAGTAGTCAAATTGTGCGCAATTTGAATAAAAATGGGAGAGATCAGATTAATAGACTATTCCCAAAAGCTGGATATCCCTTAATTTGGTCCAGTGTCAGACTTGGTAGCTTCAAAATTGAAGTAATGTAGACACACACACACACACACACACACACACACACACACACACACACACACACACACACACACACCAACCATTTTAATTTGTTGACATTGTCCATTACTGAGAAATAGAAATTGGGGGATCATTATTAACATACCACACCCAAAGATAGATATTCTTCATTTTGGTCCAGTTTCAGACTCGGTAGCTTCAAAATTGAAGTAAGTATTAGTATGTACACACACCCACCTGCCCCCCCCCCCCCCCCCCCCCCCCACACACACACACAAGCATTTATTGTTCTATTCTTCATTTCAATTTGTTGGCACTCTACCCTGCTATTTTAATGGTGATGAAAAAAAAAAAGAAAGGAGAAACAAATCCTGAAATTTCCAGCCTAAAATCCAATCACTTGTGATTTAATGTTTTAACTTAGTCATGGGGGGGGTGTGTGCGTGAAAGAACTCAACCATGACCAAGAGTTGAACGGGGGACCTCTGCACTGGTGGTCAGAGGAAGTTTCAAAACAAGAACAAGATTCCCAAGAAAGTAACATTTAGAGTCCACGAACTTGTTAATATTTGCGGGTAAAAAACAAAAACAAATGCACTTCAGTAATTAAAATAAGCATTTTCCCCACCCTGTTCTATCACTACATTCATTGTGATATGTAGATACACATTGTGCCATACAAACCATTTCATTAAACCAATTATAATTTTTTCCCCTTCTTTTTTTGAACATGTGGTAATTAAATCATTAGCAATGATAGAGGTTGATTATTCAGGTGTATTGTGATGCATGGAGGAGTACACATTTTTTTGACTGTGTTATGCCAATAAAAACAAATCATGAATTTCAGATAGCAGTATATGTTTGCATCCATCCTCTACTTGCATAACATATTAATGGTATTATGTGACAGACCACAGTACATAAAATAGACATCTAATTGCTGCATACAAGTCACTGCCCATCAGAAGGTTCCAGGTAGTATTTGAGAATCACACCTGAGGTACCTCTGTGGGGGATCACACCTGAGGTACCTCTGTGGGGGATCACACCTGAGGTACCTCTGTGGGGGATCACACCTGAGGTACCTCTGTGGGGGATCACACCTGAGGTACCTCTGTGGGGGATCACACCTGGGGTACCTCTGTGGGGGATCACACCTGGGGTACCTCTGTGGGGGATCACACCTGAGGTACCTCTGTGGGGGATCACACCTGGGGTACCTCTGTGGGGGATCACACCTGGGGTACCTCTGTGGGGGATCACACCTGAGGTACCTCTGTGGGGGATCACACCTGGGGTACCTCTGTGGGGGATCACACCTGGGGTACCTCTGTGGGGGATCACACCTGAGGTACCTCTGTGGGGGATCACACCTGGGGTACCTCTGTGGGGGATCACACCTGAGGTACCTCTGTGGGGGATCACACCTGGGGTACCTCTGTGGGGGATCACACCTGGGGTACCTCTGTGGGGGATCACACCTGGGGTACCTCTGTGGGGGATCACACCTGAGGTATCTCTGTGAACTACATAATCATAACTAAAAATTGTAGTAGTAGTAGTAGTAGTAGTAGTAGTAGTTGAGTAATAGTATTTTTTTTTTTTTTTTGTATTGGCACAGTCAAGAATACACCTTTGCACTTAGACATACGAAACTTGGCATGCACACACAACTAGACATTGGGATTAACATGGGCTGTGTCTCACCAGGCCACACCTACCTCTGTGGGTGTGTCCATGAATGTTATGGGATAAACATTGCAAATATGCTCTTCATTGGACAACCAGAGCATTCATTATTGCAAGTGGAGCTTCAATGGACCTTTGGTAGAATTGATTGATGAAATAATTGTATTCATTATTCACTATCAATGTCTACCATCTATTTTTCTTCTTCTTTGAGTGGCTTATGTAATGTTTCATGTTGGCCGAAACGCTGGGTATATGCCGCTACTTTCTAATAGCAGCACTACAGAGCAGACTAATGTGAATTCCTATTGAAGAATCAGAAATAAGTTGTGAGCATTGACTTTGGACATCAACTTAATAATTATTACTACAAGCAGCCAAATTTTAGGGGGTAAATCCCAGTGTGGCACCCCCCCCCCCCCCCAATGTATTGCATAGAATTGACCCCCCAACCAGGAAATTTTGAAAAATGTAGCCCACAAGCATGGTTTTACTTGATCTTTACCTAACATCCTTATAACCACCCCAGGTTGATCCCCATCAAACTCTGAAATTTGAGCCCTTTAGAGCCAACCCTATGGGAGGACTTTCCATACTAACAAACAAATAAGAATAATAGTAAGATAATTAAAAAATTATTTAAAAAAAAGAAAAAGAAAAAAAAAAGAAATCTTGATCCATCCAATTCTTCATTCTATAATATAGCAGTTCTTGTGCTGAACAGTCATTGCATATTAACTTCCATCAAATATCAGTGCTAGCTCTCAGTGGTCAGCTGATCTCTATCATTTCACTAACAAATTAATGTATTCTATTTAAACAAAATATTTAGAAAAAATATTTAGAAAAAAAAGAGAAGAAAAGTAACAAACAGATCAGTTTTTATGTTTCCCAGTGCTCATGTTGTTTGGTATTTAATGAGCAACAGTAGTCTCAGAGGGTTGGGAACGATGCTTCCTTCCATTCCAGGCCTTGAGGGCATAGACACCTTGAGCCACTGCAATGCCACCACAGACATACCCAAACACCTGCACATGGACACACACACGCACAAAGGGAAATAGGCACAGATCAAGTGGTTCACCTCACACTCATTCAATCGCACAAGTGTAAGAGGCGACTAAACAACAACAAAAGACAATAAAAAAGCTTACTGCAGAAATTCCAAGAACCACATTGGCCAATCTGACGCCAAAGGCAGTGTTGAGTATGGCAGAGAGAAACCAAAGGGCAGCGTAAGCAAATGTGACAATGGCATCCTGAGAGTGAGGGAGTCCAAAGGGAAGAGGCAGAATAATGAGGTCATAGCACTATTATAATATTTTTGAAACACATTCATGCTAGGAAAAAATTTTTAACCCAGGAATTTCGAAATTCATCAAATACAATCACTGCTCCAATTTCTCAATTCATCATAGGGTCCTTGTGACCTCTCCATCCCCCCCCCACCCCAACCCAGAGAGAATATTACATTAAACATCTTTGAATGAGCCTTTTTGCACCACTCACTATTAGGGCGTGCATGTAGACATGAGGGATGAACATCTCCACGACGATGACAATGACTGAATACAGGATGAAGCCGAATCCAACGAAGAAAAACCAACCACCAGCAGATGCAAAAAGGGAAATAATGATGAAGAGCAACCCAATAGCTGCAACAATCTATAGTGTGTGTGTGTGTGTGTGTGTGTGTGTGTGTGTGTGTGTGTGTGTGTGTGTGTGTGTGTGTGTGTGTGTGTGTGTGTGTGTGTGTGTGTGTGTGTGTGTGTGTGTGTTAATGTGAAACATAAATATACAAGCCAATAGTGTTGATGATGACTCAGGTTTAATCATCACTACCATCACTATGATCAGGTCTGGTCAGGTCAGGTCAATCTTATTAAATAAATTGAACTGGTATTGTGATGGGGAAAAAATTCGATGAAAAAAAAATCAAATATCGAGAAAAGTCTGACCACCAAAAAAAGAAAAAGAAAAAAAGGTGTGCTTTTCCAGTTCATGATTTAGCCTGAACGCTGGGCTGGAATATATATGCTAAATCAATATTTACTATATCAAGGATCAAGTGCAAGCCAATTCTATAAACTCAACTAAAACATAAAATGGAGGCCTAGTGCAACCTACCCCCCCCTCCCTCCTAAATCTTTGCAGAAAAGCATCCTCTAACTTCAACGTCTCCCCTGTGCATCCATGAATGTGTGAGTGATGCTAAACAATCAACAAACCACGAGTGTACCAACACCACTCACTCTAAATAATAGATAAGTCATTTTAGATTACAATACATGCAATATTATAATGACAACACATAATAGCACACCACCTCAATATGGAGGCACCACACTGCAGACACTCCCTCTCTCATACATGCACATGAATATCTCCTAGCTCTCATATCTGCCCATGCACAATAGCCTCTCCTCCTCCTCATTGCACAGGAGGCCATTGGCTCCATTTGTACTACAATGACACAACTGTAGCTACCTTGTTTGCATCAACAGTTCCCATAGCAACTAACACTATCCCATTAGGACTGTATAATAACTCCATGATAGTAGCATGGAGGAGCAAAAGGAAGCAATGACCCTTACCAATCCAAATCAGTAACATCAAATGATGTGAACACCCACCCAGCCTCATCCTACACCATATTCTACACTGAGCATGTGCACACCCACCTAGCCTCACCCTACACCATATTCTACACTGAGCATGTGCACACCCACCCAGCCTCACCCTACACCATATTCTACACTGAGCATATGCACACCCACCCAGCTTCTCCCTACACCATATTCTACACTGAGCATGTGCACACCCACTCAGCCTCAGCCTCACCCTACACTATATTCTACACTGAGCATGTGCACACCCACCCAGCCTCACCCTACACCATATCTACACTGAGCATGTGCACACCCACCCAGCCTCACCCTACACCCAAACAATCC
>OZ017780.1:5456513-5603364 GCA_963969325.1 Lycopodina hypogea | reverse complement strand
GTCGGTGGCCACGTCGCCCCTTATAGGTGTCCAGTACCTCTGGGTAAAATAGACCCTGGTCTCTGTTCGTGTCTCCGTTCGTGTCTCCGTCCGAGTCTCCGTCTTCCAGGCTGCGTTACCCGATTGCTCTTCCTCAGCCATTGCTCTAGAATTGCAGAGATACAATTGCAAACTGATAGCACCAACTGGCAACTGACATTCATATATGAATACCAGAATTGACGCACCCACTTTCTACCTAAATTCACGAATAATAACACGTGAATAATAATGTTCTTACTCATGTTTGGATCCTGGTGGCTGAGTCAGGTGTTTACCAAACGTGCACCATCTGGACCAGTGGTCCCCTAAAGTGGTTGCTGTGAAAGAAGTCTTATCTGAACTGAAGGATAAAAGCACACGACAGAGATTGCAGGTTTCTCATCAATTCAGTATGGTAAATTTGACTCTGTAACTCGGTGTGATGGTGAATGGCTAAATAGTCAAGATCCATACAAAAAAAAAAAGAAAAAAAAGTGGTCTGAAGTTGAAAGCTAAATTGCATTAATTATTATGGCACTTACATGGTACATACTTATATATATATATATATACATACATATATATATATACATATATATATATATATACATATATATATATACATATATATATATACATATATATATACATATATATATATATATACATATATATATATATACATATATATATATATATATATATATATACATATATACATATATATATATATATATATATATATATATATATATATATATATATACACACACAGTGTAGTCCACATAATTCGAATCTGATTTGCCAGTAACTAGCAGGTGAGCTTTTTCGCTTCTTACTACCTATTGCTGTTCAAAATCCCATGGAGGAACACCCCCAGGGAGAGATACCCAGCAAGAAAGATCAAAAATCTTCCTCACTGAAAGCAGGTGAATTTATCTCCTTTTTTTAATATTCAGCTATGACAAGAATCTTTTTAGTTCCTCTTATAGTGATGGCAAGAAAGTCTTGGAATTTGTTTCACCATCTGCAATCGCCAACCACTTCAGAAGAGCAGATTTTGTTACACCATCAACACACTTGAAGAGGTTGTGGAGAGTGAATCTGTTTCATCATTTGAAACTGATTTTGATGTGGACTGTACCTTTGAGGAGTATATGTGAAGTGATAGCCAATTACAGTGCAGCCCTATGCTGATCAGTGCAGACATAGTAACCTCCCTAAAGCAGAGCACTGAAGATGCAGAAGACAGTGATGATGATGCAGGTGACCCTCTTCCATTTGTTACTTTCCATTAAACTCATTCTGATTTCTTAGATATGAGAGCTTACTGGCTATGCTCTTGTGCAGAGAATGGTACTGAACAACTGTATGATCAATTTTAACAACTTGAGACTGAGTTGCAGAAAGCTCATAATAATTCACTGAGAAAAAGATTCATGACAGATAATGCTGTAAAGCTATAATATATAAATGCAAACATAAAAATAGTTCAGGGCCTTGCTCTTATTTGATAATATGTGATCCATACTTCCCTAAACATATACACATTACATAATGTAATAATGATCTGGTATTAGCCAATGATTATATCTCTTACCTGTATACAAAACAATAACACAATGGCCTAATACATTTGCAGTAACCTGGTACATTGAAAACATGAAACCTGATAATTCAAATTTTTACCATTGATGGTGTGATTTTGAATTAAGAGAAATTCTTATAATTCAAATTTTCTGTTAATTCAAATATTTTCTCTGGATTATTAAATTTGAATTATGTGGACTACACTTATATATATATATATATATATATATATATATATATATATATATATATAATGAAGTTAATATAACTATATATGTGTGTATATATGCATATATACATACACATACATACATACATACATACATACATACATACATACATACATACATACATACATACATACATACATACATACATACATACATACATACATACATACATACATACATACATACATACATACATACATATAGATGGCACATTGCTTATAATATAAAGTTAATATAATATATGCATCATTCATGCTTATAAATATAAATTTAATATGAATATATGTATTGCTATATTGTGATGTTGAATCATTATAAAGTGGTTGATCAATTTGCAGCTCATCTGCCTTGCCTTAGCTTACAAGTCCACAGAGCTTTGTCTAGATTCAGGCAACAAATTTGCTCAACAACATCTCAATTCAACAAGTGCAACAACAAAATTCATAATGCGTGCTATAGTGCTGATAAGGGTACCATTTCACATTTTGTTTGGATAGAAAACTAAAGGTTTGTCCACGCTACAAAAAAACTGATGCAAATAAATTGGCACTCCAGAAAAAAAAAATTTGCATCCAGTGCGAATTAATTCAAACCTTGCATCCACACTGGCACTGCTTTAATCCATGCTGGTAAAAAATTCCTTAGAGCACCTGCTTTTAGTGTTGCCAAAAAGTTTTATAAAATAATTTATCAGTGGTGGAGTCTATTGTCGGTGTCCTTTTGCTGCTGATCAGTTATTTGCAGTTACGGAAAAGCATGTTTTGCAAAGGAGGAGGAGTGAGTAGAGGGAAAGACTGTATCTGAGGAAGTTACGGTTGCATGAGCAGTGAACAGACACAGGAGGTACTTATATATATATATATATATATATATATATATATATATATATATATATATATATATACATATACATATACATATATACATATACATATACATATATACATTTACATATACATATATACATTTACATATACATATATACATTTACATATATATATATACATTTACATATATATATACATTTACATATATATATATACATTTACATATATATATATACATTTACATATATATATATACATTTACATATATATATATACATTTACATATATATATATATACATTTACATATATATATATACATTTACATATATATATATATATCCCCTTCGTTGTTAGGTTAGCTAGCTTTTTAGGTAGCAGGTGGTATATAACCATTTAAATAATAATACTGACTTCTAGCAAACTAAGCTATTCCACAGGATATATAGCTTGATAACACCATTCTAAAAGTGAATTTCTGTGAAACAGGATCTTTCTCCTGGCGATGATGGCTGACTATCAATGTTATCCTGATTTGGTGCATGCCAAGAAACCAAAATTGATGGGAAGCTGTTACAAATGGAGTTTTTGGAGAAGGATGGTGGAAGAAAATCTGAGAATGAACCATGACACCCCATTGTCTGTGATAAGCTACGCCCCTACATTGAGAAATTAGTGTATGAATATATACTTTTTGGAATATAGAATATCTACCATTTGGAATATTGATAATATGTTCACCACTTTGTTACAATGTTTTATGCAGGCCACACGCTTCCGACAACTTGTTGGAGTTGAGGAGAGAGTACCTGTCACTGTTTGGAAACTGGCAACAAATGTGGAGTACTGCACATTGACTTCTCTCTTTGGTTTGGACCTTTAAATTGTTGGGGAAAAGTTTTGGAAACTTGCCATACAATAGCCACTAACCTGCTGCCCCAGTATGTTGTAATTCCACAAGGAGAGAAGAAGAACGAGATTGTTGATGGGTTTGAAACATGTTGTGGCTTTCCACAGGTTGCAGTGGCTATAGATGGCTTCCACATACCAATATTATGTCCTGATGAGAGTACATCCTATTTTTTCAATCAAAAAGGTACCACTCTATCATCATGCAAGCTATGATTGATTTCTGTGGTTTGTTCATGGATGTGTACATAGATGGCCTGGGAAAGTACGTGATGCTGGAGTATTTGTTCACTCATACCTTTACCATAAAGGTATGGAGGACACTCTGTTTCCACAGTGGGAAAGAAGTATCTGTGGAATTCCGGTGTGTTTTACGTATATACTCTTACAATATGATGGCCAAAAAATCAGACAACTTAACCACTTTATCACTCAACCCTTAGGTCCCCTTGGTGATCCTCGGAGATCCTGCCCTGCCCTGCCTTGCCCTGCCCTGCCTTGCCCTGCCCTGCCTTGCCCTGCCCTGCCTTGCCCTGCCCTGCCTCATGCAACCATATCCAGGCGATGGGCAAACATCTACACGACAAAAATAATTATAACTATTGCCAGAGTAGGTCAAGAATGGATGTCGAAAATTCATTTGGAAGACTAAAGAGATGTGGCACTGTCTCCTTAGAGGCTGGACTTTAAACTGTGCCATGTGGTTGATATTGTTGCAGTCTGTACAGTCCTCCACAACATGTGCCAACTCTATGGCGACAGGGATCTAGACCACTGGACTGAAACTGACATTTCTCCAGATTTTTTTATACAGCAAAACCTCATAAACCCCACCCAAACATTGGTCGACAGTTCAAGCTTTGGAAATGTCATAATGAAATATTTATTGTTGTACGAGAGATAATATACATAGATACTATCATTTTGTTACTTTGAATAATTTGAAGGTCATTTAATCTTCATTGTCAGAACAGCGTTGGGAGCTGTCAGAGGGTCATTAACAGGGTTGTAGCTACTAGACGGGAAAGATTAGGGATTCAAAATATTGGGAAAGGGATGTAGAGTTGGGGTGGAGGAACTAGGGAAGGTGGTTGATGAGGAAGATAGAAGTAGTTGGAGTGGCCATATGAAGTGCTGTCATCTGTTGTATGAAGGGGAACATCATTTGTTGCACATTCAGCTCATGCCGTCTCTCCTCTTCTTGTCTATTCCTTTCCAGCCAATCTTGAAGTATCATCCTCTCCCGCTCTTCCATCCTGGAGTCTGCTGCTTCATCAAGTCTTCCCAAGATCTCCAGGATTTCAAAGGGCACACCATTCTTCCTTTTCTTTTTCATTCTTAATAAATGAAAGGTGGTCATTCTGCAGAGTGTTGCCAATGAATAAGTCATACCCTGGCGAGAGCCAAGGCCACTGCAACTTGCAGAACTTTCCTCACCTAAAAAGATTGAGAGGGTGGGGGGGGGGGGGGGGGGGGGGGGAGAGTGTGGAGGTGGGGGGGGGGGGGGGGGGGAGAGTGTGGAGGTGGGAGGAGGATCAGTATTTGTATTCAAAACAGAAATGTGAGAATAAATCAAGTAACATCACCATCTGCAGAACATACATGTATAAGGTGATATCTGGGTCAGAATTGAAATGCTTCACCACTAGATATAAATGAATGAACGTCAACATATAGCAGGTTTTTGCAAGCATGGTTTCATGCTAGAATATAAATTAAAGTGATTGGAGGACGTCACAGTGAGGCATCCATAATTACTTAATATGGAGATCTTGACTAATGCAGAGACATGCCTATAGAGTGTATAAAAGGGACCAAATTATTTCAGCTTTAAGTTGAGGACTGAAGGAGTAGTAAAAAGTGTTAAAGACAGTTGAGATTGAATTTGTGCATTAGTGATTTGTTATTATGGAGGCTAAGTAATACGAAAGGAATAACCCAATCATTACTTGTTTAATACAGTCCCTTAAGGTTAAGATATTAAATCATGGTGTACCACAGCCTCTTAAGGTTAAGAGGAAGAGTGTGTGGAAGCCAGATTAGTGTTCTAGATCAAATGAGATCAACCGGAGTTCATTGACCTGACTGGCTAATTTCTTAGTCCCGCCTACTCAGTTAAGTGCGTGAAGGATTTCTGACAATCTTAAATATCTATGTGATTATGATGATAATGAATAAGAAATAGACATGCCATCTGTCTGAGCATGCTTACCACCAACATCATTAGTTGCCACAGGGGCAGTAAATATGCTCTCATCTCCGGCATAAAAAGTAATGTCACCATATTATCATTTACCATGCCATTAAGTGAAACTTTCCACATCTTCTTGGCCTTGAGGAGAAGCAGGTGGCAATAGACTAACTGTAAAACAAAAGAATTAATTCATTAAGTTTAGCATTACTAAATTCATTTCCTTGAGCTCTCCTCAGAGTCGCCCTCCACTGCTGAGCTACAACTCCTGGGGGGGTGGATGTTGTCTGATTGGCTAGGTGCAGCTCCACTATCCAAGAGTATAGCAGGAGAGGAGGCTGCCCTTGACCACAATATGGTGTCCAGTTCCTCATAGAAAGGATAGGTTATCCTACTTTGGCCACTTGTTCTGTTGTTATTATTCTCCTGGCATAAGCACATTAGCAGGTAAAAGTTTTATTTAGCTATATTGTAGTCTTACCTTACATATATACCACACACACACACACACACACACACACACACACACACACACACACACACACACACACACACACACACACACACACACACACAGTGAACAAAGGCAAGGCAGCAACTGAAATAGCAGCTGTATTCAGTACTATTCTTTTGAGGGGTCCTTCAAAGGCTGAATCTCAGTGAAAAGTGCCGTTAATTACCTGATCCAAGTTTACAGAGAAAAGCTGTACCCTTAGGGTTGCTGTGTCTTGTCAAAGTTGAGGCACTCTTGGCAAGAAAAGGATTCCAGAATTCTTGAGTGCAAGAATTACTTCTACAAATTATTGAATTATTTTCATTTTTGATAACTCCCCATTTTTATTTTTCAACAGTCAGCTCCCAGGACCCTCACCATCAGAGACTGTGTGTGGTTGGGCATGCTCCTTCCTCTGTTAGTTGTTTACTCTGCACTTGACCTTAGGATGTAAGGTCAACCACAAGAGGAAGTATGGGATGTTGTTTCTTGCCAAGGCTTTTCTAATGATGTAACCAGATGGGGGATTATAATTTCCTATGTTAATTAGTGATAGATATGTGAGATCACTTAGTGGCTGAGCTCCAACTATTTGTAGTTCATAGTGCAGATAACCTCCTCCACTCAGATATTCCTAAAAGAGGGGAAAAAAGTCAAGTGAACATGTTAAAGTTTGCTGGTAAAAAACAAAACAAAGCACTTCAGTAATTGAAATAAGTATTTCCCCCCCCAGCCTGTTCCATCGCTACATTCATTGTGATATGTAGATGCACATTGTGCCATACAAACCATTTTGTTAAACCAATTATCATCTTCCCCCAACCTCCTTCTTCTTCTTTTTAATTATTTTTTTTTATTTTTTAAACATGTAATAGTTAAATCATTAGTAATGACAGAGTATCTCTATGAACTAAATAACAACATAATCATAACCAAAATTAGTAGTAGTAGTAGTAGTAGTAGTATTTTGTTTGTATTGGCACAGTCAAGAATATACCTTTGCACTTAGACAAATGAAACTTGGCGTGCACACACACACAACTAGACACTGATATTAACATGGGCTGGGTCTCATCAGGCCACACCTATCTCTGTGGGCGTGTCCATGTGTGTTATGTGATAAACGTAAATATGCTCTTCATTGGACAACCTGAGCCTTCATTATTGCAAGTGGAGCTTTAATGGGTCTTTGGTAGAATTGATTGATGCAATAATTGTTATTATTACATAGGCCACCCAAAGAAGAAGAGGAGGAGGAAGAAAAGGATGGTAGGCACTGATATTGAATAATGGTTTTATGTTGACTGAGCAACGCCTGGTAGATAGTACTAATTTCTAATAGTACACTACAGAACAGACTAATGTGAATTGCTATTGAAGGGCCAAAGTTAGGTGATGCTAATTTTGAGGAAATTCTATTTGTTTAAGAGCAGAATCAGATAATAAGTTTTGAGCATCAATTTAATAATTATTACTACAAACAACCAAATTTTAGGAGGTAAATTTCTCCAGGGGTAAATCCCAGTGTCCCCCCCCCCCCCCCTCCTCCTTTATGTATTAATCCTAGCTATGGACAGACAACAAAGACCTTAATTTATTTCTAGTAGATTTGTTGTTGGCTGTGTCATCCCAGATGTATGGACCTACAGGGCTAAAAAAGAAATAAAGAGAAAGAGCTGGAAGTGACGTGGGCACAGTTTTGCTGACATGTGTATCTACACAATTGTAGTTTGTAATAAGCGGGGTGGTTTACTCAGGTGAGTTGACCCCAACCAGGAAATTTTGAAGAACGTAGCCAATGAGTATGGTCTTACTCTGATCTTCACCTAACATCCTTATAACCACCCCAGGTTGACCCCCATCAAACTCTGAAATTTGACTCCTTTAGGCCCCACCTTATGGGAGGAGTCACCACACAAACAAACAAATTGAGAATTATAGTAAAATAATTAAAAAAAAACATTTTTTCTTAAAAGTCTTGATCCATCCAATTCTTCATTCTATAATATAGCAGTTCTTGTGCTGAACAGTCACTGCATATTAACTTCCATCAGATATCAGTGCTAGCTCTCAGTGGTCAGCTGATCTCTATCATTTCACTTACAAATCGATCTCTTCTATTTTAAAAAATGTACACAAAATATATATATATTTTTTAAATGGAGAAAGAAGAAAAGCAACAAACAACAAAAGATCAGTTTTTATGTTTCCCAGTGGTCATGTTGTCTGGTGTTTAATGAAACACCATTTGCTGGGCGGGTCGGGCCTGGGATGGTTGGGAAGGATGCCTCACTCCATTCCAGGCCTTGAGGGCATAGACACCTTGAGCCACTGCAATGCCACCACAGACATACCCAAACACCTGCACATGGACACACACACGCACAAAGGGAAATAGGCACAGATCAAGTGGTTCACCTCACACTCATTCAATCGCACAAGTGTAAGAGGTGACTAAACAACAACAAAAGACAATAAAAAAGCTTACTGCAGAAATTCCAAGAACCACATTGGCCAATCTGATGCCAAAGGCAGTGTTGAGTATGGCAGAGAGAAACCAAAGGGCAGCGTAAGCAAATGTGACAATGGCATCCTGAGAGTGAGGGAGTCCAAAGGGAAGGGGAGGGAGGGAAGCAGAACAATGAGGTGACAGCATTATTATATTTTTAAAACACATTCATACTCTGATTAATAGAACAGAAACAGCATGTGTATTTAGGAGCACAAGTAGAAATAATTAAGCTCATGTTAGTGAATTCATAAACTGGATGAGCTTGAAGGAAGAGCAACAATACAGTTCAAGCAATCTCATCTGCAATTTACACTGAATTAAATGATTTTAGGATAATTAGATGTTTCTATTCAAGTAACACCACTGCTTGTGTAAACTTTGTACCCTATTGAGAGTTCAGTGTGCACAATATAAAAGTAACTTCTATCTGTAACGCTGGCAATTAGTTCTAGCAACACAATAGAATATATCATGCTCTATAAAGGTCTCTCTATTTAAGTGAACTGCTTGTTGGGAAATAATTTGTAACTCAGGTATTCCGAAATTCATAAAATACAATCACCATTCCAATTTCTCAATTCATCATAGGGTCTTTGTGACCTCTCCATCTCCCCCCACCCTCCCCTAACCAGAGAGAATGTTATATTCAACATCTCTGAACGAGACCTATCGCACCACTTACTATTAGGGCGTGCATGTAGACATGGGGGATGAACATCTCCACGACGATGACAATGACTGAATACACAATGAAGCCGAATCCAACAAAGAAAAACCAACCACCAACAGATGCAAAGAGAGAAATAATGATGAAGAGCAACCCAATAGCTGCAACAATCTATGTGTGTGTGTGTGTGTGTGTGTGTGTGTGTGTGTGTGTGTGTGTGTGTGTGTGTGTGTGTGTGTGTGTGTGTGTAAAGAGAGAAATAATGATGAAGAGCAACCCAATAGCTGCAACAATCTAGTGTGTGTGTGTGTGTGTGTGTGTGTGTGTGTGTGTGTGTGTGTGTGTGTGTGTGTGTGTGTGTGTGTGTGTGTGTGTGTGCTCACGTTAATTGTGCGTGCGTGCGTGTGCGTTAACGTGAAACATAAATATACAAGATAATAGTGTCAATGATGACTCAAGTCAATCCTATTAAAAAAGTTGAACCGGTATTGTGATGGGGAAAAAAAATGAAAAAAATAAAATAAAAGAAAAATAAAAAAGAAATCAAATATTGAGAAAAGCCAGACTGCAAAATCTCCAGGTTTCTCAAGCAATTATTTCCAAAGCTATTTTCTGATACTTACCTAACAATCCTTTTTCAAAAATTTAAAAAGTCCCCCCCCCCCTTTGGATTTGACTGGATCATGCCTCAACCTAGACTTATCCTTATATGGTCTTGTCTTCTTGTCAATGCCAGTAATCTATGATGATGCTGCTGTTAAGCCAATTTCCCTTATTAATACTACAGCAATTGGGTCCAGAAGTGTAATGTCATTGAAAATGAATGCCCCTGAATATTCTGGGATTATATTATCAAATTAAATCTATTTTTCATTAATAATTAGTGCTGGACCAAATATTGAAATTTGCTCTTCTTAAGTTTGAATTTGGTGCCAACTTTGAATTAATTGGCACCTACTGGGCCAAATAACTGTAAACTTCTAGTGTGTAGTTGTGGTGGTAGTAATAAGTGAAGACCTTGGAAAAGCAAATCATGTTGTGCTAAATAGATAAGTATTGATGCTCATATGGCTATTTAACTGTCATTCTTTACATCAGAGGTACATAAATAAACAATTTTAATGTGGTCGTAATATAGAATTCCTGGTAAAATTTTTCTAGCATTTCCCCCCCCCCCCCTCACTGGCTTAAATTTGGCTTAAAATGATGCGGCATCTGGCTTTAAAAAGTTCTCAAAAGTTGGCAACCTTGCTTTTACATGTCTTTAGTATCATTTCCTTCGCACCCTACACCATATTCTACACTGAGCATGTGCACACCCACCCAGCCTCACCTTACACCATATTCTACACTGAGCATTTGCCTGAGCATGTGCACACCCACCCAGCCTCACCTTACACCATATTCTACACTGAGCATGTGCACACCCACCCAGACTCACCTTACACCATATTCTACACTGATCATGTGCACACCCACCCAGCCTCACCTTACACCATATTCTACACTGATCATGTGCACACCCACCCAGCCTCACCTTACACCATATTCTACACTGAGCATGTGCACACCCACCCAGCCTCACCCTACACCCAAACAATCCTGACAGCAAGTGTGCAGGAGTACAGAACACACCACTCTATATACAGAATTTAGGAGTAATACAAATCTACTAACTCCATGTCATGCTAACACTTGGCTATAAAGACCTGTCAGCAAAGGTCAGACATTGAAACATTTACTTCCATTCATTCAGAAGATAAAATTAGGTTTAAAAAATGACGTAATTTGCTATATTAGTTTGTACTACGTATCTTGTAAATTAGTGAAGCCGAACATTTACACAATACATCCATAGAGATAAAATGGTAGTATACACTTCCTTGTTGCCTATGTTACATCTAACCAGACCAATCACTTCTTTTCCCAGAATCCTGAAATATCAATACTGTTCCTGGATTGCTCTTCTAAAGTGTAATAATTTAAAAACACACTTGCTGTAATGGGTCAGAACACCAAAGCCCATAGTGGAAGATAAATATAATTCCTCTTTTTTTAAAACTAACATGGTTTGTAATCTTAATGTGTTTGCAAGTTGGTAGTTGCAATGCCACATGGTGACTACCAGTCCCAGAGGCTCATCCTGGAGGAGCTTTTGAGGTTGTGGGCTAACCATCACAATCATATAATACAGTACCACATTGTGTGTGGTTGGGTTATGGGCCTTAGCCAGTCCTCAGTCTCAGTTTTGAAATGTTCCTGTACGCTCACTGTTGACTGTGCACTTTTAGAGTTTACATTATGACTCATAAAAAGTCACATGCAAACTATTGCAAAGGTCAAGTACAAATAATCCCCTCGGAAAAGTGACTTGGTAAGAAATCCACTTGTGGGTTGGCTACAAACGGATTAGTCATGTGAATATTATTGTGGGACAAACAAGTCCATGATTAGGCCTTTCCCAATTATGCTAATTTTTGGACCAATTATGCTATTCTTTTATGCTCCATTTTTGATCAATTATGCTTCTGAAAAGTACCAATTATGCTTTAAATTTAATTAACTAGCATGCAATTGCAGCCTCTGGCAGAATTGTTTGCTAGGCCCACCGTAGGTGGGCTGTGGTCACAAAATTGTTTTAAGTAAGAACATGTCTTATGGGAGGACATGTTTTTCTGGATCATATGCCTTTCAGGATGACATGTGTTATGATAGCATATGTGTTGAGGGAGGTTAGGCTTTGTTGTAGGAAATGTCTAATGGGAGGTCATGTATTGGTAGAGTGCATGTCTTCAGGATGGCATATCTCACAATATGTTATGCTTTACTGAAAAACATGTCTTACTGGAGGTCATGTTTACTTGAGGGTAGGTATTATAGGAAGGCATGCATTGCTGTTGGAGATGTCTTACTGGGGTATGGTCGTCATGTCTTCCATGAGAATATGTTATGGGATGACATGTGTAGCAGGTGGGCATGTCTTGCAGGTCTGTGCAGAAGCAACCATTTAATCTGCTGTGAGTTTAGGCATCTGGTGTTTTTTTTTTTTTTTCTCCAGTAAGTTTTGTTTGCTCTGAGACATGCTTTCCAAAAATTTATTTTTTTAAATATTTTTCTTGGGTATGTAGGTTCATTCATGTGGTCTCTTGGTTGACTTAAAAAAAAATTTTTTTTTTTAATACTATGTCTACCACTCTTTTAGTAATAAGCTTTTTTTTTGTATTTTTGAAATGTTTTTGTGGGAACGCCAATGCATTACTTTTGATTTGGAATGGATTGGTGAAGGTTCAATTGAATTGGTAGTGTTTTAAATTTTAGGGAGAAACCTTGAGGTTCAAATGAATGGAAATTAATTTTGTGGTGCAGGGTAGTGGAGAGTTGGATTTTATTTTGGTGTACAGGAATAGTGGTGAGTGGCTGGTTGGGGAGTTGGATGAAAAAGAGGTTTGTGTGTGCACAGATTTCAGTACCAGCAGCTGCTCTGCAAAAGCAGTTGCTTGTCTGTAAGATTTCTGTACCTTCAGCAGCTGCCCAGAAGCAGTTGTCCCTTGCAACGTAGGATTTCACGGAACACTTCTTCAGAGTTCATCAATTTTTTCTTTGGAATAGCTGATAGGTTTTTTTTCCTTGTTAACTTGACAGGCCATGTTCAAATTATTAGTGCCTCTTTGATGTGGTAGTGTGTGAAAGGCTGTGCATTCCCTTCATGTAAATAAAAAGGTGGATTACTTTAGAGTTCATCTTTTTTTCTTCTTTAAATTGCTGATAGTTTTTTTTCCCTTGTCAACTTGGGGGGATGCTGAAACGCATTAATGCCTCTTTGATGCTGTATGTGTGAGAGGGTGTGCATTCCCTTTGATGTAAATAAAATGGGATGAGGAAGAGCCTTTTTTTGGGGGGGGGGGGGGGGGGGCTTCATTCAGTCACTACACTTGAACAATGGGGTTTGGATGAATGGGACATAGACAGTTACTTTCCCTTACCTGAATATCACATCTGCCAATTTTCAATGGGATCCTTACAGCCATTTCGAAGATTACCACAGACATAGAAATAGACATATAAATACCAACTGCTCTATTAGTATAGATTATTCCCACATAGAGGTCATCAATTTTATAAGGTTAAAAATATTCCTTTCAAATCAAAGGCGAATTCATGAAAGTGTCAACAAAAAAAGAAAAATAATCAATAATCTTCCCAACAACCACAGCTAGTTCTATTTGTAGCTATATACTCTTTGTAGGATTAGATAATAACTCAAGCAGATTTGAATGATACAAACTCCCAAAAGCAGTCATGAACTTGCTTGAGCATCCAACCTTGATCACCAATGTGTCCAGTTTTTGCCTTCCAAGCTAACCTTGACTTCATACTGCAAGAAAACATGTTATTAATTCATCCAGTACAGGTGTATTCAGCATCTCTACTCCCAGATTATACTTGAAATTATGCTAGCATAATTGGGAAGGCTTATCCATGACTCCATCAGTCCATTGCCCTGCAGGTCATGAGATTACAGACCACAGCATGGACCTCATTGATCAACAAAGTGGCTCCATGGGTGAAGACAAATTGGAATAATCCCAAACAAGGACAATGGTTGTGGGTTGTGTGGGAGGACAACAAGCTGAAACAAGTTGGGGAGAGCTGGTGAATGGCATTCAACCCCCTGGGAAAATTATGCTTTACCATACAATGATGAAGGGAAAAGGGGGTGAGGGAAAGAAAGAAAGAGAAGGGAAAAGAACAACCACAACAATGACAATATTAGGATATGCTTTATTTGGAGTCAGATAGTATTGTTAGGGGTGTTAAATATTTTTAAAAAATAATTTCATTGTGTGGTTGAAGCTATGGCTTGCATCAGCTTTTTAATGAGATCAGATATGCTGTATAATTATTACAAGATACAGGAATGACAAACTAATAGAGCACAGCAACAATAAAACCACATGATGTTAAATAAATCTGAGCCACTTGAAATTTACTCTTCAGGAGGTTTCACAGGGAACTGGTTGGAAATCTGTTTAGTATGCAGTGTGGACAGACTTTAACAGTTTTAATTAACATCAAATATATATGCAGATTTGATGCATAATTAAATGAGGGGGGGGGGGGGGAGGAAGAGTTAGATATGTGTAAGTTTAAAGACAGGGACTAACCCAATCACTAGAAGTCTAAAGCTTACAGATAAAGGAGAAAGAAAAAAAATCCTTACAATTCCTGCTAGCCTAAGAATTCCCTCAATAGTCTTTAGGTACTGACTGTCGGTGGTCACGTCACCGCTTATAGGAGTCCAGTACCTCTGGGTATGATAGACTCTGGTCACCACCGTGCGTGTCTCCGTCCGAGTCTCCGTCTTCCAGGCTACACTACCGGA
The DNA here is from genome assembly GCA_963969325.1 of Lycopodina hypogea. Classification (NCBI taxonomy): domain Eukaryota; kingdom Metazoa; phylum Porifera; class Demospongiae; order Poecilosclerida; family Cladorhizidae; genus Lycopodina; species Lycopodina hypogea. Next base: position 5,588,543 of record OZ017780.1, on the reverse strand, counting down.
TTGTTCTTCCTCCGCCATCGTTCAAGAATTGCAGAGCTACAATATGCAAACTTATCGCACCAGATGGTATACAAATAAGCACCAGAATTAACCGCACCCACTTTCTAACTAAATTCACTAACTTTCTACCTAAATTCACGAATAATATTAGTCTCCCATAGCCAGACCCTTTACCCTCCGCTTCCCTTTTTTAATCCGTCTGGCCGCCCGAGACTAGAATAATACCACCTGGCTAATGATGCTCTTACTCAAGTTGGGATCCTGATGGCTGATTCAGGTGCTTTTATCAAACGTGCACCTCTGGGCAAGTGGTCCCCTAAAGTGGTTACTGTGAAAGAAGTCTTGTCTGAAGTGAAGGATAAAAGCACACGCCAGAGATTGCAGGTTTCTCCTTTTGAAATACAGCTTAGGGAACCAACCCTCTCATCAATTCAGTATGGTAAATTTGACTCTGTTAACTCAGTGTGATAGTCAATGGCTAAATAGTCAAGATCCATACAAAAAAAAAGTAGTCCGAAGTTGAAAGCTAAATTGCATAAATTATTATGGCACTTACATGGTACATGCTTATAAATATGTAGTTAATATAACTACACACACACACACACACACACACACACACACACACACACACACACACACACACACACACACACACACACACACACACACACACTGCACAAACACATTCTCTCTGTGTCCACATACACACTCACTCAGATATGTACACACGTGTACAATACATATATTCTGCATGAACACATAAAACACTCAGACACACAAACATGCTCTCTCTCTCAGCACACACTGTGAAACACATTTTTGGCCCACACATTCACAGTTCCACACACACACACACACACACACACACACACACACACACACACACACACACACACACACACACACACACACACACACACACACACACACACACACACACTCACTCACTCTCAGTGAACAAAGGCAAGGCAGCAACTGAAATAGCAGCTGTATTCAGTACTATTCTTTTGAGGGGTCCTTCAAAGGCTGAATCTCAGTGAAAAGTGCCCTTAATTACCTGATCAAAGTTTACAGAGAAACGCTGTACCCTTAGGGTTGCTGTGTCTTGTCAAAGTTGAGGCACTCTTGGCAAGAAAAGGATTCCAGAATTCTTGAGTGCAAGAATTACTTCTACAAATTATTGAATTATTTTCATTTTTGATAACTCCCCATTTTTATTTTTCAACAGTCAGCTCCCAGGACCCTCACCATCAGAGACTGTGTGTGGTTGGGCATGCTCCTCCTCTGTCAGTTGTTTACTCTGCACTTGACCTTAGGACGGAAGGTCAACCACAAGAGGAAGTATGGGATGTTGTTTCTTGCCAAGGAGTTTAAAAAAAAGAAAAAAAAAAAAAAAAAAAAAAAAATTTTTAATTTTTTTATTAGCTATTATTATTTTTTAACAATTCTTTTCTAATGATGTAACCAGATGGGGGGTTGTAATTTCCTGTGTTAATTAGTGATAGATATGTGAGATCACTTAGTGGCTGAGCTCCAACTATTTGTAGTTCATAGTGCTGATAACCTCCTCCACTCAGATATTCCTAAAAGAGGGGAAAAAACTCAAGTGAACATGTTAAAGTTTGCTGGTAAAACAAAACAAAGCATTTCAGTAATTGAAATAAGCATTTCCCCCCCAGCCTGTTCCATCACTACATTCATTGTGATATGTAGATGCACATTGTGCCATACAAACCATTTTGTTAAACCAATTATCATCTTCCCCCCACCCCCTTCTTCTTCTTTTTAATTATTTTTTAAAACTTTTTTAAACATGTAATAATTAAATCATTAGTAATGACAGAGTATCTCTATGAACTAAATAACAACATAATCATAACCAAAATTAGTAGTAGTAGTAGTAGTAGTAGTAGTATTTTGTTTGTATTGACACATGAAACTTGTCGTGCACACACAACTAGACACTGGGATTAACATGGGCTGGGTCTCATCAGGCCACACCTACCTCTGTGGGAGTGTCCATGTATGTTAGGGGATAAATATTACAAATATGCTCTTCATTGGACAACCTGAGCCTTCATTATTGCAAGTGGAGCTTTAATGGGTCTTTGGTAGAATTGATTGATGCAATAATTGTTATTATTACATAGGCCACTCAAAGAAGAAGGAAACAATGGTAGACACTGATAGTGAATAATGGTTTCCTATTGGCTGAGCAACGCCTGGTAGATAGTACTAATTTCTAATAGTACACTACAGATCAGACTAATGTGAATTGCTATTGAAGGGCCAAAGTTAGGTGATGCTAATTTTGAGGAAATTCTATGTATAAGAGCAGAATCAGATAATAGGTTTTTAACATCAATTTAATAATTATTACTGCAAGCAACCTAATTTTAGGAGGTAAATTTCTCCAGGGGTAAATCCCAGTGTCCCCCCCCCCCCCCCCTCCTTTATGTATTAATCCTAGCTATGGACAGACAACAAAGACCTTAATTTGTTTCTAGTAGATTTGTTGTTGGCTGTGTCATCCCAGATGTATGGACCTACAGGGCTAAAAAAGAAATAAAGAGAAAGAGCTGGAAGTGATGTGGGCACAGTTTTGCTGACCTGTGTATTTACACAATTGTAGTTTGTAGTAAGTGGGGTGGTTTAAACATCCTTATAACCACCCCAGGTTGGCCCCCATCAAACCCTGAAATTTGAGCCCTTTAGCCCCACCTTATGGGAGGAGTTACCACACTAACAAATTGAGAATTATAGTAAGATAATTAAAAAATATATCTTTTCTTAGAAGTCTTGATCCATCCAATTCTTCATTCTATACTATAGAATGAAGAAGAAAGCAACAAACAACAAAATATCAGTTTTATGTTTCCCAGTGCTCATGTTGTTTGGTGTTTAATAAACCGCAATAGTCTCAGAGGGTCGGGAACGATGCTCCCTTCCATTCCAGGCCTTGAGGGCATAGACACCTTGAGCCACTGCAATGCCACCACAGACATACCCAAACACCTGCACATGGACACACACACGCACAAAGGGAAATAGGCACAGATCAAGTGGTTCACCACACACACACACACACACACACACACACACACACACACACGCACACACACACACGCACACACACACACACACACACACACACACACACGGAAATAGGCACAGATCAAGTGGTTCACCTCTCTCACACACACACACACGTATAAGAGGTGACTAAATAACAACTAAATAACAACTAAACAACAACAAAACTTACTGCAGAAATTCCAAGAACCACATTGGCCAATCTGATGCCAAAGGCAGTGTTGAGTATGGCAGAGAGAAACCAAAGGGCAGCGTAAGCAAATGTGACAATGGCATCCTGAGAGTGAGGGAGTTCAAAGGGAAGGGAAGGCAGAACAATGAGGTAATAGCACTATTATGATATTTTTTAAAAACACATTCATGCTCTGATAATTAGAACAGAAATAGCATGTGTATTAACAGAAATAGCATGTGTATTAACAGAAATAGCATGTGTATTTAGGAGGACAAGTAGAAATAATTAAGCTCATGTTAGTGAATTCATAAACTGGATGAGCTTGGAGGAAGAGCCACAATACAGCAAGAAATCTCATCTACAATTTACACTGAATTAAATGATTTTAGGATAAATAGATGTTTCTATTCAAGTAATACCTCTGCTTGTGTAAACTTTGTGCCCTATTGAGAGTCCAGTGTGCACAATATAAAAGTAACTTCTACCTCTAACACTGGCAATTAGTTCTAGCAACACAATGGAATATATCATGCTCTATAAAGAAGGTCTCTCTATTTATGTGAAGTGCTTGTTAGGAAATAATTTATAACTCGGGTATTCTGAAATTCATCAAATACAATCACTGCTCCAATTTCTCATTTCATCATAGGGTCTTTGTGACCTCTCCATCTCCCCCCTCCCCCAACCAGAGAGAATGTTATATTAAACATCTTTGAATGAGCCTTTTTGCACCACTCACTATTAGGGCGTGCATGTAGACATGAGGGATGAACATCTCCACGACGATGACAATGACTGAATACACAATGAAGCCGAATCCAATGAAGAAAAACCAACCACCAACAGATACAAAGAGAGAAATAATGATGAAGAGCAACCCAATAGCTGCAACAATCTAGTGTGTGTGTGTGTGTGTGTGTGTGTGTGTGTGTGTGTGTGTGTGTGTGTGTGTGTGTGTGTGTGTGTGTGTGTGTGTGTGTGTGTGAGAGAGAGAGAAACGTAAGTATACAAGACAATAGTGTCGATGATGACTCAGGTCTAATCATTACTATCATCTATGACCAAGTCAGGTCAGGTCAGGTCAATCCTATTAAATAAATTGAACTGATATTGTGATGGAGGAAAGGAAAAAAATAAAATAAATAAAAAAAATTAAAAAAATCAAATTTTGAGAAAAGTCAGACCACAAAACCTGGTTTCTCAAGCAATTATTTTCAAAGTTATTTACTATTACTTATCTAACAGTCCTTCTCTAAACATTAAAAAAAAAGTCCCCCCCCCACTTTGGCTGGATCATGCCTCAACCTAGACTTATCCTTATATGGCCTTGCCTTCTTTGTCAATGCCAGTAATCAATGACGATGCTGCTGTTAGCCCATTTCCATTGTGAAGAGTACAACAATTGAATCCAGTAGTGTAATGTCACTGAAAAAGAATGCCCCTGAATATTCTGGGATTATATTATCAAATTAAATCAATTTCTTCAATTTCTTCTGGACAAATTTTGAAGAAGTTTGTTCTTCTAAAGTTTGAATTTGGTGCCAACTTTGAGTTAATTGGCCACTGCTGGGTCAAATAAATTTAAACTTCTAGTGTGTAGTTGTGGTGGCAGTAAGTGAAGACCCTGGAAAGAAAATCTCCATGTTGTGCTAAATACATAAGTATGATGCTCATATGGCTATTTAACTGCTATTCTTTATATTAGAAAGTACATAAATAAACAATTTTAATGTGGTCATAGTTAGAGTTCCTGGTATAAAAATGTTGGCATTCCCCCCCCCCCCCCCCTCACAGGCTTAAATTTGGCTTAAAATGATGCGGCATCTGGCTTTAAAAAGTTCTCAGAAGTTGGCAACCCTGGTTTTACATATCTTTAGTATTATTTCCTTCATACCCTACACCATATTCTACACTGGTCATGTGCACACCCACCCAGCCTCACCTTACACCATATTCTACACTGAGCATGTGCACACCCACCCAGCCTCACCTTACACCATATTCTACACTGAGCATGTGCACACCCACCCAGCCTCACCTTACACCATATTCTACACTGAGCATGTGCACACCACCCAGCCTCACCTTACACCATATTCTACACTGAGCATTTGCCTGAGCATGTGCACACCCACCCAGCCTCACCCTACACCATATTCTACACTGAGCATGTGCACACCCACCCAGCCTCACCTTACACCATATTCCACACTGAGCATGTGCACACCCACCCAGCCTCACCCTACACCCAAACAATCCTGACAGCAAGTGTGCAGGAGTACAGAACATGCCACTCTATATACAGAATTTAGGAGTAATATAATTCAACCAACTCTGTCATGCTAACATTTAGCTATAAAGACCAGCAAGCAAAGGCCAGAGATCGAAACATTTACTTTATTCATTCAGAAGATAAAATTAGGTTATTCCCACATATAGGGCGTGAATTTTATAAGGTTAAAAAATATTCATTTCAAATCAAGGCAAATTCATAAAAGTGTCAACAACAAAAAAAGAAAATAATCAACAATTTTCCCAACCATAGCTTTGTCTTTCATTAAAAGAATGTTGAGTATCTTTCAGCTACAGCTGACCAAGACTGTACTGAAATCACTTCCTTACCAGCACTGGACCACCTTGGTAGTTCATCCTCAGTGTTTTTGCCACCACTGCAATTTTAAAACTCATCGACACACCCACAGCTATGGATCTATACATGGGTAGCCCAGCTTTCATATATTCTTGAATTAACAGAGTGAAAAAGAGGAAGACTTTTAAATTTTCAATATCAATATTGGTAGGTTTAAGTTCACACACCCTAGCAGGATAAAAAAAAAAAAAAAAAATAGGGATGTTTTGAATGCATTCAATGGTATTTTGAGATCATTATAAAACTTTAACCAAAGTAATCATATGGCAAGTAGCAGCAGTGTTGGGATAATGCACTGTAGTTGCAATAGAGGAAAGAAAAGATATATGTTCATATGTCGACAATACTAAGGGGTCATCTCCTTAAAGATTCTATGTTGCCTTAACAAAAACATTGCCAACATGTACAGTAATGGCCAGTTCCATTTGTAGCTATATGCTCTTTGTAGGATTAGACAATAACTCAAGCAGATTTGAATGATACAAACTCCCTAAAGCAGTCATGAATTTGCTTGAGCATTTCCCACCTTGATCACCAATATGTGTTTTGAATATGTTGGCACAGATAATCTGGTTTTTGTCTTCCAAGCTAATCTTGACTTCATACTGCAAGAAAACATGTTATTAATCCATTCAGTACAGGTGTATTCAGCATCTCTACTCCCAGCTACCAATTATGCTCAAAATTATGCTAGCATAATTGGGAAAGGCCTATCCATGACACCATCAGTCCATGGCCCTGGATATCATGAGATTACAGACCACAGCATGGACCTCATTGGTCAACAGAGTGGCTCCATGGGTGAAGACTAATTGGAATAATCCCAAACAAGGGCAATGGTTTTGGGTTGTGTGGGAAGGACAACAAGCTAGGACAACAAGCTGGAACAAGTTAGGGAGAGCTGGTGAATGGCATTCAACCCCCTGGGAGAAATTATGCTTTACCATAAAATTATAAGGAGAAAAGGGGATGGGGAAAAGAAAGAAAGGGGAAAACAATGACCACAACAATGACAAAATCAGGATATACGTTATTTGGAGTCAGATAGTATTGTTAGGGGCGTTAAATATTTTTTTAAATAATTTCATTGTGTGGTTGAGGCTATGGCTTGCATCAGCTTTTTAATGAGATCAGATATGCTGTATAATTATTACAAGATACAGGAATGACTAACTAATAATGTACATCAATAATACCACAGGAATGTTAAATAAATCTGAGCCACATGAAATTTATTTTTCAAGAGGTTTCACAGGGAATTTGTTGGAAATCTGTTCTTGTGCAGCAGTGTGGATAGACATTTAGAATTATAATTAACATCAAATATATGTGCAAATTTGATGAATAATTAAATGAGGGGGGGGGGGGAGGAAGATTTAGATATTGGAAGTTTAAAGATAGGGACTGCCCCAATCACTAGTAGAAGTTTTAAGCTTACAGATAAGGGAGAGAAAAAAAAGTCCTTACAATTCCTGCTAGCCTGAGAATTCCCTCTATAGTCTTTAGGTACTGACTGTCGGTGGCCAAGTCACTGCTTATAGGAGTCCAGAACCTCTGGGGATAATAGGTCTCCGTCTGAGTCTCCGTCTTCCAAGCTACATTACTGGATTGTTCTCCCTCAGCCATCGTTCAAGAATTCCAGGGCTACAAAAAGGCGAGGTTGCCGATTAGATGGCCCTGACCTGAGGGCCCTGACCTGAGGGCCCTGACCTGAGGGCCCTGACCTGAGGGCCCTGACCTGAGGGCCCTGACCTGAGGGCCCTGACCTGAGGGCCCTGACCTGAGGGCCCTGACCTGAGGGCCCTGACCTGAGGGCCCTGACCTGAGGGCCCTGACCTGAGGGCCCTGACCTGAGGGCCCTGACCTGAGGGCCCTGACCTGAGGGCCCTGACCTGAGGGCCCTGACCTGAGGGCCCTGACCTGAGGGCCCTGACCTGAGGGCCCTGACCTGAGGGCCCTGACCTGAGGGCCCTGACCTGAGGGCCCTGACCTGAGGGCCCTGACCTGAGGGCCCTGACCTGAGGGCCCTGACCTGAGGGCCCTGACCTGAGGGCCCTGACCTGAGGGCCCTGACCTGAGGGCCCTGACCTGAGGGCCCTGACCTGAGGGCCCTGACCTGAGGGCCCTGACCTGAGGGCCCTGACCTGAGGGCCCTGACCTGAGGGCCCTGACCTGAGGGCCCTGACCTGAGGGCCCTGACCTGAGGGCCCTGACCTGAGGGCCCTGACCTGAGGGCCCTGACCTGATGGCCCTGTTGTTGAAACAACTTCACTAGTGCATCCCAACTGATCTGGTAGTTAGTGCCCAAGGCTATGTAGACCCGATGATGAACCTATAAATAAGTACCAAAATTAACCGTACCCATTTTTGTACCTAAATTCACGAATAATACCACGTGGCTAATGGATGCTCTTACTCAGGTTGGGATCCTGGTGGCTGATTCCGGTGCTTTTATCAAACGTGCACCTCTGGACCAGTGGTCCCCTAAAGTGGTTACTGTGAAAGAAGTCTTGTCTGAACTAAAGGATAAAAGCACACGCCAGAGATTGCAGGTTTCTCCTTTTGAAATACAGATCAGGGAACCAACCCTCTCGTCAATTCAGTATGGTAAGTTTACTCTGTTAACTTGGTGTGATGGTGAATGGCTGAATACGTCTAGGTCCATGCAAAAAATGTAGTCTGAAGTGGAAAGCTAAATCACATTAATTGTTAAGGCACCTACATGGTACATGCTTATAAGTATGAAGTTAATATATGTATATAATATATATATATATATATATATATACATACACACGTGGCACATGCTTATAATATAAAGTTAATATAAATATATGTATTGCTATATTGTGATGTGAATCATTGTAAAGTGGTTGATCAATTTGCAGCTCATCTGCCCTGCCCTTGCCTTACAAGTCCACAGAGCTTTGTCTAGATTCAGGCAACATATTTACTCAACATCTCAATTCAACAAGTGCAACAACAAAATTCAATAATGCATGCTATAGTGCTGATAGGGGTACTGTTTCACATTTTGTTTGAATAGAAAACTAACTAAGGGCCTGTACAATCCAGTAGAGCTCCAAAATTCCTAGATGCTTTATAATTTGAGATGATTGACTGTGTTTATGGACTGTTTATGTTGTGGTTGATCCGACCACTAATGGGACTGTACAGTTCTGGATTAGCACACTGAAGGGTTGTGTTCACTTACTTGATATAGAGAGAATGACCTGCTTTTGTTGACAGTAGAAACAGCAATGCCACAGAGGATCTGTCATCCTTTACCCACTCTCAATTCTTATAATCTATGTCCTAACTACAGTACAAACTAGTTCTCATACAATCAGCACTTCAATATAATCATTTCAGTGAGGGGGAAAGTGCTTTTATTGGTTATTATTGTCTTCTTTTTCCATGTATTCTTTTTTCATCCCGTGTGTGTGCGTGTGGGGGGGGGGGGGGGGTGGGCGTGCATGTGTATATGTGTGTGTGCTTTTTTTGGATATATATTTTTTTGCATTGCTTTTTTTTTGTATTTCCTTTGGTGGGGTGGGAGGGGGGAATAAACAAGATTGATTTGTTTGATTGTACGTAAACATTGGAACCCTCCATACTTTAATACTACCCAAAGATGTTGATTTGTTGTTGTATTGCAACTAATGAAGTCACAATGCCCAACATTGACAACACTAATTCACAAAGTAAACTATTGAACGAAAACAACCAAAAAAACATACAAAACAAATTGAAAAAATGATCTTGACCTATGTGGTCATATCTATTTTCTGTACACCTCAGTTTTAGACCAGCTGGTGTTGAACTTGTCTGGAAAAGACGTTCCTTTTTTTTATGCTACAAATGTAGAAGAAAAATTTACCTTCCTATGTTCTACGCTGGCACAGGAAATTGGATGCACCAATTAATGTATTTTCTGTTTTCCTTTCCAGTGACACGTTTTGCCAAGAAGACAGGAGACTATGGCAGTTTGTCTCCTGTGGACCTGAAGGTCATGGCTCTTACTCACCAGCTGCTTTGTGAGGAGCAACCAGAGCTAATGGCATGCCTCAGAGACATGCCTTCTAGAGAGGTGAGAAAGTCGTTAGTTACAGTATGAAAAACGGTCTCTTTCGTTTATTAAAATTATTTTCTCCTTTCATCTCACCTATTCTCTCAGCTCTCTTTCTTAATTCATCATTTCTACCTCATCACATGGAATATTACATCTTTTCTTCCTTCTCTGCTTACTCCACTCCACTGTCCCATGATTTTGCTCTTCATTTTCCTCTCCTCCTCTTCCCCCCACTTCTTTCCTCCTTGTCTCCCATCCTTCACTCACAGGAGCCAGCATTGGAGAGAGTCAACTTGCCCGGTACTGTCGGCTTCTTCAGGAAGAAGAAAACTGACAATCCTAGCACTAATGGTGCAATGAATATGTTGGACTCTAGTAGCCATGACGACAGCAGTGAACAAGCAGCAATGTGTTCTGTGGAATGCTCAGTGGTGGGGGAAGAGAAGGACCTCCCTGTGGAAGATAGTCCAAGGAACCTTAGTTTGAGTGGCCAAGATGATAAGGTAGATGATGATGATGGTGGTTTTGGAGGAAGTGATGGAGGTGATGTAGGGGATGGTGACAGTGATGATGGTGTGGGTTGGATCACACCGGAGAACCTGATGCAGGCGTGTGAGGAGATGGGCGGAGTGCAGGAGGAAACAGCTCATAATCTGCCAGTGGCTTGTGTCACAACTGACTTTGCTATGCAGGTATATGTACAGTCATACACACTGTATGCAGGTACATGCATACAGTGTGTATACTCACACATGATGTCTTGCAATACCAAATGAGATAGGACTAAATTAATTTTTTTTTGGTCAACTTATATTTGGGGTGAAGGAATCCATAATTGGTGACTAAATGCATAAATGGCTGCCCTAATTTAGAACTGATTTAATAGAAGTAATAGATTTGAAACCACAGTGGACCAGTAGGTACCCAATTACTCATGCGCATGCCCACACACACACACACACACACACACACACACACACACACACACACACACACACACACACACACTCTCTTTCTCTCTGTTCCCACAGTCAAACACTGACTTGCACATTTTCACACGCGCACACACTCTTACTCACTGTGAGCAAAGGCATACTAGCAACCATAGTCTCATTTGGAGTAGTTCACTTCAAAAATCTGAAATTTCTCAATGAAGACTTCTGTTGGTTATCTGGTTAAGGTCTAAAAATGAACAGTGTAACTTGTAGGGGTACTGTCTTAGCAGATGTGTTACTTTTGGACGGGGTGGGAGATACTCCCCCCCCCCCCTCCCCTCCCTCCAATTTCTTCTGAAAGTTTATTGTTGAGTGACAAGCTTTATCAAGTCATTCATAATTTTCATTTTTGTGGGTTTTTTCATTCCGGATTTATGTATATTTTTTTCATCAATCACTTTTTTAAGGACTTCCACTATCGATCCAGGTAGGCAGGCAGGCAGGCAGACGAGTTGTCTGTGACCATGTGTGGTTGGGCATGCTTCTCCTCCTCTGTCAGTTGTTTACTCTGCACTTGTCCTTAGGACGTAAGGTCAATCACAAGAGGAAATTAGGATGATGTTTCTTGCCAAGGAATTAAAAAAATTTTTTTTTTAACAATTCCCCTCTGGGAATTGTAATTTCCTGTGTTAATTAGTGATCATATGTGAGATCACTTAGTGGCGGCTGAGCTCCAACTACTTGTGGTTCATAGTGTGGTTCACTCTGACACTCCTATAGCACCCGCAGGAGTGGAGCTAGGACATTTGTCTCTTGGAGGAGAATTAAATGGTGGATATAAGTTAAAGCTAAGCTACTTGATTTGTTCCCTAGTTACCCAACTACCAACCTTTACAGTTCTCTAGAGTACCACACCTTATCTGACTTCCTGGTAGCAAATGTGTGGTGCACAACACATGGCAAGTGGACTCTCTGCGACTCATTGATTGTGTTCGTGTGACCTTGTGCATCCCTTCCTCTGATGGAGGAGGACATCTGGTGTGGTCCTATGTCTGCACTCTCTGTGTTCTGTCGTGCTTCTAAGCTCCACATTGTGAAAGAGCTTTATGGGGAAACTCAGGTGTGGTGTAGGTGTCATGGCTACTAAGTGGTGCTGTCTGAGCCATGGGACCAGCAGCTTGGTGTGTTCATCAGAAGTGTCATCCAGTGAGGAGAGAGCAGTGAAGAGAATGCGTGGCTCCAGGTGGAACATATGACCAGAATAGGTTTAGTAAACCACATAAGACATCTCAATGCTACTGATCAGCCAGAATCCTTCTAAATATGATTTGAAACTGCAGGATGCTCTCATTGCAGTATTTCTTGGGTATTTTTTGTGTACCTGCCCCCCCCCCCCCCCCCCCCCCCCCCACCCCAAATAGAAGGCTAGCCACAATTGATGAGCTGAAAATACGATTGATTTATTAAAGACCGTTTGCAGCCAATATATTCAAGGAATATGTGTTGACACTGTGTGTGTTATTGAGCAGATACCTTATGAAAGTGTCTGTATGTCAGGCATGTAATAGGACACACAATCATAATGGAGTCTCCTGTGTGTGTGAGGGCTAGGGCTAGCAGCCAACTGAGCACAATGCATGGACAGGAAGGAAGGCAAGAGCTTACCAGGAACAGCTGGTGCAGAATACTTAGGGTTTTGTTTCCCTAATTAAATTTAAAAAAAAAGGAGACTCAGATGGTGGTCCTTCCTTAGTTGGTGCACCCCACAGCCGTGTGAGGGCAATGCTGCAGGTTTGTAGGAGGTGTTCTGTGCTATGGTGGTATACTCAGCCTGGCTTGTGGTGTGCTATACCTTGGGGCTTACTCCCAACATGCTCCATGGAGTTGTCACAGGTCTGAGCTGGTCCACACGCTTGGCTCAGAACCAAACCCCAGCCTTAGTCCAAGCACTAATACTTTCGGCCCTATCTGCAGCTTTATCAATCAATGATCACATCCTTTATTGGTTTGGAGAAGGAGCATTCTTGTTATCTTGCCATCATTATTGGGAGGATGTGGGGACTTTTCTAGTAGGAGCATGGAAGTCTAGGGAGGAAGGATGTGTGGATCAAGCAAGGTGACCTTATCAGCATTCCTTGTTTCTCAATATCCTGAACCAGGCTAGTGGATGCTGCAGTTACTACTGCGGCTGTAAACAACTTGTTTGTCAACCATGTGCAGCATGCATGGAGGTGTCAACACAATATATACACATCCACAGAATGTGATTATTTTAACTGTGATATAGTTACAGTTGGGAAGGTCTTGTATTCATCCAATATAAGACTACCACAATTATGCACCAAGTGGTTTCTACACTAATGCATTGCTCAGTGAGTTAATTTGCATGATATATTCACTTGCAGAATGTGCTGCTACAGATGGGTCTGCCTGTTCTCTCTGTGGATGGAATGCGAGTGAAGCAGCTGAGAACTTACGCCAAGAAGTGCAAGGCGTGCTTCAAGTGAGTTGTAACTATGGGATGTGGCACTGCATTAGCTTTGAAGTGAAGTAGGCCAGCATGGGTGGGTGTGCCCATGCTAAGATATATTCCATGTTCTCGAAATCTTGTTAGCAACCTAAATGCATGGGCTAATTGTTAAATTGTTAATCTGTTTAAAAAAAAATTATTGTTGTCTCTGAAACTCCTTTATGGATTTTCTGAATCATTTAATGGCAGAATTGTTATCTGTATTAATTAACCATTGACTCAAACAAGACTGGAATTTCCAGCCAAAAACCCGCTCGCTTATGATTTAATGTTTTGACTTAATAATGGCTTAGTCGGGGGTAAAAAAAGAAGGAAAAAAAGGAGAAAGAAAAACCCAACCATGACACTCTCTCAGCAACACTCAGTCCCTAATAGTGTATATGAGGGCATTATCCTATAGCGAGTGCCTGATGCATGGACCACCAGCAGGGCTACCCAGTGTGGCACAGATACAAAAAACTCTTTTGAACAATATTCAGTGAGTTACACCTGAACTTTCTTCCAGAATTGCTATAACTCCCACAAGTGTCACTGCAGAAACTTTTTTTCTCTCGAGTGAGTAGGTTCACCATGGAGTTTTCAATGAAAACCTTTTCATTGATATGTTTATTTGGAGTATCTTCCATCTCTAGACATTAGAGTGTAAGCTCCAATATGTCACACTGTAATTGTTGGAAATCTTCACTCGAGTTTGGATAGGCCAACTTAGGGTTGCAATTTAATATTTGCAAGGTGTTCCATCGTGTATGTCACTCCTATCAGCCTTTAGTGTGTACGTGGTAGTCAGCCATATATCAGTGGCCTCTTGCACATGCTTTGGTGTGTTTTTAACCCTGGGTTGGTTGTCAAGGAGACATATGATGATGGTTTGCTTTATCTTGCCGTAGTCTGGCAAGACAAGAGCAGAACATTTGATGAATGTGGAAGAGATGTAGAAGAGTTAGTTCGTAAAGAATTAAAGAATGCAGCCATTGCTTCATTTGATGCCATTACTGATTTTGTGCTTGTGCCATACACACAAATACGTACACATACACACACACGCATACACACACACGCATGCACAAACACAGTATGGATGGACTGTTAGTGTATGACAATATAGGTGCTATATGGCTAGTGGTCAGGTTGGAAGGAGTGGAGGGTTTACATACTGGGGTATAACCACACCCCCCATATCCTCTACTATTAGAACCACTACCCACTCCTCGCTGGTGTTCTGTCCATTCTGTGGCAACAAGACGCTGGCCAAAGTGGTCGTCACCATAGGAATCAACGGAACACTAAACTACAACTATCTTGGCAAGAAGCAGTTCAGTCATCGTGGTCTGAGAGTGAGTGGTAGAGATGAAGCCAACCACATTAGTGGTGAAGTGTTCCCATGAGATATATTAGTCAAGTGAGGCCTGCACACAATACTGGCTATCTAAACATTGATTGTTAGGATTTTATGCTTTCCTTCATCATTCTTTATTGTGTGGCTGTGTGCAGCATCCTCTCCCCCGTCCTAAGGGTGGTCGCCATGCCAACAACCCCGTCTTGGCTCCTGATCAAATAGTCACAGGAAAACAGAAGAGGTCGCGAAACAAACCCATCCACCCACTACATCCGGACTACATCGCACTGGTGAGCTGGGATTAATATGGGGGGGGGGGGGGTGCACACTGGGATTTTCCCCCCCCTGGAGAAATTTACCCCTTCCCCCCCCCCAAATTTGGCTCAATTGTTAATGGTTTATGATGGCCTTCATGATAATACTACTGCATGTAGTAATGATTATTAAGTTGATGTTCAAATTTAATGCTAATAATTTGATTATTTGATTGTGCTATTTAAACATCTAAATTTCCTCAAAACTAGCATCACCTAAACTTTGACCCTTCAATAGCAATTCACACTAGTCTGCTCTGTAGAGAGGACAGACATAATCACAAACATTTTGGGTCATGCACATGCGCACACTATGAAAATATTCCTTTTGCTAACATGGCAGGAGGAGGAGAAAAGAAAAAAATTATGAAAGAAGATTGGGGGGGAGGGAGAGGGAAGGGAAGGGGAAGGGAAACAAAAAAGAGGTCTGACCCAGCATTGAATACAGGACTTTGAAAACATAAGCACCATTTTTGTTGTTGATTTTTGTTGTTGATTTTTGTTGTTGATTTTTGTTGTTGATTTTTGTTGTTGATTTTTGTTGTTGATTTTTGTTGTTGATTTTTGTTGTTGCATGAGACACCCATGCACACCCCCCCCCCCCCCCCCCCCCCCTTGCCACCCTGATGAAAATGCTGTATTACTCCCCATGTTGAGTAGTAGCAGTGTGGAATGAATGCCTGGTTGGGTAGTCCTTGGGACAGCGTTAGAGTCTAGTGACAGAGAGAGCTTGTGTTGCCTGAGATTTTATATGAAGATGGCACATTGTAGTATTATACATCTGTCAGATTGATGCAGTTAAAAGGTCTCATGTGGTCTATATCGATGCATGCCTGCTGGCTATATCCGTGTTTCTTTTCCAATTAAATAGACCCAGGATAGTCACAGCTACTGTCCTGAATACATGCACATACTCTTGTAAAAGTCTAGGGCGTATTCACAGGGAATGTTTTCTTTAACAAAAATTAATTTAGAATCCATTAGTGTGGAACACATAACAAATATATGCGGCCGGCCACAATGTGTATTTATGTCCACTACATTGACTTTGAGCACCAGTGATGGAGGTGGTCTTGTCTGTTTTAGTGTTCACTGACCAAATATTCGCATGGAATGACATCATTGTGTTTCATATACACACGTTAAGTGGGAAAGAGTTGTTAAGTATGGCCATACTCAGTTCAGAGCGATAGTATTCAATCAGGTCCTAAGGACACAGGCATGCTGCTATAGCAACCTTGGTTCAATACCTTCCACAATGATGCTTCAAAATACCCCAAGGATGTGACATCACTCTCGTAAGTCTTTTATTAGCGTTTGCAATTCCTCTACGTGGACTATCTATGTTGCGACTCACTGTTTTTCCTTATCCTAACCCATATACTTACCAATGAAAAACAACGGAGTAACGTCACATCCTGCTTTTATCTGTGTTTCTGCTTCACTCTGTTATTAAACACTTTCTAATCCCAGGGAAGGGCTAGGGTGCAGGGATCCCCATCCAATGTCAACATCTCTGCATGCACACACACAGTGCTATCCGTACACTAGTATTTGTCCATGTTTTGTTTGAAAAGTCACTGAATTAGAGAAAACTATTGAGTCAGATCTTTACTAAATATTTGTTTCAGTGTTGTTTGTTTTTTGTTTTGGTTGTTTTTTTTTTGGGGGGGGGGGGGGTTTCATATTTCTGTTTTATTTGTTATCCCTTTTTTGTTGTGTTGCAGGACACACCATTTGCTGTCAGAGACGTAACAAGTCGAGGTGCCCAACTTTTATTTCAGGTTGGCAGAAGTAGCGGTGGATGTGGTAGAAGGAATCCCAATGCTGTGGGACCAAGACGAAGATAACTAACTTGGGAATACAACATCACTGTGCATTGATAATAATATTATTGCATGAAAATGCACCTCTGTTAATTGCTATTCTAAATTCAATATCACTGAGTATGCTTTTTTTCGCTCCCCATAATAATTCAAAATATTTTGTTTCCTTTGTGTTTTCCATGGAGTACATAACAGATAAGGGTGCTTGGTGTGTTCACTGTAAGTGGTTTGTATTTGGTCATAAAATAAATATTTTAAAGAAAATGTTTCTTGCATTATACACCCACGAATGAATCATATTGAGTTTGGGGCAGGAATCTCCAGCTATGATGATGGTACAATCTTTTCAGTTCCAGATTCTATTTTATTTGTGGCACACAATGCTGACATAACAAAAAAAAAATTGATCAAATTTCAACTAGGAAATGCATTGAAATGAAAATAAGCAGCCACAGCCCTCTCATGTGGTCTCAAGACCAAGTCTTCCTATTCTCTTAACCAAGGAAGCTATAATTTTTGCTTCAGTGTACACAAATTATCTGGAAATATGATTTAATTTCCCCCTGCAATGAAATTTTAGTCACACTTTGCTTAAAAATGGAAGTACACAGACCAACACCTGATCCATATCTCCACTCATGCTTGCAGCTTTCCAGATAAAGACAACTGTTAATGTATATATTAATTACACTTTTTTTGTCTTCTCTTCCCCCCACCCTTTACCTTTATTTTTATTTTGTGCATTCACCAACTCACTAATTCTATACAAGATGTGTGTATATGGATGCATAATTTTTGATTGACACGAAAGAAACTTATAAAATATGAACGTAGGATAATGGCTCTTGCCAAAGTCTTTCAAAACACTCTGAAGTAAAAATAGTGCTATGATGTAGCGTTATCTCTTGGACATCTACACTTAGACATCCTAAACCAAGCAGTTTTGATGTCAACCTTTCCAGCAATCGCCAGATTTTGTACATAAGGGACAAAGGCCAAAAATAGATATAGAGGACATCACTCATCATTGATTGATACTCACTAATTTTAATATCATGAAACAAAGTCAAGAATAGATAAAATGATTGATGTCTCTTTATTTTTTTTTTGAATATATTTTGGTTGAAAAATGTACAGCTATATTGATTTTGATTGGATGGTGAAACTAGTGTATGTTGACAATGCTGTCACAGCAAACTGTGCTATATAGAACACTTGTAGCAGTGGATATTTTCCACTGTGTTGGGCATGTCAGAATTGACTTGTTATTTTTATGATCTTTACCCAATATTTTATAAGACAATTAGTTTTTCCCTTGCTGCTAGAACACTCCACAAAATTCATTCACTTTGTTTCATGAAACCGATGAGTTGATTTCAGAAATGTGTCCAGTATAATTACCTGTTGTAGTACTTCAATGTTATAAAACTGAACCTGTTGAAATTCATTTGATGTAACATCACATAACCCCTTGTGAAGCTATAGTGGACAATAACGAGCCCAAAAATGTGCAATAAATGCTTTGATAATATGCAAGATCCTGAGGTGGTGGGGATAATTTAATAAATGTTTAATACATGTCCATAAAGCAGGGTCACGCAGCTCCAAGTTAGAGTTGAATTCACAACATAATTTCATAGTTCATGCTTTAGAAAATTCCTCCAATTGGTGTCAATATAATTTTAAATTCTCCACAGCAAAAAAATTCTCTAATGTAAAAGCCACTTCTCTATGTGCAACATTTGTAGTGATCAATTAATGTTTGAAAGAAACAGTGGATAGGTAAGAGCATTGGACCTGAAAAAAAGGGGGAAAGACAACCAAAAATGACACAATTACAAAAGAGAGGATAGAAAGAGAGAGAGAAGAAATGTTGAAATTACTCTACAAAAGCCAGAGGAAAAAGAATATTTTCTCTCCCTTTTTTTTTTTTAAACTTTGAAATTAAAATATTTGGAAAAAAGAAGCCAAAAACAACCAAAAAAAAAAAAAAAAAAAAAAAAAAAAGTAATGATAATAAAATTAATTAATTAATTAAAAAAATAGCAAAAAAACAACAACAAAAAACCCCAACAACAAAAAGAAAACAAAAAGAAAAGAAAACAAAAAGAAAAGAAAACAAAAAGAAAAGAAAACAAAAAGAAAAGAAAACAAAAAGAAAACAAAAAAAAGAAGTAATCTGTGCTTGGCATATTGCCGCAGCCTCGGTATGGTCTATATGTGTGATGGCTGCCATATCTGGCTTATCCATCATTTTCTTCTTGTTATTTCAGTTTTGACTGATTCTTGTTGACCATTTCAAGTTGTCCACGGATGAAAGTGTGAGTGAATACTTGTCTCCTCAGCAACATGATGATGACACACACATTGACAATGAAGAACAGCAGTCCAGCCAGGTAGATCCACATGAATGTATTGTACCCCTGAAACTCCAGGAGGTATGCAGGAAGCAGCCAGTGAACCTGAAAAATGGGAAAATTAAGAAAAAAAAAAATTATGTCAAGACATCGCAACGTTCATGTTACTGCATAACCCCCCCCCCCCAAAGTAATTATCAGCAATGGTAAGGGTCATCAACATTCTAACTTTGTCTACATGGGTAGTCTTATTCTCTCTCTCTATTAAATGATTATATACTTTTTGCATAGTCAGGACTAGTAAAAGTACTCTCCCTTCTTACATATAGACAGATGGTTTCCATGCAATCAATGTTGCATAAGAGCCAATTAAAAAAAACCAAAAAAAAACAATACAAAACTTAAAAAAAAATTTCAGGTCACCCGTGGGGGATCTTAAATAATCCTCAGAATATAAAAAAGTGCTATTGATGGCAATTTTTTTTCTTCCAAGGCCACTCTTAGGGGTCCCAGAAAGACCTACAGGAAAAAAAAATTTTTTTTTTCTTTTTTTCTTTTTTTTTTTCCATTGTGGCATGAGTGTTGTATTCAGTGCTTATGAAAGAATATTTCTGATACCAAAATGGCTGATGACTGCTCTATGAGGGAAAGAGTAGATCAGTAGAAAGGGAGACACATCCACTGAAAGCAATAATGCCAGATATTTCCGATCTGCGAACAGGGCAGCACATCTTCAGGGCAGAGGAATATCAGACTAACTGGATTTCACAGTCTGAAGGTGCAGACTGTATTAGTACGTACAGAACACGGAAATATATAACTCTACCCCCCTCCCCCACTACCAAACAGAAATATTCGCCACCAAATTCTCGCTACACCATTGTTGTAGATTGCCCAGCCAGAGAATAGAGACATGGGCAGACATCAAATTCATCAGAACAATAAACTGAATTGTGTCAATAATATCTAATTCTGTGCATTGTTCTTTATGTCTGGATCAGATAAATCGTTCATTATTTGTTCTGATCAATTAGATGTAGAGAGCAACAGAATATTAACATACTTATATAACATACTATACAAATTAAGCATGGCAGTTACGTACCTGCCCTGAAATCCAAAGTATAAACATCCACACTGCCTCTGTGAGGTGTAGTTTGGAATAGGGGGTCACCAGAGGTAGCAGACACAGGTACCACAAGAAATACTAGAGAGAAGGAGGGACAAGAGTAAGGTGAGACGGAGTATGAAGAGAGATAGCACAGATCGAAGGAGAAATGAATAGGATAGTTAATGAAAGAATATAAACAAAGAGTAAGAGACAAGAGGGATGAAAAGGATGTGAAAGTAGTTGAAAAGAGAAATAAAATAGAAAGCACTTAGAGAAGGACGAAAATACTGTAAAAGCTAAATGGCCAACATGGCCAAGGATTGTATGTTCGAGTGCATCCGTATGACAGACCTGTGATGTACAGACTTTATTGAACGTTACGAAAATAAAAGTTTGCACGAAACAGCAGAGAGTGATGTCTCTATGGAGATATACAGCAGCAGCTAGTAAGAGCAGTGCTTGAGGAAGGAATGCAACCAGTCCAACAGGCAGTGAAAGCCAGGAGCCCTGGATGAGATAGAGAGCATAGAAATAGACAGAGAAGTTGTGCCTCGTATCACGTCGTGTGATGTGATAGAGATAAGCCTCCTCTAGTAGAGCATCACCATACCTAGATAACAATTACACACTAAATATATCTTCTTCACTTAACATTGAGAAGAAAACAACTACAATTTTCTCTGCAATTTTGTAAAAATGTGTATACACACGTACTATTTAATATACAAATAAGTACATATTCAAAAATCAATACTACAAAGAAATGAATTATTTTATCCATTACCACAGCATAGCATTCACTTACATTAAATAGAAGTAGCCTGTTATTGCCACAAATGTTATGATGCTCACAATTACAAATTTCAGTTTCTGGCCATTAAAAAACCTCCTAAGCTGTTTGGTAGGTAGAGTATCCAGGACCTCAGCGTCAGCAGCATAATCATCATTTAGGAAAAGAAAAATAGGAAGTGAATAAATTACAGGGAACATTTTCAAGTGGACAGCAAGCCCATAGAAAATGGCTGATGCATATATCCTCTGTTGTATCAAGAAGTATAGTGTTAACAGCACCAGGAGAGCCACAATAGATTCAGCATTTCCTCTACTTGATACTGCAGCTGTCAGGGGATTCAGGAGCCAGAGGGCAACAGAGAAAGTTTTCTTGGACTTTTGAACACCTCTAGCACTCAACAAGAGATGAATTAAGAGACCCACCAATAAGTCACACAACACAAATAAAACTTTGCCGAAGGAGAAGATTCTGTGGTTTGGGGTAAGGAAGAAAGCGAGGAGAGGGCTATACCTGTAAGTAGGTCGCATAAAGGGGGAGTCTCCAATTAAAACTCTTTTCGAGGCATCAGTCAAGACATGATAATCTACATCTGTAAACTTCAGGGCAAAATGGTTGTCATGCCATTCCCCGTAGGCAAGCAATAAGAAGCGTAAAGAAATGGCAGCTAAGAAAACAACCCTGAGGGACAAGAGCCCTAGAACCCAGGAGATAAATCGGTGTACTGAAAACAACATTTTTTTTACCATATACCAAGTGATGCCAAGTTGCCCAAGATGAATGACTGAGCGGAGTTTATCACGCAAAGACCCTTTACCTTTAGCTTCAACCAGCCCCCCCCCCCCCCCCAAATTTATCATGGGAGGGAGGGGCGCTGGGCCCCCGTCAATTCCGAACCCCCTTTTCTTTAATGTTTTAAATTAGCATAAATGCTGTAAATCATATGCATTATTGGTGTCCAAGAGCAATTATTAGGAAAATCCCAAGTTACTATAGGAAATAGTGAACTCCTTTAGTTGAGATGCAAAAATATCCATTCATACATAGAGAATCAGGTAAAAGTGCACTTTAAGGCGGAAAAATTAGGACCCAGGGTATAAAAGAAATAATGAAATTAATGAAAATAGTCCTGAATAATGTTTGTTTGTGTTAAGCAGGTTAGTATACCACTGAAGTTGAAGAGGGCTGAAGATGAAGAGGGGTTGAAGAGAAGGCTGAAGATGAAGAAGGGCTGAAGACCCTGAAGTTGAAGAGGGCTGAAGATGAAGAGGAGTGTGCCTATACCCCCCCCCCCTCCCAAGTTGGAGAAGGTCTGAGGGTGAAAAGGGTGTCTGTCTGTCTGTCTGTCTGTCTGTCTGTCTGTCTGTCTGTCTGTCTGTCTGTCTGTCTGTCTGTCTGTCTGTCTGTCTGTCTGTCTGTCTGTCTGTCTGTCTGTCTGTCTGTCTGTCTGTCTGTCTGTCTGTCTGTCTGTCTGTCTGTCTGTCTGTCTGTCTGTGTATGTCATGTCTGTCTGTCTGTGTGTGCTATTTATCTGTCTGTCTGTCTGAAAGATCATTAAATAAATTATTGTGTTTTATTATCATCACCAGTGTGTGTCCTCGATATACTGTATGTGGTATCATGTGCCATATATTTCACTTGTGTGTCATGTATTAGATATTGCCACCATGTGGTTAGAGGAGAGATTCAGCAGTGTGCGTCAAGATTTTCACATAGTTGATGATCGTCCAAAACAATCTCTTCAATAATGATTGTATTAAAGTAAACCTGAAAATTAGTTGTGTGTGTGTGTGTGTGTGTGTGTGTGTGTGTGTGTGTGTGTGTGTGTGTGTGTGTGTGTGTGTGTGTGTGTGTGTGTGTGTGTGTGTGTGTGTGTGTGTGTGTGTGTGTGTGTGTGTGTGTGTGTGTGTGTGTGTGTGTGTGTGTGTTCATGATCATGTTGGTGCTGGTTATGTTCAGGAGCCTCCAAGTAAGGTGCATGTCAAATGTCTAAAAGACATTCCCCCCCCTCCCCCCCCCCCCCCCCATAATAGGTATAGTAATGACTGAACTATGGGAAATTTTCCTTATGAGTCAGGCTACGGGCTGCAGACATTTAGGAACCATTACTAATTTTGTGAATACCCAGATCTTACAGAATTTCCATTGGTATACATCCATGACCCATGTTTTGTCTTCATTAGCCTAGACAAACATAAATGTTTACTGGGATGGACCAATGACACCAACTATCACGGACACCTTCATGTAGCATTGAGGAATGACCCAAAATACTGCATTAGAATATTGCAAGCATCCACCAAAAAATTGAGTAATTAAATCTACTTAACAAATACAAAATCAACAGACAGGGCCAGTTAGTTCTTGTGATTGTTCAGATTGGTTCTTCCGTGATGGTCTAGTACTTCAAGATATCCCTTTGGTATTAACCTGTGGGTGCACCAGTACATACGAATTAATCATCTAACCCTCTGGCAAGATGTCTGGTGAGGTTGATCAACTTACACACCTTTCACCTTCACCTTAGGTACAATTGGAACTTGTCAGAACTTCGGTCTTTTATTTGCCTAAATTATCACTTAATCTGCTCTGTCTGCACCAAGCTCTTCTTGCACACTATCACTTCTATCTTGCAATGGGTGGTGATTTGTGGTCATTGGTGTTGATTACACTTCTTAACGCACAAGTGTCAATGGTTAAGTGTGTGGGTTGGTGTGGGTGGGTGTGGGTGAGTGTGGATTTCTAGCATGGGACTATAAAAACTTCCAAAAAAATCTATTTCATGAAGCTTGCTCAACACATTCATTCAAACATGACAGATATTATTGGATTGAGTCTTATTCTAGACGATGCGGCTATAGAAGCAGAGGACTGGCGGATAGGTTCATTGTCAGAGGCAATGTCGACTGCAGACGATGCAATCAAGTGGCTTGTCTGTAGGAAGCTTCTTAGGAATACATGCACCTGCAAGATATGCCTGGGGCCAATAAGATTGGTGAAGTACCAAAAAGGGAAAGATGGCAGGCGGTAGAGCTGTAGACCTTGTGGTCAAACAAAAACAGTTAGGTAAGTTCAATTTTATACAAAGGGATATCTTTTACGATGGATATAACATGCTTCACCACTGAAATGAAGACAAATTATTTGCATTAATTTCCTCACTTTATAAAGATGTTAGCAGTATTGCTTTGATAAAAAATATGGGCAGGTGCAGTGGTTGCGGCAGGGGGGGGCGGGGGGCGGTGGGACGGGTGTATTTTCAAGTGCTCTTTCTTGTTTAGCCAGTCATACAATTTTCTTAGTTCAGCCACTTAAAGTTGCTGGTGTTGGAATAACCACTTTGAAACTTTCCACCATCCAGACAATAGCTAGCTGCATGTGTTATGAAATATTCAAAAGTTAGTTGAAAATGTATTTCAAAAGTAAAGGGCATTCAGGAACAATTGTGGTCTCACAATGAATTTGTTTATGAACAGTTCATTAGAAATTCGTCATTATAGGAAAGACAAAGGTAGATAGGATAGGGCCACAAATATATATTCATAGCTATTGGCTTGTGGAACATTTTTTTATAGACACAACATTTTCTTATCAAAAATACCACTTGAATTACTTTCCTCCGTCTGTGACAGAATGATTTCAACTCAAACCCCAACATTTGTAGCCTATTAATAGATTATTTGTAGACTATTGATTGATGATCATTGTTTTTATGACGTGGTTCCTGTTCCAACTGTAAATGCCAGTAATATGTGCACTACAATATCAACTGAAAGGCAAATTTTAATCCATTCTTGAATTCCCCCTCTGAAACCAAAGACCCTGTATGGAATGCTGAAATACATTTCAAGTAAACAATAGCTGCACACCCAAATGTTCAAAGTTTGAAGTTTACTGCAACAATTTGACTGGTTAAGTTTAGCATAGGCCTCGAAGACATCACACAGATGCACTGGATTATTTAAAAACAACTTTCGCTTTCATGTATGTGTGCTAGGTAAGAATTTAGTACTACTCACTGAGAGACAGAAACTGGGAATGTTTATATACACCAATGGTACTGAGATTACTGTTTATCTAATAAATTATTATTTTTTTCGTTAGCTGATTCATTTCCCTTCATTTATTGACTTTTTTGTGTGTGTTCTAATTTAGTCAGGCCAATGGTGCAAGCTGTTGTGCCATTGATCTGACTAAATTAGAACACAAGAAGCCTGCCTTGTTACGCCACCTAGACAAAACCCACCTACCTTTAGTGTGAAGTCCCATTCATAAAGACTGGAACATGTACTTATATTGGGTTCCTTTGGAAGAAGTACATGAGAAGAGTATGACTCCTCCCACCGACTTGTAGTGGCCAGGTTTTAACCTGTAGTACACACATACAGTAACACTTAGAATGGTGTTGTTGTGGTTCAGACATAAAATTGAATTATCACTTACAATTACGTCCAACTGGTTGTACTGCATGTGAGTAAAATAAGACATTGTAATCATATCCAACCTATCCTCATCCATCTGTATTTGGTTCCTGTTGATGGTTCACGTAAAAATATACATTTCAAGAAATGCTCTATTAATTATTTGTCACAGGTATTAGCTTAATAGGGCTGCTGTTGTTGAAACAGTGAATGGCTATTTCTTTACCGCAAAAAAGGGAGGATGTAATTACTATGGAAGGTGTAGGCAAGAACAAAACTAAGACACTCTTTATTTTTCTTGGAGACACGTCTGGACTATAAAGAATGTCACCTCCAATGTGTATATCATATTATGCATTGTAACTGTCCTTTCCCCTCCTGCACCTGGATGTAGCAATAGTTAGGTTGTGAAGACATTATATGAGTACAGTTTGGTTGAGGTGCAAAAGTCATGTTTACAAGTATAATTGCTGTGATAACACTGAATAATTGAGTATGTTAAGGGGGAAAATAAATATTTGTTGATTGACATTATTAATGGCAGAAATTATTCAATAAAGTGGTAATAATATTTCATTAATATTTCATTATTTCCAGAACAATTGAGAGCTTTTAGGATTTTCTTTCACATTCCCTATTCAAAATGATGGCAAACAAGAACAACTTTGGTCCACCATAAGCGAAGAGTATTCGTCAGATGTTTCTTTCATGAACATACACTATGGGGAATGAGTACCTGTCAACAAAGTTTGTCATGCATTTTTTTAAGCCCATCCAAGAAGACACCTTCAAGTTTTGTTGTTTGACAAATCATTTACCATCATCTGATTGCATGTTCTGAATTGTCGTTGTTGGCTGTTTCAATAATGATATGATCATGATCTGAATTATCAGTGCCAGTGCATTGCATATCCTATGTGGGTGTGC
The DNA here is from genome assembly GCA_963969325.1 of Lycopodina hypogea. Taxonomy (NCBI): domain Eukaryota; kingdom Metazoa; phylum Porifera; class Demospongiae; order Poecilosclerida; family Cladorhizidae; genus Lycopodina; species Lycopodina hypogea. The sequence continues at coordinate 5,562,003 of OZ017780.1, read as the reverse complement.
TTAAGGGTTTGGTCTTTTCATGTGGGTGTGATTGAAGGTATGGACACAATCCTCTTTCAAAAATAGGTACATCTGGTCCTGTCATTTCAAACATTAATTCCATTTCTATGTTTTACACCTTGTAATGTGTTACACTTTTGGCCCTGTCATTTCAAACATTAATTCCATTTCTATGTTTTACACCTTGTAATATGTTACATTTTTGGTTTTTATACCAAAAAATGAACAACAATAATCAGCGTTTGGTGTTCTATCAACCACAGGTACAAATCCTTCTTTGAGAATAGTCGTATCATGCTACAGTAAGCGACAGTTTTCACCTTATGCTGGTGTGTGGACCTACCGCAGAATGTTTCTGCCTACGAGGCATACATTGTGGTGGGTCACACACCTATTGACTGGGGAAATTACTGCAGAAAGGAGTGTCAGGAGGCCAACGAAAAAAGGAAACAGAAATTGGAGGGCTCAACAGTAATGGGTCACCCATAGTCGTTGAAATTGATGAGTCCTTATTCTTTAATAGAAAGTACCATCGTGGCAGTGTACGCTCCAATCATTGGGTTTTGGAGGTATTGAGAGGGGGATGAGGAAGTACTTTGCAGTGGAGGTATCAGATTAGAAAAAGAGCCACATTGGAGGATATCATAAAAAAATATATCTTCCCTGGAAGCTATAATATCAGTAATATGTGGGCTGTGTATGCCCACATACAGGACATCAACAATAGCGTTTATATGCATGTTCAGGTGAACCACTCTCACCATTTATTCAACCCAAATGATCCAGATGTCCACACGCAAAATGTGGAAAACATGTGGATGTGGGCAAAAAGAAAATTGAAAAGGCAATTCGGAACATTGCCTGAATTATTCCCTTCATATCTGGACGAATTCAAATTTTGTAACGCAAGGAATCAAAATGCCACCATGATTGCTCGATTCATTCTTGCATTGCAGAAGAACTATCTATGAGAGCACCTACTTCTTGCTCTAGCCTTAGCCCCAGCCAGGCTTGTCGGCTGCAGTGAGTGAAGTCGAATGACTGAACTGTCTTTTCCATCACTTCTTGCTAGCGTAGTCCTTGTAACTTCTAACAGTAGTGTGGTTGTGAAGAAGCTCTTTGCATTAGCTGGGCTAGGGTTAGGGTTAAGGCTAGTCCTTAGCACCCTGCTCTCTTCATTCTTCTTTTTGTCTTCTTGTTCCTGTTCATGCTTAGCCAGTCTGACATCCACTCGCTTACTCTGTACCTGAAGTTGAAACTGTTCTCTCTGACCTCTGACTCATCAATTTCATTATGGATGACCTATTGCTATCCTCTTTACCTGGTGTCGGCCAATCCATCTGACCTCCACTCACTCACTCACTCTGTACCTGAAGTTATTGAAACTGTTCTATCTGAGCTCCTTACCTAAAGCTGGCTATGTTCTCTCTGACTAGCCCATTTCATTATGGGTGACCCATTGCTATCCTCTCTACCTGGTGATGGCCCATCCATCTGACTTTCACTCACAAGCTAGCTTACTCTACCTGAAATTATTGAAACTGTTCTCTGAGCTCCCTACCATGAGAACCAAGGGTGGGGTAGTGAACTAGGGTGGGGTAGTGATCCAAGGGTGGGGTAGTGAACCAAGGGTGGGTTAGAGAACCAAGGATGGGATAGTGAACCAAGGGTGGGGCAGACAGGCACACAAATCACACACTAAGTTTCGGTTTACTTCAATAGAACTATTATCAGAGACCAACAGCACACACACACACATAGACTAATTTTCAGGTTTACTTTAATGCGGTCATTCTTGAAGAAATTGTTTTGGACAATCATCAACAATGTGAAAATCTTGACGCACACTGCTGAATCTCTCCCCTAACCACATGGTTACAATATCTAATGCATGCACACACAAGTGAGATATATGACACACAATACCACATACAGTATATTGAGGACACACACTGGTGATGATAATAAAACAATAATTAATTCAATGATCTTTCAGACAGACAGATAGATAGCACATACAGACAGACAGACATGACACACACACAGACAGACACGCATGCATGCATGCCAAAAGGCATGCACAAAAGAATACACAAAGCCACGCTAGAAGGGACACAAATGCATGCCTAAATTCAAGTGCAATGCAGTGACAATGGCACAGAAAAAGGAAAAGCAAAGGCATGACAGATAAAAGCACTTACAAATATGTGCACAAAAGGAAACACAATGCACAGAAAATAGCATACACTAAGGCATGTACAAAGAAGAAGTTAATAGCCTTCAAGTTCAGCTTTCCCCGTAAGGACCAGGCCTAACAAACCTGGAAAACTAATCTCATCACAGCGTCAACTGACTAAACAGACCCAAATGAGTCAACAGACTCACAGGCCAAAACCAAGCAACGCATCCTCAGGACGGTGGTCGCTTCGACCATTGTAAGCCTAGGTGTTGCGATTTTGCAGCTAAACGTTGATGGCCTAATCACTGGCAAGCTGAACATCGTTAAACCAATTTCATTACCAACAAGGCAGCAGCAGTCCTACTACAAGAGACACACCGTGATAACCTGACCACCCTGAAGTTACCAGGCTATGTGCTAGGTGGTCATATGAAGAGCAAGCATCATGGCCTCACCACTTTCATGAAGTCTGATGTTGTTTTGTCCATTGCATTCCAGTCCACCATGCAAGAAGAGTTAAAGTGAATTGTCACAAGGGTACAAGAGACGAACATCAATGAATGTGTACAAGCCTCCATCATCAAAACATGAACTAACGTCATTGCCTGACCTCCCATCACCAACTATCTACATTGGCGATTTCAAGTGCCAACCCACTGAATGGGGGTATGTTCACTCAAACCAAGACAGTGGTATGCTTATAGAATGGGCCTCATCAACAGACGCAGTTCTCGTATATGAGCCGAAAGAACAATCAAACTTCTATTCTGTCAAGTGGGACAGCTCTACCAACCCTGACCTGGCCTTTGCAAAAATGAACAGCTATGACCCTCTGCCAGAAAGATGGATCTTGGACCGATTTCTGCGCTCGCACCACTGCCCATCGCTGATCACCGTGCCATCACCGATACAGCCAACCAAAACGAAGCCAGTGATCATGAAAGATGGAACTTCTGGAAAGCAGACTGGGGTAGATACAAAGTTGCAACCGATACTGCAGCCAACATAATACCATCGCCAGACTCGGAAGATCTCGATGCATCCTATGCCGCTCACTGCCATATCCTCTTGAATATAGTAAAATAACACATGCCATGTGGTGTGAGAGGAAAAAAAACAAACATGCCAGGCTGGGATGAAGAGTTCCAAGTACTACTATGCACCCACACAAAGGCCACAATGAAGGGAGAGGTTACCATCGCAGCAACAAACCTTCTTGATAGGCTGAATGAACAATGCAGGAAACACTGGACGGAATGGTAGAATCCAATCAATTTCACCCACTCAAGTCGTTGGGCACGGCAGATAATCCATAAAATGACAGGAAGAGTAAACAACCTACAAAATGTCCTATAACAGCAAACAGCATAGTGACTCAGCTACATAGCAACGGCTGGTTCCAGCATGCAGATAAGGTCTTCGCCCACTTCATTCTGTGTGAAACACAGCAGCTGATCAGATCTCAGGTTATTAATACTCATGTTGTCACATGGGGACCACATGCTATGATATACTATAAATGGTACTTGTTAGTGAAATAAACTTGTGTGGATGTGGTTATAACTGAGCCACACCAATGGAAAACACTTTTCCTGGCCGCATCAAGATAACATTCCAAGTTTCAGCCTGATTGATTCTTGGCAGTGAAAACAACTTCCAGTAGGTGTGGCTAATGGCCAAACTACACCCTCAAGAAGGTAATAGTACCCTCCCAGTCACATGGACACCATGTGCCAACTTTCTGCCCGATTAGTTTTGACAGTCAAGAAAACTCCCTGTTGATGTGGTTATAAAACCATACCCATTGCCACAACTGTATTTTTTTATAATGCTCATTAGCTGCTTGGAGACCATATGCCAAATTTCAATCTGATTGGGCCTTCAATCAGCATTTGGCACCTAAAACAAATTCCTGTGGGTGTAGCTATAGCAAAACCACACCTGCATGTGGTTAGTAATGCACACCCAGTTACTCGGACACAACATGTCAAATTTCAGCTTGATTTTTCCATTAACTAGCTTCTGTGGGTGTGGTCAAGACAAAGACACACTCATTGACACACACTCATGCTGTTAAAGATGCTCATCCAGGTACTAGAAAACCACATGTCAAATGTCTGTCTAATTAGCTTTTGGCAGCAAACACAACTTCATGTGTGTGGCTTTGAACAAAAGACACCCTTTGCCATACCTACATGTGATTAATAACACTCACCCGGGTACTTGGAGACCACATATTAAATTTAAGCCTTATTTGTCCAGCAGTTAGGGAATGAAGATAACTGATACACACTCACGGAGCTCCTTCTTATAAGTACCAATCGGCCTGTTGCTACTTTGCTGCATGATATTGGTGAAGTGGAGTATAAAAGATGTATAAGTAAACAAAGGCATTCACAAAAGAATGCACAAAGCACATTGAATGCGTGGTAGAAAACACAAAGAGTATCACAGAAAAAATGTGAGCGCAGAAAAAAAGTGAGCACATAAGGATGGACAAACGCACACCAAAAACACACAGTATGCATGAAGGCATGTACAAAGGAACACATAAAGGCCTGCAGAAAAGTTTTCAAAAAGTAAGCACAAAGGCACAAATTTAAGCGCACACAATGGCTCGCAGTAGTGTATGTACAAAAGAACACAGAAAAACATGCACAAAACCACACACAAATAAACCAACACAGATTCACAGACAATGGAACAGTCAATGACAAATAATAAGGTATGTCCAGCAGCATGGAAAAAGTCATGCAAGAAATTGCATGCAAAAGGTATGCCAAAATGCACAAAGTATGCACATAGGCATGCACTAAGGCATGCAAAAAGTCACACATATAGGCACGCATTAAGGTATGCAAAAATGGATGCATCATGTCTAGAATAATGGAACGAATAAGGGCATGGATATAGGCATCCACAAAGGTATGCCAAGAGGCACGGTCAAAAGAATGCACTAAGGCACGCAAAAAGGGTGCACACAAAGGCACTCACAAATGCATGGACAGTGGCACGAAGTATGAAGAGCAGATCCTCACTGACATAGGCACGCACAAATACATTCAACAAGGGAACGCACGAAGGTGCACAAAGTCATGCACACTGATATTGAAAAAGGTATGCAAAAAGTGATGCACTAATGCCTGTAGAAAGCTAATTACAAAGGCATGCAAATGGCACACATAGAGGCACACAATGAGGCACCCAAAAAGGCTCATACAAAGGCACTGATGAATGCACTGATAAAGTCATAGATAATGGCATGGATAAGGGCAGAAGCGATGGACCGAACTAAGGCACACAAAAGTCAGTTAAATTCACAAGCGGATGCAAAGAAAAATGCACAGATAAAAGCATGGAAAAGGAATGGTAAAGGCAAGGAAAAAGGAATGGTTCTAGACATTAACAAAGGATTATATGATGGTATACACAAGGCATGCACAGAAGCATGCATAAAAGCAAGTGCAAAGGACGCAAAAAGGCACATTCAAAAGCATGCACAAAGGCACACCAAAAATATCCATAAATGAATGCACAAATGCATGTGAAGAAGTACACACAAAGGCATGCGCAAAGGTATGCACAAAGGTTGGCATAAAAGTATGCAGAAACACAGTAATTAAGGCACGGACAAAGGCTTGCATAAAGGCACACAATGCTATGTACAAAAGTATGTGCACTACACGCAAATGGCATTAGTAGAGGCAGACAATTAGGCACTCACAGATAAAGGCGTGGTCGAAGTCATGAACCTAAGAAAATAAAATGCATGGAAAAAGGTATGTACGAGTACACAATGGCATACTCAAAGCATTCACAAAGAAACATGCAAAGTTATGTACAAAGGAGGCACATGTGCATTCAATGAAGTATCCATAAAGGCACACATGAAGTCACAGACAAAGGCACAGATAATAGTATAAACAATGGTATGGACAAAGTTAAGGATGATTGCACTGAGGAAGGTTTGTAAAAAGGCACTCACGAAATTACACATGGAAGCACAAGCTAAGGCATGCACAAAGGCATGTACATAGGCATGCACAGAAGCATGCTGAGAAGCACACAGAAAGAAAAACCATGCATAAAAAAATTATATTTAGGTAGGCATAAAGTCACACCCAACACAGAAAAGGGCACATACGAGGCATGCACAAGGCATGCACAAAGGCACTACAAAGGCACACGCAAAGGCATTCACAAAGGAACTACTAAAGCACACACTAGGCAAGGTAAAGGCAAATACACAGAAAAAGCCCAAACAAAGGTAAACACAAAGGCACAGACAAGAGCACAGAAAAAGTGCATTAAATAGCATCCAGTAAGGCACAGACAACGACATGTACAAGTTCATGCCAAAAGGCACAAAAAGTCTTGTACATAGGTACACACTAAAGCACACAGGAGGGCACACACAAAGATTTGCAATATGCCAAGCAAAAAAGAACACGCATAAAAGCACACACAATGCACTTACAAAGGCATTCACAAAGACTCAAAACCAAAAAAAAATTACAAAGGTGCTGACTAAGGCAAAGTCAAAGGCAAGCAAAAAGTATTTGAAACAGCATGGAAAAAGGCATGCCTAAAAAGGGCACACAAAATGTCACGTACAAAGGTTCGACCAAAGCCAACCACAAGCATGCAAAACTGTGTGCACAGAGGCAGCAATAAGTATCCATAAAGGCACATATTAAAGAGTAACTGAACTAGAAAAAAAGAATATTTTTATTGTATTATTTTGTTTTCCTTGATGCATAACCTGGCATAAAAAAAAATTTGGAAATTTTTAGTTCAATATTCACGAATAAAACTTAGCTTAAAAATTTTACTTCCTGTGGAGGGTGTAACTAGTCATTGACATCACATGGGGAACAGCTGCAGCCAGAACTCAATGGCAGTGATACGCTATTTCAACAAACTTTAACAATTCCTGGGGTCAGGAGGCACCCAATTCCACCGGCAAGTCCAGGATTGGTAGCAGCACATTGACATCTAGTGCAATAGCAACTGAGAAAGAATTGTGGAGTTGGAAATCTGAAGGAATAAGTGAAGAGATCTGTCCATTGGGAGTGTGCAATAATTATTCATACCTTCATATGCTATTGATACTGCTCCTCAGTTCTATCTATCTCTGATTCAGGTACAGATAATGAGGATCGAATACATTCTGCTTTGTCATGATAAAATATAGCTATTTGCAAAAAACTTTTTAGCTTTGGCTACTTTTGTTGTGGAGCTAGATACTTAATAGGCTTGCAAAATGGCATGCACAAAGGCATGCATAAAGGCATGCACAAAAAATGCAGCAAAATGGATTGCACGAAGACATACAAAAAATATTTAAAAAATAGCACGCAATGAGGTCTATGGAGTATATCCTGAGAAACCTTCATAAGTGACCTCAGGCATTTACACCTATGGTTCATATCACTTGTACAACTCATGCACTGTTATGTTAACAGCTAATAGAGATAATTTTTTTCCCAAAATTTTGGGTTGTTTTACCTGAATTGATAGTGGCTATTATGCAACACACAAGGAATGAAAGTGACTGTTAGAATATAAAAAATGACCAGAATGAGGTGAAGACAAACATCAGCTTCTCTGAATAAGCATTGTGTAGATGGACAGAAACTCAAATTCTTAAAAAATGCTTCATGATGTTGGCTCAATCAGCTGCGACAATTGTGATCTAATCTGGGAGTCAAGGAATATGAGATACATACTTTGGTTATAGAAAGTAAGTAGGAAGATGTTGAAACACTTGGGTGAAATACTTATTATGAATCTATTTAACCATTAATATTGATACTTGTGCATATAATGACTTTACTTGCACTGTTAAACTTGGTGCAATGAAGGTTTGAAGCTAGACTCCATTTTCAGTCCTCTTATTTATCTATTGATAGTAATATACATCTATATATATATTATATACATATGATACTTAATTATGGTCTTATGCATATATATATATACTACTATGAGAATGTGTGTGCATATGGGCTAACATATGGGTAATCCTGTTGTTTAGCACTTCTGGTTGTCTCCGTCAAAAACTCAACGTGAAACAATAATGCCTCGCAACTATACGCCCATTCCTAATCAAATGTCCTGAGTGCTATTCTGCAAGAGGAGTGCTATTCTGCAAGTGGAGTGTTGTGTGTATGTGTGTGGTGTCTGTCTGTCTCTGTGTGTGTCTGTCTTTCTCTCTGTGTGTCTCTGTCTGCCTGTTTGTGTGTGTGGCATTAGTCCCACACCTAGCCCCAGCATTGACCCACATGTAGCCCCAGCACTGACCCACAAGTAGCCCAGCACTGATCCACACTTAGCCCCAGCACTGATCCAAACTTAGTCCAAGCATTGACCCACACCTAGCCCCATCATTGACCCACATGTAGCCCCAGCACTGACCCACACTTAGCCCCAGCACTGATCCAAACTTAGTCCAAGCATTGACCCACATGTAGCCCCAGCATGACCCACAAGTAGCCCAGCACTGATCCACATGTTGCCTAAGCACTGACACAGCATCGACTTTCAAACATTGGGTTTTGGAATTACTCATTAAAATGTGCTCTCTTCTTGAGATGAAATCTGTCTTTACTCATGTATTTCTCTTAGTGCACTAGTGTCTCTGTTGGTGTTCTAAGAGTGTCAGTGATTGGGTCAGTGAGAGGCTATGGAGCCATTTTTATGATAAATGTAACTCTATGTGGACCTGTATTACCACCATTACTATTATGTGTTTGACATATTATTCATCATTGTTGGTCGACAAAAAATTGGAGCTATTTATTGCTGCTTTCCTCTGTAAATATCCTGACATTACCACATGCTTATTGAGTATATTACTTTATTATTGTTATTTGTTTATGAATTCATACCTCATTATTTAACAGGAATAACTCTCTGGTGTGTGTTATCACAATGTGCAATGTAATACCAAAAAATATTAATATTTGGGGGAAAATCCTTTAGTCTATGAAATCCTTGAATTTATATGCTGCTTTGTCTTCTCCATAAGTGATACTTTGGCCAAAGCAGCTTCTGTTATACCAGAATTAAACCATGTTCTATAAGTTAATTTACTTGGGTAAACTTTACTGTCCCAATATGAAAATATACTTTATAATTTTCCCAAGAGTTGTTTTTATGCCTCTCACACCTAGGTTAAGAAAGGTACAACAGGAAACAATATTCCAGGCTGCAATTGAATCAATGAAATTTTTCGTGTAAGTATAGGTATATCAAATTTACCACAGAGTGCAATTATAATTGAAATATTTCAGGTGCAATCAAGGTAACATATTTACTGGAGCAACTGTTGCCTGTCACACTGACAGCATCATTCATACAGAGATAAAGAGCAAATACTGACAGCGCACACACACAGGCCACTATACACAAAGAAGACAGTACACACAGTCACACTCGAACAGAGGGACAGACACCACACACAGAAAGAGACAGACAGGCAGACCCATACACACAGAGGGACAGACACCACACACACACAGAGGGACACCACACACACAGAGGGACTGACACCACACACACACACACACACACACACACAAACAAACACACACACACACACACACACACACACACACACACACACACACACACACACACACACACACACACACACACACACACACACACACACACACACACACACACACACACACACAACACACACACACACACACACACACATGTGGGTAAGTGCTTGGGCTACATCTGGGTAAGTGCTGGTGCAAAGTGTAGGTCAGTGTTTAGGCTACATGTGGGTCAATGCTGTGGCTACATGTAGGTCAATGCTGTGGCTACATGTAGGTCAATGCTGTGGCTACATGTGGGTCAGTGCTGGTGCTAAGTGTGGGTCAGTACTGTGGCTACATGTGGGCCAGTTATGGAACTATATGTGGTTCAATTTTAGGGCTACATGCTGGGTCTACATGTGGGCCAATGCTGGGGCTATGTGTGAATCTGTGCTGAGGCTATATAAGGACAGATACCACACACAGATAGACAGACAGACAGATTGGCAGACACACATACAGACAGACAATACACACAGAGTCAGACAGACACCACACACACCCATACTCACAGCACTCCACTGGCACACAGCACTCCACTTGCAGAAAAGCACTCCACTTGCAGAATAACACTCCTTTTGCAGATTAGCACTCCTCATGACATTAGATTAGGAGTGGACATAGAGTTGTGAGGCATTATTGTTTTACATAGAGTTTTTGAGTTTTTGACGGAGATGACCAGAGTGCTAAACAACAGGATTACCAACATATGTATATGTGCGTATATGTATGAGTATATGTATGAGTATATGTATGAGTATATGTATGAGTATGTGCTGGTATCATGGACGAATCTAAGATGTTGGCATAGTGTGGGATTATGCAATGGGAGATGCAGGTGGATATCATATAAGGTGCACTATTGATTTGGAGAATGTGGTCATTTCCTTGGTGTGTAGACTATACAACAACAATTTGCAGTTAGCAACCAACTATCATAATAAAGCCAAGTTTATCTTCATCAGCTAGACAAAAAAGAATGTCCCATGTTCTAATCATCGAAGAAATAGATATTTTCCTCTAAATTCTGGAAAATGGAAGGAAACTTCAAATTTTATTTGTTCATTTTTCTTAATTGTTTTTAAAAAAATTTATTTGTTTACATTTTATATAAGAAGACTTGCATATTCAATGCTCCCTAAGTTGACTCAACATGAAAACTATATCTATTGGTAATTATTATGTTGATGGTAAAGTTGGGTTAACATTAAAGCAAGGTAACGTTTATAATTGGACGTACAAAGGTTAGTACAACGTATTCTTTTATTTATACCTTTACATTTTTTTCAACAATTGCTGGATGGGAATCTGCATTTGATTTGTAGATTTGTTTGCTCTAGAATCTTCAGCTTATTGAATGCCATCTAAATTGTTTTCAACCCCTGTGAGAATTATAAGATCATCCCACTCATTTAATATAGGAATGTTCTGAGATGACCTGTGACTTGTGATTCATGTGCTCATTGATAATATGCTCTCCACACATGCTGTAGCAGTCAATTCTTTAAATAAGAGGGTGACATGCATTTGATGCAAAATCAGATACATATTCATTATCGGAGTTGATTGCAATTTTTCCAGACTCTTATTCTAACTTGAGAACAGAACTAGCCTCACTAAATGATCCTAGGACACTCTCATACAAGATTACAGTGAAACTCTCAAAGAATAAAAGTACGGAAATGTGAGATGAACTTCATCACAAGGATTTTGAGTCATGTGTAGAAAACAGGTGCTCGCATATGGGTATGCATTCCTAGTGTTTCATGCATATCACTTGGTTTAACCAGCAAAAGATGACATATTATCACATCTGGGGAATGATGAAATGAAAAGAGTTAATATGTTTTTAATGTTCCAAATTGAGCACAAATGGTGTTGCTACTGTAATAATACATGCGTGTCACAGTACAAATTCCAACCACAAATTAGCATTGTGATACATTTGAGTATGTTGATAAATATTCCAATAAATGAAAACTCTTTTCTACTTGAAATATTTCCAAACAGATGATCTTAGCCATTGCAGATACACTTAATACATAAAAAAAAAAATTAATCATAGATGGAAGGAAAATGCTTCACAAATAATAATGCATTTGTAAGGATAAACAAAATTAACATTCTTCCCATCTCATGAAAGGCTAGCAAATCTGGGACTGTCTCTGATGCTTTGGAACATTTTTTTAAACTGTAAATGGTTACACATATAAAGATAAATGAAAGCCCATCTTGCTCACAGTTTTAGGCCCCATAGCTTACAGGCATTTAAGTAACTTGATCCATCCAGATAAATAAGGAGAAAAAAAGAGGTGGGATTACAGACTCCAGATTGTACATATAAATGCTAACTCAATGAATTTAATGCTTGAATCCTGTCCTTCTATGGTACTTTAACGAATCTACTTCCCCTTTTCAACTATAGTTAACCTTCATCACCAAGTTCCCCTTGACACGGACTTCAGATGAAAATGTTGCAGTACCTCTCTTAAGCCTAGAAACACATTTGATGGATTCCTATGCTTTTTATGAAGGTGACATGAGTGCAAGAGATATTTTTTCAGGAAATATACAGCACCTGGCAGCCTGAGTTATTTCATAATAGTAGCAATGATCCAACTTGAAATGGTATGTGGGAAAATAATTACATGGTACACTATAGTGGTGCTATAGCAGGAAGTGTTGACCAAAGATTAAATTGGAACTACCCTGCAATAAGGTTGCTACTACTGCTCTACAAAACACTAATCAGTCAGGAACTGTTAAAGAATTCTTAGACTGAGTACAGCACCAAAATTGGAAGTTTCATTTAAAAATGGAGAATTATGGAGGGAATTCCACAAAATAGGAAATGAAATGATTTTAACAAAATCTCGAAGGCAAACTAAAAGAGCATTAGTTGACTCATGCAATAATCAAAATTGTTGTTATTTCAAACTATTTAAAGAAATTCATCTAGTCTTATTTACATATTAATGTTGTCTATATGCAGGAACATGTTACCAGTAATGGCTGTTATGGTATCTGGTCTTAAACAGAAGAGGCATATGTTTTTTCACCTGCAAATTTTAACTAGTTGGTGGTGTCTAAATGTTACTTTATTAGGAATCCTGTTGTTGTTCTTGTGAAACCTCTTCTGACCAGCAGTGCTAAGTCACAACTCTCTTTTTTTTTTTTTAACTATTTTTTCATTTATTTATTTAATTAATCAAATAATTTATTTTTATCATTATTATTTTTTTAAACCCACTATTAAGTTATTATCATCATAAGTGAGCAGCAGGTTTATGGCTGGTAATTTTCGGTCCTGTTTTTAAAAAAATTTGGATTGGGATAATTGTGGGGGAAGTGCAAACAATGTTGTATACTGGGTTCTTTACATATTTGTCTTTACAGATCAAGCTCCACTCAATGCACTATGCACCATAGCAAAGATAGATACTGGCCTTTTTCAGTATAATCCCTGTGCAGGTGGAAAGAACCTGTTCAATTGTGAAGAAATGTTACATGAAGTTGGTTCAATCAGCTGCAGAAAATATGATCTAATCATAACAGTAGTCATGGAATATGATATACATACTTCGGTTGAAAATAGCAAGTAGGAAGATGTTGAAACACATGAATAAAACACTAATTATGAATTTATTTAACCATTAATGATTATATTTATACCTATAATGACTATATATGTAATGTGATAATTTTTGCAATGTGAGTTAGAAAATATTTTGATGAAATTTTTGACTTTTTTGCTTCAGTCCACTTATATATCGACAGATATAGATATGTGTATAAATATAATTTATACATGTGTGATGCCTAATTCCATTAGAGTGGAGCATAGTTGTATTATCCAACATTCAAATTTTAGACTGTACATAATTTACAGAATCCTGGATGTCTTAGAAAGGAAAGTACTCCTAAACAATAGCACATGTTAAGATGAAAATCACATGATACCTATGAGGGTTTAATTTGGTGTATGTAGTTAAAGAATCCAAGCTTCTAAAAGTATTTTAGAATCAGGTATGAACTCATTTCCCCCCTTTTTCTCTTTTTTCTTCCTTTTTCAGATAGTTAGGTAGCCACACTTACCCATAGCATGGGTGGAGTTTGACAGTGAGGAAATCTTGCCGAGAGCATCCCCATCTCTTCATTTCTTCATGAATTTTAAAGCTTCGTATGGATTCAATAAGGTACCATCAGCATATGTGCACTCTAACCCCACCAAATAAAAAACGACAACTCTTACTGCTCAAGTTGCAGGTAAGGGGTTGTTTTGAAGTTAATATAAGCATGCACAAGAGGATGCACAAAGTCACATGCAGAAGCATGCAAAAAAGGTACACACAAAGTCTCAGAAATGGGCCCAAAAAAAAATGAAAACACACAAAGGCATGCACAGAAGCACACGCAAAGGCACATACAATTGCATGCAAAGAAGCATACACAAAGGCACACATAAGGCACACAAAAGGGTACACACAAAGGAATGCACTAAGGCATGTGATGAGGCACCAACAAATGCATGCAGAAAGGTGCACACAAAGGTTGGCACAAAGATATGCACACACACACACATAAAGGCTTGCACAAAGATGTGCATAAAGGCACACACAAGAATATGTAAAAAAGTAAACAAATCACATGGAAATGACATTACTAGAGACAGACAATTAGGCACCCAAATGCAAGCACATAAGCACAGGCAAAGGAATGAATAAGGGCACAGAAAAAGGCAAATACAAAGTCACGGACATCGGAACAGTCAAATGCATGGACAAAGTATTACGAAGATGGCACAAAAGCATGCACATAGTAATGAAAAAATGCATGAAGCCATGCACAAAAGAATGTAAAAAGGCACACACCAAAGCAAGAATGATGGCACATGGCACAATAAGAAGAATGTAAAAGCACGCAAAACTCACACAGAAGGGCACACACTAAGACATACTTAAAGGCATGCACTGTGGCATGCATAAAATAAAGCACTAATGCATGGACAAGTAAAAAGAAAAAGCACATAAATAGGCATGCACAAAGGCACAGACTATGACTCGCGCAAAGGTTGCACAAAAATATGCATGAAGGCATGCACATAAGCCAGTGTGGAAGACACAAATAAAGGCACTTAGATAGCAAAACACAGAAGGGTATATAGAGATATGTAAAAAGGCATGCACAAAACCATACAAAATAGGATTAACAGAGGCACACATAATTGCACACATAATTGCATGCATAAATACTTGCCAGATGGCACACTAAAGGGCATGCCCTAAAGCACACACAAAGGGTAGCACAAGGCAAATAAAAAGGTATGCACAATTGCATGTAAAAGCAAATGCAAAAAGGTACGTAAAATACATTCGATAAAGAATGCACAAAGGTGGCACAGAAGCACATACAATGCAATGCATAAAGGTATGCACAAAGGCATGCACAAAGGCATGCATTGTATCCACCACATCAGTAAGCACAAGGGCATGGATATAGGCACACACAAAGCATGCATGAAAGAACACACAGATGCATGCCATGAGGCACCCATTAAGGCATGCATCAAGGCACAGACAAAGGCATGCATAGAGGCACAAATTATAGTATGGACAAAGTCAGGAATGATTACACTGACTAGGGAACTCAAAAAGGCACACACGGAATCACACAGAAGCATGAGAAAAGGTATGCACAAAGGCATGTACATAGGCAAACAGAGCAGTATGAACAGAAGTACGCTGAAGAATTATATAACCACACAAAGAAAAATACACTAACGCATTATAAATGCACATACAATGATACACTAAAGGCACAAAGCCATGCAAAAGGCACTCTCACGCATGCATAAACGCACGCACTAAAGCATGCACTAAAGCATGCACTAAGTCATGCAAAATTGCATACACAAAAGTATTTAAATATGAACACATTAGAGCATACACAATCAAAAGTAAAAAGCCCAGACAAAGGCATAGAAAGAAGAAAAAAAACAGACGCACAGATAGAGTCACATAAAAAAAAAACAACTAAACAAGAGCCATGACAGCATGTGCAATGCATGGTAAAAGGCACAGAAATTAGAAAGCATATAGGTATGGATGAAAGCATGAAAGAGTGCACAAAATGGCAAGTACAAATGCTCGGACGATGGCACAGAAAAAAGCATGCATAAGGGCATACACAAGGGCATGCACAAAGGAATACATGAAAGCCTACCGAAAGTTTTTCACAAAATAAAGGCACAAAAATGGCTTGCAGTAGCACATGTATTAAAAAACACAGGGCATGCACAAGGCACACACAACAAACTAAGAAATGTACAAAGTTACAAAGAAACAAACACAGATGCACAGACAATGGCACAGTTGAAGGGTAGAAAAAAAGGTATGCACAACTCCATGGAAAAAGGCATGCAAAAAAATTGCACAAAGGGAGGCACAGATGCATGTACAAAGTTATGCACAAAATCATGCACAGTCACACATAAATATACGCAAAATGAACACATGGCTAGAATGATGGAATTTACAAGGGAACAGATATAGGCAAACAATAAGGCATGAAAAAAGGCATGCTCAAAGGAATACACTAAGGAATGCACTAAGGCACACATGAAAGCATGCATGAAGGCACTCACAAAATGCACACAATTATGATTACAATGGCACAGAAAAAGGTACACACAAAGGAATGCACAAAGTTACATGCTGAAGTGTGCACACTGGCATTGAAAAAGGCATGCAAAAATTAATGCACTTATGCATGCACAAACCCAATACAAAGCCATGCAAAATAGTGCACATAGAGGCACACTGTGACGCTCCCTAAAGTGTTGCACAAAGGCACCAATAAATGTGCAGATAATGTCACAGAGGGAGAGAGCAAGAGGGTGGAGAGAAAGAGAGCAAGGGGAGGAGAGGGAGAGAGCAAGGGAGTGAGGAGAGGGAGGAAGGAGGTGTCTAGAAAAGGAGGAGGAGGAGAGAGGGAGAGAGCAGGGAGGAAGGAGAGGGAGAGAGAGAGGGAGGAGAGGGAGACAGCAAGGGAGGGAGAAGAAGGAGAGAGAAAGGGGGGGGGGGGGGAGAGAGAGAGAGAGAGAGGGAAAGAACAAGGGAGGAGAGGTAGAAAGAAAGGGAGGGAAAGAGGAAGGGATGGAGAGGGCAAGGGAGGAAGAGGGCAAGGGAAGGATAGGGCAAGGGAGGGAGAGAGCAAGGGATGGAGGACAGGGAGAGAGCAAGGGAGGGAGAAGAGGGAGAGAGTAATTGCCAGGCAGCAGAGATGTGTAAGGATGGAGAAAATGCTTCACCAATGATCTCTCATATCAAAGAGGAAATTGTACCAGGCAAGGAGTAATTAAAAGTGCAATAGTGGTCTGGTGGGAAAAAGAGGAAGAAAGGAATTTATAGAGATGGAGTCAGAAGCCGTGCAAAAGGGAGAGATTCAGAGTATGTGGGGGTGGATGGGCAGAGAACAATGTAAACAAGTTGGTGTGGTATGGCAAGTTGTTGCAATAAACATTGCTTTACTGGAAAAGGTGTGATATGATAATAAATTTGCTGATTGCTGAATTAGCACATGGACAATTTAAAGTTTGTTTTGGTTGAGGCATATTTTCATAACCAGTATTTATTCAAATTGCATGTGATTTGACTATTGTTTTGCAAAAATTCCACCAAAAATGCATTTAAAATTCACAGTTGCTCAAATCCTTAGATTTTTTTGGGGTCAATTTTGGGGTGACTTGGATTGGTGACCACCTTACAGTTGCTCAAATCTGCGGACAATTTTCGAGGTAACTCTTTTTCGTTCAAATTGATTTCAATTAAATTACTTATTGAAGTTAAGCACTGTTAGGCCTGCTCAGTAATTTGATGGGTGATCATCTCACAGTTGCTTCAATCTGCAGACAAAATCGGGGCTAAACACTATTTTTTTCAAATAAGCACCGTTAGGCCTGCTCAGTACTTGGATTGGTGACCACCTGGGGACAGCAGATTTTGTAGGTGGTTTCTATTTTTCCCCTTATTCTCCCCCCCACCCTCTGCTCTCTCCCTACTTTATCACACCCTTTGAAATTCTCAACTCCTCACAAATTTAGGCCCACTCTTTATTAGGTTGAAGTACTTCAAGTAGTGTGAACCCAAGTTAGGAAGTGAGGAACATTCCTCTGAATGAACAAATAAGCCCTTTTATTTGTATAAATATTTACAGTAGTCAAACTGAATATCTCTCTGGCACACATACAAATAAATTGGTACTGACAGGTGAAAAGATTCAGCTAACCTTGTCGTAGGTCTCTGCAGTGTAGTCTCACTTTGCCTGATTAGCAGTAATCAGCAAGCTACTGCAAAATCCCAACAGATTTTTTTTTCTAAAATATTTTTCTCATCACTTCTAAAGCTCCTTCAAATTGACCTGTAGTTTACAAGACAGATTCTACTATCTCCAAGGTACCACAGAGGAAGCCATTTTATTTATATGATGCCAGTGGTGGTCTAGAGCGTATTTTGTCTCTAATGGTGAGCTGGTTTGCCCAATGTTCAGTAAAGGTGGCTCATTGTGGCATTAAAATAGTGTACCACATTGGTTTGTTCTTTACCAACGACATTAAAATGATCATATTCATAAATCATGAATAGAAAAATTGAAGTGCTTCAGACAAATTTGATGTGGGAAATTTTTGTGAATGAGAAATGACTGGAAGAGTGTGGGTATATTCCTGACTGAATTCATTATGTATCTGTCCTTCTAAAAAATGTATGACTTGCTTTTTATGCTGATGTTTCAGTCATTGGATGAGGAACTAGAGCATTTTGAAGTGGACCTGCATAAGGCCAGTGGGCATGGCATAGGAGTTGTTATTTGCCTAGCTGCCTCAAGGAAGAGTTAAATTCACAAGTGAGCATGTGCTCCTGACAAGGGTGTTATATTATTATGTGCTGTAGATAATAGGCAATGTTACCATTTTGATCATGAGCTGGGTGGGGCTATCATGGGGTGATAATATTCCAGTTTTAATGATTTTCCCTTTGGTACAATAACACACATAAGAGGGTATTATTTTCACTTCCAAAACTTTTTTTTTTCATATTTAGTAGTGTCTTTCAACAATTTTTTTGGCTCTAAACTAAATCAAATATTTATTACAACACCAGATATTCATAAAATAGAACTTACAGAATGTTTAGGGGAGGTTAGAAGATCACTTTTTTGGCTGTTAAAAAAAATAATATATTTTTTTAGGTGTGTGTGTTTTAGGTTAGAAATAAGGCACAGAAGGTGGTCCAGGGCTAGCAATAAAAAAATTAATATTTAACAGTGTGGGAGGTGTTTTTTTTTCCTTCTATATGTTGATCCAAAATGATTCTGCCATTGGTGTTCATGGAGGAAGGTAAGGGTATGTGTGTGATGAGGTAGGTGCTTGTAGTGAAGTTATAAAAAATGTCAATGTTCTGTCCTAGCTGGTGAAAGGACACTGTGAATCCAGATATTATAAAGGGCTAGAATGCTAAAGGATTTGGTGGGAACGTTTTTTAACTTACCTATTTTGTGTCAGATCAAGGGTATAGGAAAATATTTTGATGCCATCAAGAGTAATATTTATTAGTTTGAAGTTAGTTCACCTGGATTCATAGGCTCTGTTCCTTACCTGGTGTCCTTATAAGTGCTTGTTCTGGTTTAGCCAATCATTCTTTTTTTTTCCCCCTCAGCCACTTGAAGTTGCTTGTGTAAGAATATTCCCCTCCTACACTCTCACCATCCCCATAATAGCATATTCCAAAGATTGTTAAAAGGTAAGGGTATTGATGACAAATTATGGTCTCTCAACAAAATTGTTTATAAATTGTTTACAATAAGTTCTTCATTAAAATGAAGACATGGGTAGCAAGAGAATAGCCACAGTTATATATTCATAACTATTTGCTGTGGTATCATTCTTTTATAGATACCTGAGTCCAACAAAAAAAAAAACCAAAAAAAAACAACCAAAAAAAAAAACAAACCACTTTTAATATTTTTCACCTGTGCACTGAAATATAACTGTTGTGGTTCCTAAATTTGTAACCTGACTAACAGCTGCACATCTAGAAGCATGCAGATTTGAGGTTGACTTGGGAAGGTTGCTAGTAGACTTCAGTAACCCCTTCAAAGATGCCTTGAAAACATCAAATTTCCATCTATCTATCTATCTATCTATCTATCTATCTATCTATCTATCTATCTATCTATCTATCTATCTATCTATCTATCTACCTATCTATCTATCCATCCATCCATCTATCCATCCATCTATCTATCTATCTATCTATCTATCTATCTATCTATCTATATATATATAGATATATGCTTGGTCAATATTTTATAATTTTTTTTGGTTTGTTGTAGTTGTTTTTAAATAGATTAAAATGTCTTTGGAATATTATTCAAGAAGTGATATTTGTGTAATGATAGTCAAAATTAATTTTTACAAGCTGACAAGATGCCTGTTTCAGCTGAGGTACTAACTATTATCTGAAACTGCAATAATTTTTTGCATGTACCTTGAGGGCTGTGAATGACCAATTGCATCTACTTCAATAAACTTTCCAACAAGAAAGGATCTATGAAAAGCTTGAAGAGGAGTTGCATTTGTTAATATGTGTGTAAGTACCATAAATATTTACACTAAATTTACTATTAATACAGATTATAACTGGTTCACAATACTTGAACTAAGACAGAGATTCCTTAGTTGGCTATGGTATGACTAAAGAAATGGGCATTATCCCTTTCAGCTTAAAATTACACAAATACACAATTAAATTCAAATAGACCAAGGACCATTTTAGTGCAGGTGGACTATCACATCTACTATTACTTGTGGGGAAAACAAGTACAGGTTGTGGTTGTATTTTCACTGAAAACCAAATTGAAATGATAGCTCTCACTTACTGTAAAGATAGTGGTTGCACAACAAGCCAACTATACACAGTGTCTATGGAACTTGTAAGGGAGATATGTTCACTGGT
This sequence comes from Lycopodina hypogea, assembly GCA_963969325.1. Lineage (NCBI taxonomy): Eukaryota > Metazoa > Porifera > Demospongiae > Poecilosclerida > Cladorhizidae > Lycopodina > Lycopodina hypogea. The sequence goes on along the minus strand of OZ017780.1, from coordinate 5,541,202 downwards.
CAGTGAGGATGGTGCAGAATCATCAACCGACAGAAGTGAATCCCTGGCCCAATTGTAGAATGAAGAAGACCATTGGCATACCACATTCAATTTCTAGGAGGTGAACTCTGAAAAGGACTGATCGATCACCTGAGGAAAAGAGCAAATAGCTCAAAAGATTTTCCAGTAGAACCAAGACTGAAAGCTTAAATTGATTCTCTTGTGGATGACATTCAGGGAAACCCATATTTCTGAAACTCTTTTGAATTAATGCCTATTCAGGATGTTTCGTTCAATGTGCCAGTTACCACAGAGACAGTTACCACAGAGATGTCTACCAGGGAAGTAATACCTACTTTTACTGTGTCAAAAATAGAAACACAGATTCATAAGCCTCCAGAGAATTTCAACCCAGCTAACTATTAGTGGGGAAAGAAATTGGTGAACTGACTTCTCAGTAGTAGCATAGCACTTCCCTTGTTTAGCTCATTGTCATTGTTCTTTGTTAATTCATTGTTCATTATTTTATATTGAGACCATTAACTCCTTATAATAGTTATATTTTGTGCTTTGTATCCAAATAATCATTTTAAAGTAGATAAGCTTCTTTTCTCTACTCCAATCCACTTCATTACCACTCCCCCTGCCTCTCCAAGCATCCCCTATATCTCCCTGCATAACAGTCAGGAACAACTCAAGCCAATAAATATTAATCATTATAATGACTGCACTTATTTTATTTCATTTGGATGGTGGCTTCCTCAAGCAGTTCTCCTCATTGAGCGTTACAGTGGGGTTTGTCTTTCTGTTGATCTGGGCAAATTGGTCAAGTTAGGAAATGGTTGGAAGGTAAGTCCCTCAGACGTCTCCAAGCTGCTTCCTTAATTCTTCCAATGCACTCCCCCCTCCATAGTATCCCTTATATATTCATGCTGGACTGTTTTGATGACTACTTATCTTCGTAAGAGCTGCTTTGATAATCATGAGCTCTGTTCAAATTCTTTCAAGAATGCAGGCCCTGAAAAAGGATAAAATTTTGTTGGTTTTAAATGACCTTTTGACCAGTGGAGGCTGAAAACTGAATCCTCCTCAAATGTTTGTACCTCATTGCAAAATACTACAGGTCTCTCTATTGTTGGTCTACCTACTTAATAACTTTTTTTTTTCCTTGTATACTGAACTGCCACACAGCTACCAAAGTCATGCCAGAAGCTTCCCAAAAAAGTACAAAATTTTACTGTTTAAAAAAGTTTTCATTTCACTATTTTGATCACTTGGAGCTGCAAGTCAATCTCAAAATGCTTGTACTTCATTGCAAATGAGTACGGGCTTTCTTGAGCTGGGCTGGTCAACTTTTAACCTTTACTACCTAATCAAGTACATGCAGAGTGCCACAGAGATGCAACTAGAGCTTCCACATAGATTCCTTATTAATGCCATTTTTCAATGTTTTTTTTCCAATACACCTGAATTAACATTTTTGATGGTTTATCCTATTATCACATAAATAAATTTTATACACTTAATTAGAGGAAACTACTGAAGTGAGGAACCAAAAAAAAAAAAAAAAAAAAAAAAAAAAAAAAAAAATTAATGGGGGAAAAAGAGTGGAGGAAAGGGAAGGGGGACATCCTGGGATCTAACCTGGGACTTTGAGCTTGGAAGACCCGAGCCCTTACCACATAGTCATTTGTTTTCATGTTTTTTTTTGTATATAAAATTGGATTTCTCTTTTCCCTCACCAGTGTTGCTACTTGGACCAATTTTGATCATCCCATGTCACTATGATACTCCAAATTATCTGCAGAGGAAATAGCGGAATCAGTTTTGTGACAGAGGAACACCTAATTCACTAAGTATACCTGATCCTTGCTTTGCATGGAATTGATAACTTCAAAATCTGACCTTGACTACCAGCACATTATTTTGTTAGTATCAACTCATTATAACTGAGAATGGGTATAAAAAGAAAAGATATGGGAAAGTAAAACCCACAAATATCTTCTTATTGATCTCTATGTATATGATATTCTCTGCCCACCCCCCATCCCCCTAATGTGGACATGAAATTATTGGTAATCAAGAAGAGGTGTGAAAAGGTATGAAAAGGAGGAATAAAAAGAAGAAAGGGAAGCATCCAAAATGCATTTCTACAAATAATTCTTGTGTGTGTATATATTTGTGTATGATTGTGTGCATGAATGCATGCGTGTGTACATGTGTGTGTGCAGGTGTGCATGCATGCATGCATGGATGCATGTGTTAATGTATATGTGACTAGGTTAGTTTATGGGTATGTGAGTATGATTACATATTTAAAATGGGTACTCATTTGTAGGAGTTACAGTTATGCATTAGCCAATTATTTTGTAATAATAATTGCCACTATATGAAATACTTGTAGGTGTTCACTTCATCCTAAATATAATTAGCCCCTTCTAATCTTTAAGCTCTGCAGTGGTGGATCCAGGAAATTGCTAAGAAGGGGGGACAAAGTTCAGGGGGGGAGGGGGGGGGGGTGGTGGTATGTGGCATGAGCTAGCTGTACACAAGCTATAAACTATTTTTATGGAGAATAGTTAGCATCTAAATGGATATATTCTGCTAAGAAATTAAAAATAAAAAAAAATTGCATAGAATTTTCCTTTTTTTTCCACTCTTAAATCTTACATCGTAAACAACTCCTACTCAGCCAGCTCTATCACTTGTCTTCATTAGCTGTGCTTTTTACAAAATGCTATACTGGATCATAAATTTGATAAGGGGTTAGGCTATTAGAGATTACTCTCTTTCGATTTTGGACTAATTCCAGAGGTTTCCATTCATTGAAAACTCTATATTTCACATTTCTTGTTAGGCCTGACTGTGCAGCTGATCTAGTGAAGTAGGCCTTCTATGGTTTGTAGTAGTGACAAATGGTCTTGCAGTTGTGAAATTTTGGCCTAATTTTGTGTTTCTGAGATTTGCTAGTCTATTTTGATCCCCTTCCCCCTGGATCTTCCACAGCTCTGTATACCAGATAGTAGATAAATATTTAAATAAGATATATTCTCCAGGAAGACATGTCCTCCAGTAAGATATGTCTTCCCAAATAATACATAAATTATGTAATGGGTGTATAGATGCACACTTATAAAAAAGATAGGCAGATATATGTTTGAATGAATAATCATAAGAGATTCTCAAGAAGGCATTACTCCAATAGGTTGTATCTCCCTGTAGGCATGTACCTTAAGACACGTTCATCAGGTAGGCATCCCCCTCTGCAACACATATTGTCCCATAAGAAATTTTGTCTTGTAAGACATTTCTTCCTCTAAGACATGCATTTCTGTAGGATATACGTTCTAGTGTAATATATCCCCCAAAATACACATCCTTCTTTAAGACATGTAGGACAATCTTCAACCCTCCAAAAAAAACTATAAAACCTCATTAAATGCTATCTTTTGCACAATAATACTCTACAACATAAATTACATACTTCATTATAGACACATCTATCCTCAATAATGTGCACTATCAGTAGACAAAAAATCCATGGTGTAAACCAGAAAACTCTGGTCACACGCACACACAAAACATGACATACCTGAGGAAACCAGTTGTACCTACATAATAAATCCTCTCTCATGCAGTAAAACATGTCTCCAGTAAGACATACTCTCCAGTAAAACTAGTTTTCCTATAAAACATGTTACCAATAAAATATATCTTCCAGTAATATATGTTGTCTTGCAGACAGGCCATTCATATCTTCCTGTAAGACATATCCACCCATAAGGTATATTATCCAATAAGATTTAAATTCCAGTAAGATATGTCCTCCCAGAGTAATGTCTTTTTGTAAGACATATCTTCCCATAAAAATGTCCTCCAGTAATATATATTGTCCCATAAGACATGTTCTCCTGTAGGGTTATTTAGTGCCCACAGCCAATTGAAGTTGGGCCTAACAAGCAATGGTTAGTAATAATTGCATTCCTATAATGTAAAATTTACAGAAGGAAAGCTTAACGTTCCATATAGTCTCACGTAATTGTTTATCCCTGAAACCACTGAAATATCCACCTTGAAAAAATAAGCACAAATGAATTTTTATCCTATTTGAAGCTATAACTAAGTGAATGCTAAAGACAACTGAATTTTAGGGAAGGTTAGAACTAATAGCCTCACCTTTGTGTTTATATTACTGACTCCATGCCATATTATGAGGCTGTCCTGTAGGTTACAGAAGTTCTGAAACTGAGACATGATTTCGTAACTATTTTATATCTGTATGTATAACTTGCATGCATCACAAACAACACTTCCACTATAGTGGAGGGAGTTCCACAGAATTTTGCTAAAAGTTCCAGTCTGACATGGTGCATAATTAAGTCTTTCCCAGCATTTTCCACCAAACTAGTTTCCTGGTGACTATCCCATGCAGGGGCGTAGCCAGGATTTTGAAAAGGGGGGGGGGGGGGGGGGCAAATAAGAATGACTTTATAACCATCTAAATAAGTGAATATTTTCTAATAGCTCTTACTCTGTATGCATTCTCAGCCATACACTCCTTCAATTTTGAAGCAGCAGTGTCAAGAGGTATATCAAAGGAATGGGCACCCCTAGCTCTGAAGATATTGGTACGGTTTAAAAAAAAAAATTGTTTTGGTAACTAGGCTGTCTGGCAAAAGTGATAAATTTGTCTTTTCAGACAAACTTATTCAAACCACTGCATTGAAAAAGGAGAGGGGTGGAAAAAATTGGGAAATAAATATTTTGGTAAGGGAGATGGTGGAAGATAATTCATTTTGAAAGCAATGGAATTAATAAATTAAATAAGTGGATTATTATTTTTGAAGCTACAGAGTCATGAGGGGTATCATAACAGAAATCTAGCTTTTCAGACAGTAGTGTGGTTTTCAATTTTGATAGTAGGCAAAAGTGAAAAGGAAAGACCATTTTAGCCAAATTAATGAGCTGTACTTTGGAACAGCTGCATTGAACAGTCTTAAGGGTAGTAGCATTCTTGTGGCAAAAAAAAATTAAGGACAGAATTCCAGATAAAGAAACACCCAAGAGAAAGTCTGATTACAAGATAAAAAATGAGTGCACCTTGAAATTTTCAACAACTGATTGATTATAATTGAGTGGAATTATTTTTTTGATGAATAGTCAACTTCCAAGCAAAGCTGCAAGTACCCACCAACAACTGTGTACAACACATCACGTGTGCACACACAAATAACAGTAAGATACTGGTCACATCAACAGTAAACACCATGGAAATGCCAACCTTGCATTCCAGCTGCATATAGTCTTTAGTTGATTAAATAAGAGGTGATCAAAATCAATAAAATGAAAGTGTATAGCCAATTAAAATCTGAAAGTTGAATTCTTCTTGGTTGCAATCTTGAAAATTCATCAATAACTTCATCAATGTCAATAGGAATATCTTGGTGTAAATGGAGAAGATAGAGGTACCAATGCTCTTAGCAAACAGAACACAAGGCATACAGTACCCACCATTCTCCTTCTGGCTATATGACAACCAGCTATACCTAGTCAAGTATTGATGCAGAAAACCACGACCATCTTTATGTGGAAACTGATAGCTGACATCAGGAGTGAATTTGTGGGAGTAGAAATATATTTTTCCTGTTCAGTCAGTGATGTTCTTCTTTTAGTCAAATCAGCTATATCCATATTAGTCAATGATACTTCAGGTTGTGGTTCAATTCAAGGCTTCTTTGGTAATGGTAGAATAGAAGAGCTGGTTGAAATCACATTCTCACTGGAGCCCAAATCAGGTGGAAAAATAGAAGAGGCTGTGGAAGAACAATCGCTTGGATGATCACTGTATAAAGAAATTTTATCAGTATAATATCTCATTCTTATCCATTGAATTTATTGTAGTGCAATAAATTGTATTAAAAAAAGGAAGGAAGGAAGAAAAATGTATATATATACATACATACATATATATATATATATATATATATATATATATATATATATATATATATATATATATATATAATGTATTCAGAGTCCAATTAGCTAAATTGAATGATGTATTTTACCTGGGGTTTGAAGATCTCTTTTTGAAAAACCTGTGCAGTGATTGAGACATTGTTCTGGATTCCTCACTTAGCTTGCTACACTTTTTTAAAGTGTCAAGTTTACTGGCAGCTGCTTTCAACTAAGACCTTGTTTTGGGAAAGCTGCTATTGTGGCTGACTTGGTGAGTGATTTCCCAAATTTAAATTTTCATTGCCATTATTCTATAACTTTAATAATTATTTTTTCAGGTCAGAATTAGATAGTAGTTTACAGCTGTTGGCACTAGGTGTGCTGCTACTGTAGGTGACCTGGTGAACTGGAAAGTAATTAACTACCAACACCAAAAATCAACAACAACAAAATAATAGATAAAAGAGAGTCAAAATTTCATTGCCACCATTCTCTAAACTCTAGCTAACTGTTCTATTTTGTAAAGAAATTTGAAAGTGCTTCAGGGCTGTTTTCTAAGACTGTGGTTATTCAAGTAAATTCATCATTTTTTAGCCAAGCAAAGCTGAATATCCCTGCTTAAGAAGAATATTTTAGCCTGTTACAGCAAGCTTTGGATTGATTGAGACCACAGTAGAACTATTTCAGCAATGCCTTAGAAGTTTGTGAAATTTTGACCTCAGGTTAGCTATAATGTATGGCTAAGGTAAAGAAAGAAAAAAAAAAAAAAAAAAAAAAAAAATCCAGAAAAAAATGGGGGGGGGGGGGGGGGGGGGGGCAAATGCCCCTTTTGCTCCCCCCCCCCCCCCTGGCTACGCCGCCACTGTCGTGGCTACCTTCTTCCCAGGCAATTATCACGGACTTCCAGTATTTCAGGTCACGCAAGACCTAGGGTTGCAAGGTTAGAGGTCCAAGCTAATCGACCATTACCTTTTTTTTAAACATGGGATTGAACGAAAGTGTTAGACTTACTCCACTCAATTTTCTCAGGTGTCACTTACCGGTGTTAAAGTTAGCTAAGGTGGTAAGGTAACTCAGTCTGCTACAGTTAGCTAAGGTGATAAGGTAATTCAAAGGTTAGAGAATAGTAGAGGATAAGCAATTCTCCGGTTTTGTTTTTTTTGAGTCTGTGGTTATCAACATATCCAGTGTTTCGTGAATTCATATATATTTTTTGAAATGTGAGTTCATTTTTTAGCAATGGGGAAGGGGAAAGTTTAAGGTATATTCAAGGCAAGTATATAAAAGCATGATTAATATTGTATGTGTGCATAGAATGTATGTTTAAAAGGTGGTAGAGATGAAATTGAGAAGTGGAATGAGTTATGGTACAGCCTACAGTGATAAAGGAACATTTCTCAAGTGTAGCAGAAGATCTACTCAGTAAAGGAATCGAAAGGCATTTGTTAGTGCTAGTATAATTAAATGATAAAGCAGAAACCAGAAAGAAGCTTGTTGATTATATATTTTATTGTAATGCTTATATAAGATTGAAATCTTGTGGTTGTGTGTGGAGTTTAAATATAAACTCTTTCCTGTGGATTGTTGGGTATATTCAGCTTGAGAAATGTTATGTTTTCTGTTTTTTTTATATTAAATGCCCATTGCTGTAAGAAGAGAGCGAAGTCTTTACAAGTCTTCTATTCTAGTGGTGGTGTGTGCTTTACTCATACCTCATGGAAGTAATAAGATTATCAGTTATTTATCCATAAACAGTTCTCTCTTCATATGTGTGTGCATATGCACATGTGCGTTCAATGAGTTGTTTTCATTACCCTATGTTTTAACAAATCAAAGTAGGTCTAGGGCGAATGGTCACTAAATGAACTTTTCTATTAATAACTTAACAAAGGTTGTAATCTAAATTGGTATTCAAAAGGACATCTCTAGAGTAAATTGTGTTCACAAACCATACAAGAAGTTTTAAAGATACTAATTACTAGAAGTGCATTCATAAAAAAAAATTATTTTAGAAAATGGGGCAATGCCCCACAAACACCACACCTCCCCACCTATGTATGACAACAAAGAATTATAACCCAGATGAGTAGAAAAGGACACCTATTACTAGAGGTGCATTCATAATATTTTTGTAACCACTTCAGGCAGAAGAAAATCTTGTGTAGGGCGAGATTTTCGCTTGTATATTCAATGAGTGCATTTGATTGGAACAGGTTAATCTCAGCTACTCCAGACCAGCATAAAAAAAAATATAGAACCTATAAGTTCATTAAAAATATTTTTTAATGAATTATTGACACAAAATAGTGCATATTTTTCTGAAACATTATCCGGGTGAAGGAATGAAGTGCACAGCAGTGAGGCCAAGAGAGCCTGGGAACATGCTACTCATACGAAAGAAGACAAATTTATAGAGGATGAATACTTGTGTAAGTTTTAAAAAATTGTAGCCTATTTTACTCAAGTGTCTTCTTACAGTCTGTGATGAATGTAAAAGTTGCATCATGGTGACTGTCCAGCCCATGGACCTCTACCAGAGATATATCACTACATCGGTTATGTTCAAGCTTCATTGGCTTTCACTGAAGTACTGGTCCCTGCTACATTCACCATGAAAACCTCCCTTATCCGTGGAGCAGGAGTGGAGTTTCTTCTACCTTGCATATTCCTTTTGGTGTGAATTTAGGGAAATATGCAGGAATGAGAGTTATGGAAAGGGTGTTCAAAAAGTTCAAGGAAACCCTATGTATGGGAGGTAAGTATTATGTTATGATCTTATCCTTTCTACAAGGATAGGCTTGTACATTCTCTCATACTTGGTGACATTACACATGTGGGAGTGACACTGCAACGGGACTCTATGTCTCATCGAATGTTGTTAGCTAAATGCTAACTCACAGTGTATTTCTCTCTAGAACTATATAAATGTTTTATTATATTTTGCAAAATCACTCGGTAATTCGATCATATATAACATCATAACAAAAGTGAATTGATAAGGACAACAATTTCTGACTGAAACAGCAATTATCTAAGATATATATCCACATCTTTGTTTTACTAAGTGAACAGGTTATTACTTCATGCAATTTTTTGGATATTTCTATTTAAATAATTCACACAAAAAATAATAACTTAAGTAAATTCCCAAATAATCAGTTATTATCAGTGAGAAATAGAAAGTGAATCAGGAAAGTATGTGCTATGAAAGTAATGGAAGTTAGATCTAAGAGAATCGTCCACAGTTCCTGTAAATTATTCATACAAAAATAAATATCCTAAGTGAATTCCAAAATCATCGGTTACTATCAGTCAGAAATAGAAAGTGAATCAGGAAAGTGTGTCCTACGAAAGTGATTATAGTTATATCTCTAAGGTGCATCCATGGTTCTGGTAAGATTCTGGTAAGTTTCGTGAGCATTTACATTTTTTTTAAATTCCATTGCATGCACTCAACAATTATGTAATTTCTGAAAGTGAACAGTTCAACATTACACTAATTGAAAAAAGTGACCACACTAAAACAAAAAACAATTGGCAGTGCTTTGCTATTGACTAATCATGGAATTTTTTCCTATAATTATTACCCTGGGGTGATTTATGGGAGTTTGGTAAAGCCATGCTTGTGGGCAATTTTTATAAAAACTTTCCTTGTTTGAGTCACAACTTAATGCCAGAGCAAATCACTCCATTTACTACAAAACTTTATAATATAAACACACATAAGTCAGCAAAACTGTGCCTTAACCACTGTTCTTTTTCTTTTCTTCTTTTTTTAGCACTGTATTACATAATTGTGTTTTATAGTATTGAGGGAGGTCATGCTTTGTTGCAGGAAATGTCTAATGGGAGGTTATGTATTGGTGGAGTGCATGTTGTCAGGATGGCATATCTTTTTTACAATCTGTTGTGTTTTACTGAAAGACATGTCTTACTGGGGTACATGTTTTAGAGGAGGGTATATCTTACAGGATGATTTGTTGTACAGGTGGACACTTTATATGAGGACAAGTTTAACTGGAAGGTATGTCCAATAGAAAGCCATGTATTACATGAGAGCATGTCTTACAGGTGGACTTATCTTGCAGGAGTGCGTGTAATATGAGTGATCATGTATTGTTCAAGCGCATGAAGTAAAGTAGGATATGTCTTACTGGAAGGCATGTCCGACATGAGGACAGGTTTTATAGGATGACAAGATATGCAGGAGGGCATATTTTACTGGAAGACATATGTTAGTGGTGGTCATCATGTCTTTCATGAGAATATGTGTTATGGGAGGATATGTGCAGTAGGTGGGCATGTCGTGCAGGTCTGTGCAGAAGCAAACATTTAAGCTGCTCTGAGTTTAGGCATCTGGTTGCTCTTTTTTTTTATCTACAGTAACATTTTGTTTACTCTGAGACATGCTTTCCAAGAATTTATTGTTTGCATAGTTCTTCTTGGGTATGTAGGTCTATTTTTTGGTCTTCTTGGTTGACCTTTTTTTTTTGGATAAGCCAATCGGCTTCATGTATGCTTGATTTATGGTCACACCCTGATATATTTCATCACCTATGCTGGGTGGGGTAATATTTAGACGTCACTAAATATTCCTCAACCTTGTTGCTATAACAATAATTGAAGCTTTAAAAAAATTGGGATGGTTTCTTGCTTGCTGTTGTAATTTTGTACTGAGGATATCCCAGTTGGTACAGTCATTTAAAAATTTTTTTTATAGCCACTTCTACCTAAATTAGGTTGTGAAACATGGGAGAAGAAGTACACATTTAAGATACTGTGAACATTGAAGGTGACATTGAGGGTGGTGGACAATCAATAAAAATAGTGAACCACCCTCATACACTCAACCACACAGAGCCAGTGAACATTCATGGAAGAGTTTCTTTAGCAACTTCAACTGCAGAAGTCAACAACAGCTTCATGTCCAACTCAAGATCAAAGAAGGCATCATCTGAAAGGATGTCAATGTGATGGGTGAGGTTGATTTTGATAGGAACTGCACCCAGATTTACTTAAGCTGAGAGAATGTAGGAAAGAGACCAAAACACCTTGCCAGTAGCACTGGTGTAAAGCCTGAGCCAACTCAGCAGCCAACACAACAGCCAACCCAGCAGCCAATCCAGTGAGGTATTAGAAGCATCATTAATTTGGAGACTACTTGCTCAAACAAATCTCTTGGTCCAATTTTTGAGTGATTTTTATTGCTTTCAATCTTATCTTTCAGTTTGTCTTTTATCTCTGGGCATCTCCAATTACAAGAATACTGAGAGTGTTTTTCCATCATCCTCTCCTACGCATGCTCCCATTTCCGTTCCAAGAAGTATCCAGGAACTCTCTGATAGATTAGATTGGCTCAAGCTACAACTGGAGATACTGACCAACAACTCCAATGCCTGTGGCAGCATCCATAATGCCTCCTTGGATAATATTGCAACTCAAGTGGACATATAAAGGACGCAGTTGACAATCTCACTGATAAGTTGACACTGCCAACTCTGTCAATTAACCTGGTTGCAAGATCTAGTAACTGCATCATTGTTGAACATGCATGCAAGATTAATCATATACAATCTTCCGTCAACTTTACTGCTTGCATCAGACCTAGTTTCCTCCTGAGTCAAGTGGACAACTCCAACTATATCACCAATATGGAATGTGTCATAGTGGTTGACTACAGAATAATTGTTCCTGTTGCTTCCACTCTCATTATACAAGGTAGAGGCAGTAACCAGGCATGGCACTGCAGGTGCATGGGGATAGAATCTTTGCACTCCATTTTGGTACTGTTTGGATCATTCAATTGCATTTTGGAGATCACCATGTGTCCCAAAACCATTCCTTTTCCTTTGAAGTAACTCAATTAAACTCCAGTAAGTCTATTCACATGTTCCTTCAATAATATATTTTAATAATACCTTTATATTTCTGATATTTGACATTCTTTGCCGATGGAAAGTTGTTGTCATATTATTATAGATTATCAATTCTCTCTCTCCCTCTTGTGTCTACAGAAGATGATGGAGTTTGACTTTACCTCACCTGCAACTTATCTTCAACATTTTGTTTTTGTCCGAGGGGAAAGAAATATATTTTGTCATGTGAATTAAACAAATATCTTAGTTAATTACTGAACATGCACTCTTGTTGTTGCAGTGGAAATGTTTTCTTTGGTTTTTTTTCTTCACATTAAAGACCAATATTAATCTTCATCTTCCTATTTATGCATTATCCACCACATTTGCTAATAATCTACCAATTGCTATGCAACATTATAATAGGATCAGGTTTTAAGGTTTATGGGGTTAAATAGACCAGACTGAAACCTAGTGTAAAAAGAACAATTACACAATTTACTGTATAGCTAGCTAGCTATGAAATAACTTGCTCCACACCAAAAATGGCAAGCTAGCTAGCAAGTATTAACATAACAAGATACTCATTTTCTGCAGCTATATAGTTATTAAATATCTAGCTCCACACCAAAAGTAGCCAAATCTAAAAAGTATTTTTTGCAAATGGCTATATTTTATCATGATAAATTAGAGTCTTTGATCCTAATTTTCTGCACCTGAATCAGAGATAGATGGAATTGAGGAGCAGTATCAATAGGATCTGAGGTATGAATAATTTTGCACTCTCCCAAGGGACAGATCTCTCCACTTATTCCTTCAGATTACCAACTCCACAATTCTTTCTCAGTAGCTATATTGCTAGATGGCAATGTGCTGTTACCAATCCTGGACTTACTGGTGAATTTGCGCCTCCTAACCCCAGGAATTGTTGAAGTAAGTTCAAATAGCATATCACTACCATTAAGTTCTGGCTGCAGCTGTCCCCCATGTGATATCATGACTAGTTACACCCCCCACAGGAAGTAAAAATTTTAAGCTAAGTTTTCTTCATGAATATTGGATTAAAATTTTCAAATTTTTTTATACAGGGTTATGCATCAAGGAAAACAAAGTAAGACATTAAAACAAAAAATTTTTTCCAGTTCAGTTACCCTTTAATTTAATAAGGAGGCTTTATAACATCAATGCGATCACATACATCCAGAATCATGTTCAAAATAATAAATTTTTCTATTGCTTTTTCTCTTTGTTGTTATGAAGTACTGTCAAAGGCCTGCAATTAACATGAGAGTAGCAATGTGTGAAAGAATAAGATTTTCCCTACTTGAAATCTTAACTGTATATGAGGAGATCAATAAGAGGGGAATGCCTGTAAAATGTGTCTCCTGGAAGATTATAGTTGCATATACCACCCATATACCAAAAAATATATAAGACTTCAGCAATAGCACAGGGTAACTCTCGAGAATTCAAAAAAAAATCAAGATTAATTTCAGAATTATGTATAATTAGAGGTTCAATATGATATATCATTTCAGGCAGATAACTCCTTTTTCTCTTTGACTGAGGTGAGGTGGCAACAATATCTTCATTAAATAGCTCTGATTGGTGCATCTTGATTATTTTTTAGCCGATTTTTGGTTATTAGATTGTTCAATTCTTGAGTTATAAGAATAAATAACAAGAATTGGCAGCATTGCTTCATTGTCATCTTTGTTTTTATGAACTCCAGTTTTATTCCACAGCTCTTGAATATTTTGTTTTCAAATCCTTGAAAGTCTTGTAGATCAAGAGTTTGAATACTGCATATGTTTCTGCGAACAAACAAAAACATTTTTCTTTTTCTTAACTCTCTTACTGGAACTACAAGGTTAACATGGTAACATTTCAATATGCAAGGAGTAGAACATACATTAACCTAATAATGAATTGAACTTATCTTTTTTATACAGTGAGGAAAGCAAATTGCATTTTGCTGTGAAACTAAAAAAAAAAGGGTATTTTATTTTTAGAAATATTACAATTGAATGCCTTGTTCCTTATTCAATACAATTTCAATCAAGAAAAATTATCAGGTGGAGCTATTTTGCTGGTGGAACAGCACTTATTTAAATATATATATTTTTTAAATGTGTGGAGTTTCTCTTTTGATAGAACTTACATATCTGAAAATGAGCGGTGCAACTAATTATGTAACATCAAACTCCATGTATCCATCTTTTGAGGGATTTTTCAAGTAGGAGAAGTTGGTTACAACTCCATTGAAATTCTTGCTTTTTATTTCAATGGTATAGGCTAGCAAGTCAATACTGATTATCCTTATATACCAGCAGAGTTTGCCCTGTGGTAGAACTTCAAAAGGGTCAGGTGCTGATAGCATGAAGTTATACTCCCCATCACACAGCAATACAGCTACATAGGAAGGTTTAATTGATATATGCAAAATACTATTAAAAAATTACACCTATTAATTGAATTTCGGTAATTTTAGTGTATACCACATGGTCAAATGATTATGTTCTAATGAGCTCAACAAATGATTGTATTCAAATTTCGAAAGTCATTATCAAACACGATAGCATTGAAGTGCCATTGAAGTAATTGCATTAAATCGACTGAGTTTGACATTTTATGTACATTTAATGCATTTATTTCACAAGTCCTTTTATGTTGTTGCTAAATTCATGACAATATTCCAAATCCAAACTATTATTAAATGTTGAAATGGAACCATTAAATTAGTGACTAGATGTGCTCATTTTCTAAATTAAATGTTCTTTATTGAGCATTTATTTATTTGGTCATTTTTTCTTGTCTTTGTTCAGTTCAACAATCTGATGAATCTTCAAGTTATGGAGTGTTATTGAAGTTATTGCATTGTTATGGAAGACTAGAACAGGATAATCACTCGGAAAAAGAGGTATTACAGCTACAGTGGGGAAGCTAGACTAGAACAGGATAATCACTCGGAAAAAGAGGTATTACAGCTACAGTGGGGAAGCTAGAAGTGTTGCAGGCTCTGTCCTTGATGCAAACAGTGCGGCAGAGGACAAAGGGTAGTTGTTCTATTGAGTGTAATAGGGGAAAGGACTTATGACAAAACATTCCTTGAGATTGTTACAGCACTAAACCCCCACTTTGAACTCAAACCACCTATCATTTCAAAGCGTTTCAATTTGTATCATGGAACAGGGTGCACACAAATCTGTGTCCAGACTTTGTAGTGGAATTAAGAAGACCATCAAAAGACTGTGAGTTTATTGGGTTTCTAGAGGATATTTTGAGAGACATGTTTGTGTGTGGTCTAAAAAGTGAGATAACACAAAGAAAATTGCTTATTGAGCCAGATCTTACCTTAATGAGCCCAGTGAAGGTAGCAGAGAATAATGAAAATGCTATAGCTAAAGCAAAGCTGTTGGAAGGCCATAATAATTGTAAAGCACTACCTGCACAGCTTGAGCCCCATGTGGACCCAATGACAGGGCATGATCAACAGCCTCAGGGAAAGGGCAGTTGATATAGGTGTGGTAATCCAGACCATTTTTTTGCCCAGTGTCAATTTTAAATTACTTAAAAAAAGTGCTGTAACTGTGGAAAAGTGGGCAACATCAAGTGAGTTTGATGGTATTCACTGAACAGGAGAACCCATGTTCCTCCAGTCAGGTAAGTGTTGGAGACACCAGACGAGTCTACAACACAGAAAGTTTGTGTAAATCACCTTAGATCCAAGTCTGATCAGCCCTATACTTTGCATTTGCTGATGGATAATAATCCATTCACAATGATGATTGACACTGGAGTCGCCCTGCCACTAATGCCTGAACAGACCTTTAGAAGCCTATTTCAAAATAGGCAGTGGAGCTCTCCAAGGTTCATCTAAAAACATATTTGGTGGAAATTATTTCAGTGTTTGATCAAGTGCAGGTTACTGTAGCGTATCAAGGGCAGCAAGAAATTCTACCTTTAGTAGTTGTGAAGATGCAGGGATCCTATTTGATTGGTAGGAATTGGTCATGAAAAATTCCTATGAATTGAAAAGCAATTAATGTTATCAAGAGGCATTTAAATAAGAATTGGGAACTATTAAAGGTCAGAAAGCAAGGATATATCTTGACTCTATAACCCAGCCCCACTTTTGTAAAACACGATCTGTACCTTATGCGATGAGGAATAAGGTAGAGGCAGAATGCTAGCACTTGACAAAGTAAGGTACCTTAGAGCCTGTTCAAATTGCTGATTGGATCACCCCGATTGTACCTGTCTTGAAAAGTGATGAGGGATCGATTCGTATTTGTGGAGATTTTAAGCTAACAGTTAATCAAGCACCAAAGCTTGACAGGTATCCGGTACAAAAAACAAGGATTCATTTGCCAAACTTTGTGGAAGTGAGTCATTCACTGAACTCAATATATCTCAATCATATCGACGGGGGGGGGGGGGGGGAACTGGATAAAGACCCGCATAATATGCAGTAATTAATACACATGTGGGTCTGTTTCAACACAACAGACTTCTTTCGGGGTGTCTTCGGCACTTGGTATTTTTAGCATGTAATGAAATTGATTCTAAGGGGATACCAACTGTTATTGCATACACCTAGATGATATATTGATGTCTGGTCCATCCGTTGAAAAGAATTTAGTTACTCTGGAAGAAGTTCTCCTCAGGTTGAAGGATGCAGGGCTACATCATAAGAAGGAAGAATGTATTTTCTTAGCCCCATGTGTTATGTATCTAGGACATAGGATCGATGCTAAAGGGTTACATCCAATGGTCGAGAAAGTTAGAGCAGTGCAGGAAGCACCTAGACCACGGAATGTTTTGGAGTTAAAATCTTATTTAGTGTTGTTATTTTACTCTTCCAATTCTTACCAGACGTTTCTCCAGTGTCAGCTCCACTCTATCAGCCTCTCCAGCATGAAGAGCAGTGGCATTGGACCTCAAGCAGAATAAAATTTTTGAACAGTCCAAGACATTGTTACTCTCTCCCCAAGTTGTAGTCCATTTTGACCCATGTCAGGAAATTGTTTTAGCATATGATGCTTATTTTTATGGAATAGATGCTTCCTCTCGCGTAAGATGCCCGATGGATCTGAGAAGCCTGTTGGATTAGTATCAAGGACATTGAGTGATGCATAAAAAACCCCTCTCAAATAGAGAATGAAGCAATGGCATGTGAGGTCAGAGTAACCAGGTCTCACTCCTATTTTTATGGACATCTTTTCATGTTAATAATAGACCACATGCCACTGTTGATGTTATTTAATAAGAGTAAGGCAATATCTCAACAAGCAGCTGATCATATTCAGCATTGCCTGGAAGACGTTGAAGCAGCACGCAAATGCAGAAGCCCCAGCCCAAACTACCATACCAGTTGAGCTTGTCCTCAAATCTATAGAATCCACTCATTTCAGCAAAACAGATAGCAGCATGGTGGGCTATGCAAGATCCAGAGATAGTGAAAGTCCTTAGATATATTTATGAAGGTTGCCCCAGTCATGTGGAAGGCAACCTCAAACTAGTCACAACAGCTGAAGTTATCAGCACAGAATGGTTGCATTATGTGGGAAGGGAGAGTGGTCATCCTCCCACACAGTTGAGCAACTGTATTGGTTGAACTACATGGCAGACACCCCATTATATCCAGGATGAAATCTCATGCTCAAGGACTAGCGTGGTGGCCTGGAATGGATGGAGAGATTGAAAGGGTGGTAAAGTAGTGTTCTGAGTGCCAACAGATTCAACCATTATCTCTAACAACATCACTTCAGCTGTGGAGTTGGCCTACTCATCCATAGTGTGGGTTACATGTGGACTATGCAGGTCCCATAGAGGAAAATATGATTTTCATAGTAATTGATGCTCACTCGAAGTGGATGGAGGCATTTCCAATGTTGACTGTATTTAAACTTATGACAATTCAACAGTTAAGACAATTATTTAACAAATTTGGAATTCCTGAGTCTATAATTTGAGATATGGTCCCTAGTTTGCAGCTAATGAATTTAGTGAGTTCTGTTGACTGAACAGGATATGGCACACCTTTGTGGAATCATATCACCCTTCTTTTAATGGGTCAGCAGAGAGAGATGTGAAGTTTTTCATGCAAGGATTAAAGAAACGGTCTAGTGAAACATTGACAGATAAGATTGCTCAAACGCCATTTCGTTACTGACTCACACCCCACATGACTACTGGTGTTTCTAGGGCTGTACTTTTGATGGGTAGTACCCTCTGATCACTATAAGATATTCTGAAGCCACCTCTGGGGCAATCAGTTCTGAAAATGCAGTTACAGAAAAAAAGTTAACCATGATAAACATTCAACAATTCGTCATTTTGCTAGAGGTGACAAAGTGTTCCTTATGAACCATAGTGAAGGTGATAAATGGTTACCAGCTCATTAATGTTCCTGGTCCACTATCATTCAAGGCTCACACTTCAGATGGGAAGATCATTTGTCATCACATGGACCAAATTAGGGGAAAAAAGTCAAGGTATGGGGTCACTCCCACAGTTTTAATCAAGCGATTCAGTCAGTGACTTGCAACCAAGATATCATTCCACGGAGTTGGAGAGTAAGTATGTAGACTGGCTGATTGAACTAGATGAAGTCCTTCCTAACAGAGCGTTTCCAGAGCCTGAACCTGGACTGTGTCATTCCTTTCCTTCTTAGTTTTCAGACACATTGGAGACCTCGGCAGTACTACCTGAAGCTACAGGGAATTCACCACTCTCCTGCACAAATCAAAGAAGTTACAGTATGGCCAAGCCTCAAGATCACTAATATCCATCCAGGGATTGGAACCCCCTGACTGGTACAAGTGTTAATTGAGAGACAACTTATCATTATTAATTACTTTATTAAGGAGGAGGAAATGTAGAATTTTCGATTCAATTGATTTGCTATTTGATTTGGTCATCTGGTAAAGTGATTTTGTGTTTTACAATGCTCTCAGTAACATGTTTTTGCCTGTTATTGTCCATTTAGACAATTGGATGCATCTTTAAGTTTAAAGAAAATAATTGAAGTTATTTCAGCTCCAACATTGCCAAATTATTGTGATCTTATTGATCTTTTACCATGAACTCACTATAATACTAAATTATCATATCAATTTTAAGTCATTGTATAATTTCTTCATTGCATTTAGGGGATCTTGTGCTGTACTTCAATTTCATCATAGATATCATAATGCATGGATTGGAGATATCAAGATTACATGAAACATCCATGTTATGCTAAAGCCGGTAGCGGTTTATATTTCCTGCCTTTGGGGATGTCAAAAGCGGACTTGCATTTTCTTGTAAATTGATATTGTGATTAGAATTCTATGAAAAGATACCCTTGTCTTTGTTCTGAATCTTTATCAGCACCAAATATATAGTTACTTCTTATGTGGTGATCCCAGACTTGTCACAATATACCTGTGATTTTTTCAAATGAATCCATGATTTTTTCAAGTAGATCCGCCATTGCCTGGTGATGCAGTAGAATCTGTAGCGATTAAACTTTTACATTTGACCCCATTGACTCATAGTTGTGGTTCATCTAGTGTGAAGCCCAGTTTGCTCTCAAGAATGTTACCGTGGACCAAACTAATGCTGCCATGTAGTAGCAGCTTGGACTTAGTTATCCAATATTGCCTTAAGGCCACTATCATGTCCCCTCCAGAGGCTGATAATTTCAACAATTTGAAACAGGTCCTTATGGCCATGTATGGCCTTTCGGATGAACAGAAAGCAGAAAGAATTTTGACTCTGGTTCAGTGGGAGACATGAAACCATCAGATATGTTAGCTTTCATGAGGGGTGTACAGGGTACATCCCTTTTAAAACAATCATGGCTGTGCACTTTCCAAATGGAATTGTGCAAGCAAGTGGCATCTGCAGGTCTTACTGACCTTAATGAAATAGCTAAGCAAGCTGACCTTATTCAAGAGTCTCTCAAGGATGGACAATTGGTTGCTTTTTCTTCTTCCCAGAAGACCTCAACTTCATATCCACCTCATCAAATTGGAATGCTACCTCATGGTAGTGATTCCAAAAGAGGAAAAAGGCAACTAGTTTTACCTGATTTGTGGGTTTACCATGCTAAATTCTAGAATAAAGCATACAAATGTGTACCACCCAGCCCCTGGAATGATAGGGTTGCAGCCATTAATTTTGAGGTAGTGGGAAACGAGGACAACCATCAGGATTAGCCTCAGTGGCTGACCCTTATAAATACTTTGTGCTACATATATGGGATTAATCATCAGGTTGTAAATTTTTTGTGAACTCTGCATGCACAAGTTAATGTTATCCTACCCTTTGTCAATGATAGGCATACTCCCTCTAAAAGCCCTCTTCTTCAAGCTGTTAACGAATCATCCATCCTCACCTTTGGTACACATATTGTGCCAATTATAATTGGTGACAGGCATTTCTCTTGGGAGTTTGTGATTGCAGATGTTAGCCAACCTTTACTGGGGACTGATTTTTTGTGCACCAATGGGCTGATGCTTGATCTCAAAGGCCATAGACTAATTGATACAAAATCATATGCAATCATTCCTCTCACCTGAGCTACCCAAGTCGGCCCTTGTATCAACACAGTGGCTATACAGGCAGGTGATGCATTTTCTGATGTACTGAGAGAGCTACCTTCCATTGCTATACCAAATTTTCTTCAACAGTGCTCAAGCATGGAGTTGAGTATTATGTGCAGACACAAGGTCCTCCAATCAGTGAAAGAGCTAGATGTTAGTCAAGCTGGCTAGTGAAGAATTTGACAAGTTGGAAACTTTAGGTATCATTTGTCGATCTAACAGCCCAGGGTCCTTTCCACTGCATATGGTCCCTAAGGGCTCTGGTTGGAGGCCTGGTGGTGATGATTGTAGGCTTAATAATGTGACTACACCAGATAAGTATCCAGTTCCTCACATTTTAGATTCTGCCATTAATTTAGCAGGGATGAAGGGTTTCTCCAAGATTGATTTGGTAAAGGTTTATCATCAGGTTTCTATTGATAAAAATGAAATTCCAAGGACTGCAATTATCATCCCATTTGGACTTTTTGAATATCTCTGAATGCCTTGAGGAGTCACCAATGCATCTCAATCATTTCAACCGTCTCATACGAACACTCTGCCAGGGATTGGATTTCATTTTTGTCTATCTGGATGATATTTTGGTGGCTAGTCACACAAAAGCAGACCATCAGAAGCATTTGTGTTCAATGTTTTTAAGACCACAAGCTTATGGTTTGGTTATTAACGGATCTAAATGCGTTTTTGGGGTGGCTTCATTCAATTTCTTGTAATGGACCAACATGGTGCACCTTCATTACCTGAAAAAGTTAAAAACATTCTGGATTTCCCACAACCTAATATGGTCAATGGAATGCAGGAGTTTTTTGGGGATGGTAAACTTTTACCATTGTTTTGTTCTCAAGGCAGCTGCAATTATGCAAATTCATTTTGCCAAAGGGAAACCAAAGAAGGTGGAATGGCCCCAGGACATGCTTACTGCATTTGCAGCTGCCAGACATGCTTTGGCAGCTGCCACACTGCTGGTCCATCCTCATGCATCAGCTCCTACTTCCATCACAGTGGATGCCTCTAATATTGCAGTTGGCCTGGAGAAGCTATTAAGTCAATGGTAATCATTAGTTTTTTGCAGTCTGGCAACTACACCCTCCAGAAACTCAGTATAATGCCTTTGATCGGGAACTGCTGACTCTCTCTACCTTACTATTCACCATTTCTGCTACTTTTTAGAAGGAAGGATTTTGTGGCATTTTCAGAACACAAACCTCTTACCTTTGTTTTTGCCAAAGTGTTAGACTGTTGGTTGGTCTCCTCCTACATTGTCAATTAGTCTACATTTCGGAATTCACAACCAACGTAGGGCAATGTAGGGCACATTTCGGTATAGACAACCATGTGGCATATGATCTTTCTCGAACAGTGGTCAATGAAATAAGTTTGATTGAGCTTGGACTTCATTTTTCAGCAATGGCAGAAGCACATCGACAAGATGGTGAAATGGGCATCTATAGGACAGCAATTACTGGTTTCCAACTGAAAGAGATAACCATCAGATATCCTATATATTTCATCCTTTGTGACACCTCGACTGGCCAACCATGCCCATGGTACCTACATCTTGGAGACATAACATTTGTCAGGCCATCCACAATCTTTGGCACCCTTTGATATGGGCAACTCACAAGCTTGTTGCAGCCAGGTTTGTTTGGAAAGGGATACTGAGCAGGTGAGGGAGTGTGCCTAGGCTTGTGTTTCCTGCCAATTTTCTAAAGTATAAAGGCAAGTAAAGGCACCTTTGTAAACATTTAAAATTCCCCACCATTTTAAACACATTCGTGTGGATTTAGTTAGCCCTCTTCCACAGTCTCAAGAATAAAGGGGGAATATATGATTTTCTGGTGGTTTTATAAAAACAAACAAACAACACCATAACTTTGGTTTGCTACATTCCATGAACTTGATTTTTATGCTAAAATGTAGCTCTTTGAATATGCTCTCTAATAGTATATTTACTTCAAGCACATGAGCTTTCCTTTGTCAGACACATTAAAATACGGTGAGATCATACAGTGATGCCCACTAAAAATTTTTTTTGAGGGTGTTGATAGTGCTGTATGTCTTCTACTAAATGCCCTGTTGCTAGATAAATAGTATTAGCTGACAACTGCAAAGAGAAAATGTTAATTATATGCACACAAAATATTTTTTTAATCCCAGCAAAGCCAGAGCAAAAATCTTCATTCACAAAAAGCCAGATATACATCACATACAGACTTATAAATCATATTTCTAACTGTTATGTTGGAATAAAATTAATGGGTTATCTAATGGTATATAAATTATTGGTATAGGATGAAAATTAATGTGGGAAATGTTTTTATAACTAACAAAAATCATAAACTGTGCTCAAATAAGGGTTCAATGTTTGAATTCAAAATTTACCTGGACCATATGTAGGCCCCTCCTCTGCTATGGCTGTCCCCTCTGCAGTTACCCTCTCTAGATTTGTACTTTCTCCTCTTCTTCTGTACTTCACTGGCCTTCTTTTGGCTTTTATATAAACTTAGTTGGTCCTCATGTTTAAAGAAAGCATGAGCACGTGTGTTAAACTCCATACAAGCAGTCCATTCACTAGCTAATGAGGGTAGGCCAGAGGAGACAGAAGAGGAGGTTGAGGGAGGCAAATACCAGGAAGGTGATAAGTAGTGAACTTCCTCTGGGTGGCTGTGAGAATAGTTGTTGCAGTGGAAGATCGTCCAGAGGCAGAGGCTGTCTGAACTTGTGTCACAACCGATGGCAGCCAAAAAGTTGGTACAGGATCTGTCACATCAGTAGATGGCTCAGAAGATGGTCCAGGGTCTGTCACAACAGGCAATGGCCCAGAAAATGGTTCAGGGGCTGATGCCTAGGGCTAGGGCTAGGGGGAAAAGCCTGTTAAAGGTACAAGCATGCTACAGATAACCTATCTATCTGTAACAGGTCCAGCTAGTCAGCTACAGGGAGACCTTAGCTACCCTAGCTCATTTAATAGCAAGCAGCCAAACTTACCACAGGCAGTATGATACCTGGTTGACCCATTTTTTGCTCTTTCTTTCACCTTAAATCCTTAGCAAGAGTTCTTTTGGATATTCTGTAACACTTGTTGGGTTTGTTAGGTATTCCCTTATCTTTCTTCAGGTACAAAAAAGGTAGAGAAACACGTAAAGAAAATTCAAAATCAAATCATGCACAGGAGCCCCATCCTTTAATTTATTCAATGCAGGCATGCTCAGTTTGTTCAGTAAGGGACAGCTTCAATAAGCAACATTTTGGAACAAAAATGAAGTTTCTACCATGTATGTATACAAAGTACAGGTTTGGAAGCCGGCTTGTTATTTTTCATAAAATCTCGTGAAGATGCTGGCTGAAATCAATGAGCATGCATGTATAAAACTTGCTGTATCTTCAATATAGAGCATTCATTTGCACTGCTATTTGAAAGATGGCTAGTTCAGGGGTATATATACCTGCTGAACTGAAAAAAATATATACATTTCTTTTCATGATTTTTGTCATATATTCCGCCATTCACATGTCCTTGGATAGGGATGTTGGACTTGGTCACTTAACATTGTCCAACATAGTCTCATATAGCCAGACCCTTTACCCTCCACTTAGCTTATAAACCGTCTGGTCACTGTAGCAAGGTTTTCATGAGCCAGTTACAAGATTCTCATTGGCCTGAAGCAGTTCCTCTGATGAACATGACAACCATATCCTGTCCCCAGGCTATCACTGCTAATTGAATAACAAGGTTTGGTGTGCCAACTCATATCTCCTCCGATAGTGGGTCACAGCTCACCTCAGAATTATATACAGCTGTTGGCCAACTACTTGGGACTCAATATCATTGCACTACTGCTTATCACCCACAGGTAAATGGATTGGTAGAGTGATTCCATCCACCACTTGAAGTCAGCTTTATTTGCTAAGTTGAACGACCCAAACTGGTTAAATATTTTACCATGGGTTTTGCTAGGCATTCATACTGCACACAAGGATGATTTAAACACCTTGTCAGCAGAACTTGTTTATTGGTTCCCTCTCACAGTCCCAGGTGATTTTGTACCTTCTTCATCATCTATAACACCAAGTGCATTTACCTTCCTTCCACCACTTCAGGAGAAGGTACAAATTTTGCCACCAGTCCCTACCACACAACATGGTTCCTCCTTTTCAGTGCCTCCAGATCTGATGACAAATAAATTTTTGTTTGTGTGTCAAGATGGTACATCACTGCAAAAACTCTATGTACAAGGTGTTGCAGGCTGGCAATAAAACTTTCAAGTTAGACATGAGAGGGAAAGAAGAAATAATCTCCACTGATAGACTAAAATCACCCATCTTGACATCAACAGTCCTGTGCAGATTGCCATTCCTCCTCCACATGGGCGTCCACCTCTTGAATATCAGCCTGCCAAGGCCCATGCCGACCATAGCATCATGACAAGTGGATGTGATATCATCTCAATAGGTCATCATTAGGGTTCCTAATCCCTGTACTAGCATATTCTTGATTTCATTCGCAAAAACAAACCAAAACCTAACTAAAAAATTATGCAAGAATCACAATATAGTTTCATCTAACCAAAACTTTCTTGCTGAAAACCAGGTATGACAGTAATGGGGAGGAAATTAATTAACCAACTTCATCTGGAAGGCAAGACTGAGTTTTCACCAGGATTCATGTTCTTGTTGTGACAGGAAACCATTCGTCAACAGTGGTCTTATTCCAGTAGTGCTGGGATTGTGACTGTAATTGGGACTTGTTGGAGGGTATGGTAGCTTCAAATGGTTACTGGACCTTCTTGAAGATTTTTCTTGCTGGACAGCTGCACAAATGTGACCTTCTTGCACTGCTATTTATGATGCAATGTTCATAATTTTGATGAAAGTTAATTTCTTTATGCTGTTCTTAATAAGACCATTGCCAAATCCTTACTATTATTCATATAGTGTATTGGTCTGTCTCTTTGTTCATAATGAGTCTCCTCCCAAATGCCTGGACCAATTACTATAAATTTTCAGGGGTTGCACATAAGACCACTGGCCCAGTTTGTAGAGAATGTGGTTAGGACTAGGGCTAGGTCCTAGGGCCACTAAAGAAACTTTCCATTTAAAAGTCTGGGCAACTTGGAATGTGAAGTGGTATTCAAAAGGACGTCTCTAGAAGAAGTTGTGTTAACAAACTACGCAGGAAATTCCAAAGACACTAATTACTAGGTGTATTCATACTACTACTTTACACCCCTCCTCTCCACCCACTATGCATACAGCAAAGAATTATAACCCACAGGTGTTCAAAAGGGCACGAATTACTACAGGTGGATTTTTAGGAGACCAAGGCCACCAAAAAAATGCTTGCAGGGCAAGTTTTTAACTAGTATTTATAACTTCTATTTATACAATTACTGTTTTTTATGCTGGTGACCTTGTGTCCTGCTTGACAATACTTTTGAGTTATATTTTCAGCTACCCCTTTAATTTGCATTGCTACAGGCAGTTTTTGCTTGATGTTTTATATAAGGGAGGGGGGGGGGGGGATTTGTTGGGGCATTTCTTAAGAATTGCTATGAATGCACACACCTCCAGTAATTAGTGTCCTCATGAATTATCCAGAGTTATGATTTCTTTGCTGTTGTACATTGGTGGGGGGTGGGGGTCTACGGGGCATTGACCCATATTAAAATTCTATAGTAAATATAATGAATGTACCCCTAATAATTAGTGCCTGAAATTTCTGTGGTTTGTGAGCATACCTCTTTTAAAATGTCCTTTTAAATACAACTTCATGGTTACTAATGAATAGGAAAGTTTATCTAGTGGCCCTAGCCCCAACCGCATTCTTCCTAACCCAGGCGGTTATCCGTGAGCAACCCCTGATTATTTCAGGACGATTATCACAGGTATTTGGGAGGAGATGCATTAAACAACGACAGGCAGAGAGACAGACACACTACATTATTTATAGTAAGAAAATTACTAGTCATTGGGAAAAACTTGCTCATGGACACTTAATCAACAATCCAACTAATTCTCCTCTGTAGTTACTAAGTTGTTCAGTTCAATTACTTTTTTTATATAGGGGAGTGGGAGGAAAGCTTGGGTTTGTGGAGTATTGCCCCATTTCTGAAGTATTATGATGCACCTTTAGTATTCTGTGTGTGTGTGTGTGTGTGTGTGTGTGTGTGTGTGTGTGCGTGCGAGTGTTTGAGAGTTCAAACCCAGCACTGACAGGAAACTTTTCTGTCCATCAACATCTTCCTCCCACACCAGTCCACCCAGCTGTGATGGGGACCTGGAATTTTCTGCAGTGCAAATTCACTGACCATGGCTTGTCAATCAGCTAAGGATTCAGGTGGGACTTCAGTTGCCCACACCCATAAGATGATAGTCTTGGTCAGTCCTCCTGTGTGTTCCTAGCCCAGCTCCAGCAGTTCGCTTGCACTGGCTCATATTGCCTGCTTAGTGCACAGGCACACTATGTCAAGTGCATGTGACTGTGTTGACAGCAGCTAGAGAATTTGCATTGTGTGTGTGTCCATGTGAGGTGTGGGGGAAGGAGTAAAAATGGAACCTCGTCCTGCAATTTCCTTTTATTGAGATCAATTTACAAATTTGTGGTTAATCATGAATAGGAAAATTTATTTAATGGACACATACTCTAGCCCCAATCAAAATTTCCCCCCATACTAGCTAGTAGGCCTGTGAGCAACCCCTGAAATTTTTGGGACAACTGGTCCAGGTGTCTAGGAAATGCATTGCACACAGACACACTACATGCATGAACTATAGTAAGGTGATTCCCTGGGAGTGGGTACAGAAGCCATGTATATCAGATATATTTGAAACCTGCACTGAAACTTGGTCAACACAAATACATGGACAATAGTCTAGCTTCTGCATCAAAGACTCCATATCATTAATTGGTACACCATCCAGGTAAGTTTTATTGTCTCACCAAATTGGACTTGACAATTGGATAAATCCATGCATTCCTTGATATCTCCCTTTGGATATTAAAGACCTTATTTCTCATTTGGTCTGAAAAGAACACAGGCTGCTTCCAGCACTTATGGAATAACATCAGGATGGCTTCCATTCATTCTGTTTCACATCTTCTCTACCACAAACTTTTGGAACCTTGACCACAAATTAACATTACGAACTGCACTTGGCTCAGTAATGCCATGGCGATAAGTGAATATATTAACAAATAAATATATATCAAAATAAAATATAATTTTTAACAACCTTATGCACATGAATAAGTCCATAGCAAATCCATAACATAACTTCATAGAGCTTATAACATAGATAATATTAACCATGTCTTTCAGAAGTAAGAGCTTAAGGATTCCAATTATTTCAATTATAATATTCCATTTTAGATTTGTACTGTTATAGATGAATATTCACTACAGGGTGAGAATATTTTCTCTGGTGGAAGCACAGCTTGATACTAGGCTGGGTGAATATACCCATGTGGGTGGCCATGTGATAAGCCACGCCCTATTCCCACAATGCTCCTTTTAGAGCCAATTCCACCTGAAAAGGGCCTGTATGTTCGACAGGAGTTACTTGTTCGAAGGTGCTCAGAGGAATGAGTTGGATGAGGGACAGTGCAAGTGGAACTTGTCACTGTGAGCAATTTGGTTGAATACGAGGGTTGATGTGCACCTTGTTGCTCAGATGACATGAAAGTATACATCCCGACACCAGAAGAGGAAACTGGGAGATGTTCTTTTGAGAGAGGGGTAGGTGATAGGATGGAGGGTTGAACACACAGGAGACAGGAGGATATGGGAGTGACAGATGTGCATGTAGCTTGTGCAGAAGAAAAATGAACTGGTGTCACACATTTCCCACATGATGTTGAATCACAGCCCACATGTTCTGGAATGTGTTCATCAGCTGGTGTACTTATGTCCGTCAGTACAGTTGAAACAGGTAGGGATGGAGCCTTACACATGGAATATTCTGATGAAGACTCACTTGATACTTTATCAAACATCTTTGGACTGTGATAAGCCACAACATGTCCAGTACTGTCACTCTGTATGTCCACCATCCTCATATTTCGTTGCTTAATCTGCTCCTCCCCCTCCTCTTCAAAATCAGCAGTGGAGCTGTTATTGTCCATCGTAGCCATTGTAGTTGGAGGCAACTCTTCTCTGATCCTCACAATATCATCAACAACAGGTAGCAATGGCTGAAATAGTAAGTCAGCCTCCGGATTAGAACAATTCATCATCTGCTGAGTAATACTCTTCCTGTGAGGAGAAAAGAAACAGTTACCAGCGGGAATGCTAGATTACCTTTAAAAAATGTAAGGAGCTCACCATTAACAAGCTTAGCAATGCATCATCTGATTGAATTGCAGTATCAAATAATTTGTGTAGAATGATATATAATATATAGTTTATATTCACTATAAATACTATAAAGGGTGAATGGTCTGTCTGTCTATCTGTCTTTAATAACTACTCCCTCATTTTTGGGAACATCTTCAAACTCTCACAGGACATTCAGTGGACCAGGGAGTGTGTCAATTGGGGGGGGGGGGGCATTTTTAGGCAAAATTGGAACAATGGCCAATATAAGGGCTCATGTGGTGGAGTAGGGGAAGAACATCCCCACCATTAGGGTAAAGATCATCTCTGCCTGAAGTAAGAGGAAAAGAAGAAAAAACTATCAGCAATTCAAAGGAAGTAAATCATTTGTAGAACAATAAAAAAGCTTACCATGAAGTGTTCAAATAACATTGACAGAAAAAAAACCACAAAACAAAAAAATCATAAATTAAAAAAAAAAAAAATTCAAATCTGCTATGCTACTGACAAAAAAAAAAGAGGAAGCACATTAGCAACTTATAAACTCCCACAATAAAAATGTAAATAAACATAGAGGTTAAAAGCACTTAAATTATTCTTAAGTTAGTATTTATTTTGTTTATTAATATTTAATTAGTTCTTAAAATAAGCATATTTACTATTAATCATTATTATTTCAAACAAATTTGAAGAAATAGAAAATCAGGTAAACCGATTAGAAGAAATAAAGAAATACCACGAAAAGAAATAGGGGGGAAAGTGCTTTCATGTGATAGCTGAAGCGAAAGGTTTTGAATACACCCAACCCCCTACCACATAGCCACATAATTATATATTATCTTAGAGCATTCTGAAATTGACAACATCCCCACCTGGATCTGCTGTCTACTATAAGATAACAGTAATACAAAATTTCATATGCTGTGTTCTAAGTTTTTAATAAGGACAAAATTTTAAGCCAGAGAACTCCCCCAAACAGGAGGGAAAACAAGAAAAAATGAAATTCTCCATTTCCTATGCTGTACTTCTAATTCCTTATGAGCAAGTCTACATACAATTTGCTAACATAAGTACTTATGCTAATACTACAATATGGTAGAGTTTGAACCGTTCTGTATCCAAGACCTCTAAATGGGCACATTCTGTTGCTTATGATTGTACATAATGATGTTTATGTATGAGTATGAAGGCATGCAAAAAATATTAAGCCAACTACCCTCAAATACTGGGCAGATACAGCATTTTCTAAGTTATGGGCAGTGCTAGGTTTCTCCCTGCCCGAGTAAGGGAAGTTTAGATGTACTTCAGTAAGCTTATTAATGCTTTATTAGTCCTAGTATTCTAGTATTGTTATTATCATTACTTCCATTAAAAGAATTATTCCAATACAAGAAAAAAAAACAACACGAAAAACAAACAAAAAACAACAACACCACAATATCTAAAAATAGTAATTCAATAAAAGGGAAAAGAAAAAAAAAAGAAGAAAGGTAATAAGAATTTAGGGTCCACAACCAAGTACAGAAAGAAGTAAGTTTTACTCCTGATTCTGGAAAATATTTCTTTGAAAAGTTGGGAGCCATAAAAAAGGTACAGGAACTACCGATAAAAAGACGACAACCATTTATAACAAAATAGAAAAATTTTTTTGAGATTCCTCCAAAAAATACAGAGACCAAAAAAAGTCATTACTAAATTAAGTCTTAAAACAAGGCTTGAACACGCAATTATTAAGAACCTAATTCTGCATCTCTAGATCACTGTCTCCAAATAAAATTTCAACTTGTGTTAAATAATTATTAAAAAAAATTTTACTACTATCACAAGGAAATAATAGACTTCCATTTTGCTACAATGTAAGGGGAAAAAAGGCTCTAAATATTATGGAAACAAAATAGGTCATTCCCTCATCACGCCTGATACGAGTATAAGTTTGCGTTGTAAAGTTCTATTAAGAGAGTAATTTAGCAATATGGAAGGTGTTCAAAAAGTGAATATTCACACTTTGTTTCAAGACTAATTCTGTATTTAAACGATTATTTACATACATATATGAAACACTCCTAATGAATATTAAGACTGCATACTAACTTATTTGACTCCAGTTCCTCCAGCGTGTGCAATGGCTGCTGGGCCTCTTCCTTGTGTGGCAAGTCTCCTGGCTCTCCTTCACCAGTTACACACACTTCAGACACACAACTCACACCCTTCACCTGCACTTCATCTTCTTTCACATCCTCCAACCTCTTAACACTCATTGGGTCCATCTCCTTCACACTCAAAGCAAGAAAATTTCCACCTTCCTCAACTTCACTGCTGCTGCACGAAGTAGAAGTGGTTAGATCAACTCCACTAGAGAATGAACCAGCAGTATAACCTTCTCCAAGAGACGAGGTGAAGTGAGTGGTAAGAGCTTTTTCAGTTGCATCACACGGACTAGGTGGAGACATGCTGTCTTGGAGTGGATACTGCGCACTGCTAATCATCATGGGTGAGGTCAGTGAGTGTCCATGCCCTCCATGGCCAACTGGTACACCAACTGGAGGCAGTTGTTCCCAATTCAGTGAATTTTGAATTAGTGGCTGTGCACAGGAATAACACAGTGTGTCTTGCTGCAGTCTGTCCACATTGTAATATTTCAAACTCTCCATGCATGGAGAGAAGGCCAAGGTTTGGTGTGGCACCATCATGTGGGGTACAGGAAGAATGTGAGGATGAAGTGTGGGCACTGGGTGGGCTGCATCAACCGATGAAGGTAATTCCATCGCATTCATGTTGGGCAGCAGCAATGGTGGGGGCAGAGGAATGGGTTTACACTGAGTTTCATGAGGAGATGGCAATTGTGTTTGCTGAGGAAAGGTGCATTTACTGTTGAGTAATACATAGTCTGCAAACACAGAGGAAGGCTGTTGGTCTGGCAGTCTTGGCACAGGTGTTATAGGGAAGTTCCTACCACCCTGAGGGACAAACAAAGAAAATAGGACATTCTAAACATGATTTTTGGATAAGATCATTAAACCTTAATCAATGTATTACGAAACTCTAGTTACATTTATAGCTTAAATACACAATCAATTCAGATCTATTAATTTCTCCCTTTCTATCTCTCTACCTATCTATACAATTACAGCAATATTTCGTTTACTTTTATAATTCAAGATGCCAACTTTACTTCTTGGCAAGTACAATATACAACAAACATTCACCTCACACACTCGCATCATAACACAACATAAATACTTCTCGCATATGTACATACAATCAATACACACAAAAACACAATATAATTCTTTATGCACACAGAACAACACCATTCAAAAACTACAACATGAAAGATTGAAAAAGAGATACATTCCAATAGTGGTGATATAAAAGGGGGGGAAAACCTCCGTCATGATAAAAAACAATTTGAAAAGTTAATTAGCACAAATACATTAGATAGGATAAGAAACATCCTCTTACATGCACTTGAATTAAGAAACATACTGCATTGAAGGTGTCAAGAAAATATACTTCTTCTCCAGCCTCATCCTTCAAATTATCCTTGTATGCCAAGGCCAAACTTTTGTGAACTAGAGCATCATTGATCTTGATGTCTGCATCAGTGTTTGTATCAATTATATACAGAGACATGAGTCGACCCTGTGACGAAAGAGACAGGGACAGAGTAAAAATAGTTGATCACGAAGGAAGTTAGATGCACTCTGTTATGTGCTTCTGCCTAGCTTACCCTATTAGCAGT
Organism: Lycopodina hypogea; assembly: GCA_963969325.1. Taxonomy (NCBI): domain Eukaryota; kingdom Metazoa; phylum Porifera; class Demospongiae; order Poecilosclerida; family Cladorhizidae; genus Lycopodina; species Lycopodina hypogea. The sequence goes on along the minus strand of OZ017780.1, from coordinate 5,508,765 downwards.
TATTAAGCAGAGCAAAACTTTGTCTTTTGTCATCTCCTTCAGCAGATCTCTGGCTTCATAACTCCATGTCTGATGGAAGGACAGAGAGTAAATTGAACAATGAGTGAGATATCAAAAATGGGAACAAGGATTTTCTGTTAATGTCCATGTTGTGCTTCTGTATGTAGATATGAATAGGTAAATAAACAATGCCATGAACAGAACTGAGAAAAATCACAGAGGAAACTGTACACCACAACTACAATTATAGCAGATATGTGTAGATTAGAATAGACCTTTAATTATGTGCATTGATAGTAATGCATATGCTAAGCAAAATGTTAAATTGTGTTTTGGTTAATTTGATATGGGCAACTAGCTGTTGACTGAATTAGGTGTGCTGTTATCTATGTGAGTCTCACAGATGAGAACCTATATAAATAAGAGGGGTCCACACTGAGACCTGTGGCAAATAATTGCTATAATATTTATTAAAATATAGTGTTTTAGACCAGGCAAAATAATTATTCAGAACACTTAAGCTGAGGTTAAAGTGGTGGCAAGATTTACAGCTTTTGGGTTTTTATACAATAAGAAGTACTTAGTTGCAAGTAAAGGGTTTCCTTACAGTAAAAGCACCTAGTTGTGACCTATTAGTTGAAACAACAAACAATGATGTTTTCAAACAATAAACAGTTGGTTAATTCAATTCTTCCCCCTCCCCCACCATTCCAAGTGTTCCTAGACCTCTGTGACACAGGTATAAATGAGCTAACTTCTGAGACCTGATGACAGAAGCTCCTATTGTGCAGTGCATGCACTTTGAAGAATATTGCCATTTTGATCATCTCAGTGAAAGTGTAACAAGTTAATTGGTGAATATCATAACATCAGGTGTCAGTGTTCATTGCTAACCTAAACTGATCAAGAAGTACAGCAAGAAGCTACTTACTGACCTCCTAAGACCGCTAACACAACCTTCAGAGGATTTGGACTCTATAAAATGTCGACCCAACACAGAGGCAATTCACAGGTTATTCCAGATGGAACAGATGATGTTCTCTATCTGCAGGCCCCAGAAGAAAAGAGAACAGAGAAGACTTGGACAATTAGAGAGAAGAGGAGAGGCAGCAAAGAGAAGAAAAGAGATGACTCACACTGTTTAAAATAAACCAGCAGAAGGAATGGGCCAGAAACAAGAGAGATGCACAGAGAAAACTAGAAGATGCTGAAATTGTCATATATATATAGATTAGCCAGTCAGCTATATATATATATATAGACTGGAATATTATGACACACCCACAGGAAAAGTTGAGGCATAGTGTTACCTGACCCGTTTCCCTACATGAGTCCAGTGATATGGCATCAATCTGATACTAAAGGAGTCAACACATTGCCTTGTCAAACAAAAAGTTTCTTACTGGACAAAACATCACATCAATAGACAGGAAGTGAGGGCGTGGGGGTATCGGTAATGCTGAAACTTCCTCCTCCTCCCCCCCCCCCCCCCCGTCATTCACATGGGATAGCTCATAATTCACAATGTAGATCAGGACCCAATATGTCACAATTAATCATATAAGCTAGCCAATCCTGCAATAGAAATCTTTTAAAAAAAAGAAAATTAAAAAAGGAATCTTCCTATCAATTGATCGGAGGATTAATTCTCCTACGGTACTCACCCAGGAAACCTCCGCCAAACATAAGGACATAGGCTGTGGACTGTCCCACTGGATGCTCTAATTTTAGCATATCCATTACAACATCCAAACTATCTGGGGAAATGGCACTCCAATGCATAGGCAGGCTTGGGAGGAGGGAATGTCCCCCTCTGCATAGCAGGAAAGGGAAGGTGTGTGTGTGTGTGTGTGTGTGTGTGTGTGTGTGTGTGTGTGTGTGTGTGTGTGTGTGTGTGTGTGTGTGTGTGTGTGTGTGTGTGTGTGAGTGAGTGAGTGTGTGTGTGTGTGTGTGTGTGTGTGTGAGTGAGTGAGTGTGTGTGTGTGTGTCATGGATTGGCAGACCAGAGAATAATCAGCCCTAAGTAGTCACCGATTATATTACAAAAAATAACCTACTAATTGTTAATTATCATATTTTCTTGATATTTTCACACCCTTGATCACTCCACATTATTGAATAAACCACTTCTAAATTACACCATTCTGAAAAAAAAGGTTGCGACTTTGAACATGCCACCAAGCTGAATTGAATAGCTGATGATTAATACCCACAATTAAGCCTATGAACAAGTACATCAACTTGCTGAAGGAGAGAAATGCATTCATAGCCCAAATATTGTTGTGCAGCTGTGCAGTCATGCAGTGTGAAGGTGCTGGCCAACATCAATGAAATAGGACACATCCTTGACAGCTTTGTGACAACAATGAACACAATCAGATGATTTTAAATTATTAGATACGTGCGGTTTGATAAAGAAAATAGTTTGTCTTGATTTGAATGAATTCGATTTCTTTTGCAAGTTGATACATGGCAGCCATTCTCACTCAGTCTCACAGCAGGAGCTCATATAGAGGAGCCTCTATTGTTAATTATATACACTATCAACAATATCATTAAAAAAAAAACATTGTTTGCATTTTGTACAGGGAAGTAGACATCCATATTACACAGCTAAGGCAGGAACTTCCATTATATTTTTAAAAAAATTCTATTCTTCCACCTGCAGCAAGGTCAGCATGCGTAAGAAATAGCAGGCAAGAGAAAAAAAACAAAAAAAAACCAAAATTTTGTAATTCAAATCACACCATAGGCACAATTTGATTATTAATTTACAAAAATCCCACCAAAAATTCCTCTCCACACACCCACTACCACACCTACCCTACCTTCACCAACCCTACCCAGCCCAGCCCCCTCATACTCCACCCACCAACCCTACCCAGCCCAGCCCCCTCACACCACACCCACCAACCCTACCCAGCCCAGCCCCCTCACACCACACCCACCAACCCTACCCAGCCCAGCCCCCTCACACCACACCCACCAACCCTACCCAGCCCAGCCCCCTCACACCACACCCACCAACCCTACCCAGCCCAGCCCCCTCACACCACACCCACCAACCCTACCCAGCCCAGCCCCCTCATACCCAACCCACTGATTTGAGCAATGTACATGCATTTAGAATCCATATTTGCTCAAATCTGCAGACAATTTTGGGGTTAAACTCTCTTTTTTGTACTGCACAGTATACATGCAATATGCATACATAGAATCCACAGTTGTTCTAATTTGCAGACAATTTGGGGTTAAACTCTATTTCTCATATTGTACAGTGTATATGCAATATATATCTATAAAATTCTCAATTGCTCAAATCTGCAGACAATTTTAGGGTTAACCACTCTTTCTTATACTGTACAGTATATGTGCAATATACATATTAGTATCCACAGTTGATCAAATTTGCAGACAATTTTGGGGGTAAACTCTCTTTCTCATACTGTACAGTATATATTTGTGGTATATATGCTGTGTACATATATAGAATCCACAGTGGTTCAATTTTGCAGACAATTTTGGGGTTAAACTCTAATATCTTGTACAGAGTCCAGAGTCCATGTTTAGTCAACTCTACTTTATTCGGACACTAATTTAGGACATTGCCCATTGCCAGTGTCCGCGGAAACGGATATTGAACTTGGTTACTTGACATTGCCCAACAATGGTTCACTCATTCTCGCACGATTTTTGAAACCACATAAAGCAAGGAGTAAGTGTATATCATCTATATTTGATACTACTGAATTTGTATAATATAAATTAATATTTTTTAAAGCATGTATAAAAAAAAGTTGCTTTACTGCCAAGGGCACGATTTGATGAGCTAAATTTGAAATTTCTCAACTCCTCACAAAAATACACCCCTACTTCGATTCCAAGCTTGTCCAAACATTGTGACAATTTAAGAATATAAATTGAAATCTAATCATTCAAAGTAAACGTAACCACGATGATAAAAAAAAAGGAGAAAGAACAGCACCTACCAAGATGTTATGAACATGTTATTCAGTGCTCAATGCTCACATTCTAACTTTATTTTGTTAATAGAGAGATATCTACATGTGTTTGTGATCACACTATATCCTGAAATAGTTCACTCTCTATCTCTGTTGCTGTCTGTACACTTACACATGAACACTTCAATTCACACAATGCAGTACATAGCTAAATATCTGCTCCACCATTACCACCACCAACTCACACTTCCAGCAGGCTTGAGATGACAGAGTCTGCACTCTATGGCCTGTGCAGGGAGCACAAGATAACTGGCTTTAGCCCATCTAATAGCCGTCATGCGCACATCTGCCATATTCCCATAGTCCACATAGTGTATGCGTACTATATCTTGAGAAACCAACTCATCCACCTCAGCACGGTACCAGCGTCCATCAGTGTAGGATGCACAGCATGGCTGAATATTCATATGAATTTTAAAAAAATTTTAAATCAGACAGTGAGGTATAAAAACTGTGTCATTCTCAAATTCAATGCTATTTAGAGTTTTATCTAGGGGCGGGGGGGGGGGGGGGGGGGGGAAGAAGAAGGGGAATCCCCCCTTTCAGATTGGCAGTAAAGTAAACAGTCAATTATAGCCTATGTAATGTGTACTGGAATGTCCAGTGTTTGTAGTAATTCATGTAATTAAAAATCTAACTAAATATAGTTTGCAAGTGTCTGTCTGTCCGTAAGCAATACTACTCCTCCCATATGGGTGTTCCAATCACCAAAAAAAATTGTTTAACAGTCCATTTGAGGAAGCACTGGGAGTGCATATATTGAGTTTCATCTTGTGGATTGCTGTGTGAAAAAAAAAAAGAAATTCAAAAGTTTCCATAAACCAAAAAAAAAACAAAAAACAACAACCCTAAGAAACCATGGCCAATTGATTAAGGCACAGGTTCATCAAGCATAAATTTGGCAATTCATATCCTGGACTCCGCTTTTTCCCCCTTTATTTTTCCTATTTCCACTGCCTACCTTTTATTCCTTTCCATTTGTTCTTATAATTTGATATATATTAATATTATCCCACTAATCTATATAGAGTTTACAACTGTCTGTTTTTCCGAAGTAATGCTACTCCTCCCAAACAGGTACCTTAATCACTTTAATATTTTTATAGTCTATTTGGGGTAGCACTGGGAGGGCTTAGATTATTCTTCCTTAAGACAATTTCATGACCACAACCCACCAAAGGTGGGCCAAGAAAGCAATGCAGCCGAAGGCCACAGTTGTGTGCTAGTAATATTAATTAATGATAGCTTATTAAATGAGGGAAGTATTTGAGGGTCCAACTCCTTTGGTTCAATCATTTTTAGAAGTTCCATTCTTGGCATTTTTAACCTTACACACCAATAGGAAGAGGTGTGGCCAGGTGGGACACAGCCCATACTACTCCCAAAGTCAAGTTGTGTACGCATACCTAGTTTTAGGTCTGTAGCTCCAAGGGCTTGTCTGGCCTAAACACCATTTTTGGCTTTATTTACCACCAAGGTAAACATTTTCCGGATTTTGTAGCCCATGTTTTAAGTCAAGTCAAAACCTATGATCATGCCATGTTTCAGAGAAACCCTCTCATAAGCTTAGCTAGAATGATGACACAAACATACAGACAAAAAAAAAAACAACTTTTATCTATATATATATATATATATATAGGTAATGAAGTAGTGAGCAAAATAACTTGAACCTCTTCATTTACACTAATTGGACAGCAAATAATGTTATAATCCATTACTGCCTAATGTAAAGTGCATGCCATTTTCATTTGTCTGTTAGATAAAACATTCCAGTTAGTGCTCAAGAATTTCTCTGCATGCAGTACATTAGAGGCCATCACCTGCCCAGGGTACACCTCTTCAATGGTGTACTGTTGTCCCTTCAGAGACGTGTAGAAAGACGTGATTTCCCTTTGTAGGCTCTCCAGAGCACGAGTGGTCTCCTTACCAATCAGCTGCACAGAGAAACTGCTGGGGCTATGGACATCGGTCACATAGATGGGAACATAATCCGTCAGAGAAGGTTCAGGTAAGGATAATATCTTGTACACTGATGACGAGCTCTATAAATATAAAGGTGGGTATAAATAAAAAATAGATGATATCAGTTGAAATCATAATCTCTATCATCCCATGACAATACAATCCTCTTGGTAATTTTGATGCTTATTAAACTTCTTTTTTTTTAAGCTAAATATTTAGGGAAAGGGAGGGGGGGGGAGGAACTACTCTTTTTAGTTATACATAGGATGTAACAAATCACCTAGAGTTTCCTTGACTCATTTCTAACAAAATTAAAGTCAATTATCAATATATCATTAACCTATACGCTTTCCAAAGGTATATAATACCTTGAATATTCACAAATGTATGGAACATAATAACATTTCTCACCTTTCTGACAAAAAGAAAACAACTCACATTTTATGACAACATGCACAGTTCAATGACAGACTCTGCACGTACAATCCACTTGTCACTAAGATTTCTTCTTAAAGAAACAGCTCCTAGCAACTTTATACAGGCAGCACAGCTGAGCTTGAAACAACTCATCTTGGCCATGTGGTTCCACATCACAGTCAAGCAAGGAAATAGCATGACACTCACAATCCAAATCAGACTACCAGATTTCCACTTTAAGAAAGTTGAATAAGCTACCTTCCTCCTCTTGTCCGTAGGGGCCCTCCCTTGCTACTGCTGCTGCTGCTACCCACTTCATATAAATGCTAGCTAAATAGAAACTCAAATACAGTAGCTAACTACTGCAACACTAATACTGTCATTTTTCTTTGTAGGAAAACAACAAGTGTAACTCAAAGTGAAAATTTTATAATGATATATATATATATATATTCTTACCACCCTCAGTTAGTTACCTTATCTTTGGTAGAGTGTTGTCCAACCTTGTCTTCCTCTTCCAAGTGTGAGTGTGTGGAGAATGCCAAAACAGAGGTGCCCCCTGGAGGGCACATCACCTGAACACCAGGTACCTTCTGTAAAAATTCTGATGTGGCACAGAATCCAAGATCCAACAAGGGGAGTTCTTCGCCTGTAACACACTGCACACACATATTGCATCACACATACACACCCACTAACACCCACCCACACACAACGCAGTCACAATATTGACAGATTTCTGCAAGCAATAAAGAAATATTAGTAACAATTACCTTGAATTCACCAAGGAATTTCTCTACAGGAAGGCCTTCATTGTGTCTTCGTAACGTGCTATGAACTGCCCTCACCAGTTTCTCTGAGACATACGCACTGGAAATGATTCCACGATTACCACAAACTGCATATATGTATATTTACAAGTTACATAATGATAAATCAATCTGAATTTTGTCTATCAAGTACAGCAGTTCTGTATTCCAAACACTATCACAATATTTTATATTTTAAACTCAATATTTTTGGAATATATTATCCATAAAATAAATGTATTTTCCACATGCAGAAATTGTAAGAGAAGATTCAGTTTGACTAACTCTCAAATTCCTTGTAAAAAAAGAGAGAGACTGCAATGGTATCAGGTGATCATAGTTCACACTACAACATCCACCAGTACCTTGAGGTCTCAACTACAAACACTTAGACTTGCCCTTGGGGGGTGTGGTTCCAATAAGGTGGACGAGCCAGTCACCAATGCCTCCAGGTCGCTCTATGGCACAGCAGCTGACATGGCTCAGGAGGTGAACACAGCTGGAGTAGCCAAGGTCATCCACACTCAAGTCTTCACCAACAAATTCCTGCAGAAATAACAGCATGGATGAAAATCAGCAACTAACCTATCCTGAGGTGTAACATACCAGTCTTAATTATATGTGTATATATACATACATATATATATATATATATATGTATATATATATATTCAAAACCGGTTTGTGATTGAGGAATGGATAGGAAAAAATTAACTCTGGGATTCATGAAAGAATATATATCATTCTGTTAATAACTATGGGGGAGTGGGTGGTGAGCAGAGACTGGTTAGGAAATTAAAGAAATCCACTCTATAGCTTAAACTCCTTTTCATCATATTTGCATCTGTGTTGAGAGGAATGAAGTGGGGGAGGGGCTAGGAGGGAAAGTGCTAGAAATTATCAATTTTTATGTTGTTCAAACCCATTCAGATGGATTGAAAGGAGGAAGGTTGGGATGGGGGGGAGGGGGTGAAATGGATGAAAATGACACTACTAGAGAGTCTAACCACCATCTCATAAATACTTACCAGTTACCCCATCCACACCCTGCACATTAACACACCACCAATTATATTACCTTGTACTCAGTCAGAAAGTGGGAGACCCAGATCCCAGCCTTGTTTGTCTCAAGCAGCTGCCTGATGTGGTCAACGGCTGACTGAGGGATATCCTTGTGTGGCTTCACCTCCTGGGATGCCATTTTGTCTACACATACCACATCTCCATCAACCACTTTTTCTGTCAGTTGAGGATTCGACTGAAGAGAAGGTAGTTTGCTCTCTGTGATAATTTGCTTCTGCAGTTGTCGTCGTTCTGTCTTCTTCATGGAAACGTCTTTGATCACTTCTTCAAATTCTGAAAGAAAATAAATCATGTAATATTCTTTAAATTAAGAGTTGGCAGCCAAGAATTAAACAATTAAACACACCAGAGCAATGTTGCAGTAGTACGCTTACTACTTACAGCACAGAATTATACGTACCACAACTATGAAGTTTAATGCTTTCAGCACAAGATTGTGTTTCCATGTAGACCACAAGTTATTCCACCCTTTACCAATTTGAATAGGACACAATAATTATCTACTGATTTTGCTTAATACAAATGATTGGCTTATAATATCACATTTGGTAAAGGGTTATGTCACTTCCAGTCTACATGGGTGCAGTCATATTTCCTATTTTCTATTCCCATTTTTTATTCTGTCCGTATACAATGATGATATTTATTGAAAAAAGTGCTCATTTCACTAATGCAATGATGTTTTATGTTGCTGAATCTGTGTGCGTGTGTGCGTGTGTGCGTGCATGTGGTTCCCAGCATTAAAAATCTTCCATACATGCAACAACACTGTTTTGTAATAATATCATCACAAGATTGCTAATCTTTTTCATTTTCTTACTAATGTCACCAGCAAGGTAGGAGGTACAAGGCCTAATCTAGATAAAGGTGCTTGGGATGCAGCATTGCCTCAATAAGAATTTCAGAATGATGTGAAGTAGTGGGGGAGCTAATATAAATTAGGAATTTCTTGGGGGGGTGACCTTCACCCAACCACCCCCATAGTTGATGAAACCCTAATCAGTAAATCAATATTTTATAGCAATGTCCATCAGCATAACTATATTGTTGCCGTCCTTTACTTTTCTTTAAGTAATAAGTAACAAAGAACGAAGTTATAACAGTGCACCCCGTATGCATTACACAAACCCTGAGAGTACCTTAGACAAATGTAATTAAGGTTCTATTCTTATTACTTCAGATATCCACAGATCAACCTCCATTAAATAAGTTCAATTTCTTCCAATGCAGATGTTAAAAAAAAAAGGAAAAAAAAGGGAAAAAAAGGAATAACAATATATTTAATGATTAGTCATCTAATTGCATATATCATCCTAATGAGTCACAAATCTACATGGAACGAATAAATTTTAAAAACATACACAGATTAACTTGCATCACTAATCTACAAATGAAAATCTCTTCATGTGACTAATAAACAAACAACAAACATAATGTAGCTAACTAAGAACATGGCTGGCATGCTAGGGCCATGCAACAGCACCAAGAAATACAAAATTGAGAAACTGGCTATTTCTCCTTATGGTAACATGATTTCTAACGTAATTTATTTTTACCAAGAACCATAGTTTTCAGTAACCACTAGTGCAGCAAGATTTCCAACCATCCAGCAATCTAACATTAGAAGAAGCTGTTGAGCAAGCACAATAAAACTCTATTAGCATAAGGACACTGTTGGTCTTATCCAGAAAATGATCACCATTAATATCAATATTTAAAGACAAAAATAAAATGCAACAAAAAGACAGATTGTTCAAATTACTTAATAGCAACTCACATACTTGAACAACAGCAACAAACACTGGCACACACATACATTAAACAAATAATCTATCAACATTCACACTTACTAGCAGTATGGCCTGCTAGAGATGTTCTTGATTCTTCTTCAACAGAGGATTTCCTCTTCTGATTGTCAGAACAACCATTGATAAGTGACTGTTTTGAGCATTCCTGCATGGACTTTTTAGTTGACTTGGCTTTCACTTTAGTTAGAGGAACTACTCTCTTCACAATTTTCAAATTTCTAGTTGTGTCATTGAAGCAGATAAGTATATCTGGCACTGAAGAAATCATACTGCTCAGAGACTCAAACCCCCAACTTTTATAATGAATATAATGGTGAAATCTCTTGGCATAGGCATTCTCAAAGGCTTTTAGGGAAAGACCATTTGGATAGGAAAGCATAAGCTCCTTCAGGAGAACTTTAACGGTGTCAGGAACCATTGGATCCCTGATTGTAAATGGGGAAAAAATTATTGCAGTATTATTCACACTAGGGAAGGATGAGGTGAACTCCACATCTTCCTCAGGTTAGATTTTCTGCTAGGAGTCCAAGTTTTCTTACTCTTTCCGGTTGCCGCAGCCACACCGTAGAGAGTGATACAGCTGCAGAGATAGGCACACACTGACCAGATCTGGAACGGGTGGTATGACATTCAGTCAAGTCTGAAATTGGGAGATCTGAAAGTGCCCGAGGGAAGGTTCCCACCAGTAATTTTGAGGTAATGTTCTTGCTACTGATTCAGAGTGCAACAGTTCCTAGGGACTAGGACTGAACCGCTTTCCTGTTTTACTAACCCCCAGGTTGAGTGCTCGATATAATTGGCCATCTTTTCTCCCCCTCAAGAATGTGTACAAATGTGGAATTAGGCATGCACTTCTAAAATCTCAATCCCAACTCATTTTGTGGTGATTCACAATGTCTGGCTGTGAAGATAGGGAAAGAGAGGAGTTCTGGGCCCCTCATGTGGAGGAGTATGGCTATTACAGTGCACTGAAGTCAGGAAGCATTGATGGCACTGACAAGTTGCCACATGACCACGCCATTGTGAGGGCAATGAACACAGAGTGTGAGTTTGCCTGAGGCCTAACTTATGTCAGATCATGTTTTATTAAGTGAATTATCTGTTCTAAAGATCAACCAAACTTGCAAGTTAGAGGTGACCCAGAGAAGACTTTGTTTGTGGCAAGATTGAGTCATGATACTACTGAAGGTGAGAAAGTGAAACAAACCATCTCCCACATTGACTGTACAATTTGCTGATTAACTGCTTTAGAGCAACTTATCATTTCAGCTATACGTACACTTTCACATTGCTAAATCCATCTTGGATATATTTATATTATATTTGTGATGGATTCAGTTGTGGCCAATCCAGCCAAAAGGCTAGGTTTGTTTGTTTATTTTTTTTTTCTAAATTAGCTATTCCTTGTTGATTTCTGACATTTTAAAATTATATACTACAAATAACACAAGTGTTATGCTGAAGTATATAAAGTGAGCTCTGTTGTCAAGGAATAGTGATGTCCGCCATAATATATTTAGCTGACTAGTAAGATTAAATGTAAGCATGATCCAAACAAAGAGAAGCTTGCTCAACTAGAGGCATGCTTAATTGGACGCCTGCTTCTAAGGGAATAGACAGAAGACAAAAATTTCTATAATTTTTTTTTTGTCACTTGTGACACCGTCAGCTCTCCAATTGATGCTTCCCATAATCTTTTTCCTTTTTTCAGTCAAGAGAATGATTACAACTTGTGATTAAAAAAATTTAAAAAAAATTTTTTATTTTTATTATTTTTTTTATTATTGCGCTGTTTCTCGACATGATTGAGGCATGCAAAACTGAAAATCAAGTGAAAAAAAGGTTGAATTAAAGTGATGGTAACATTATATTAGAACATTTGCTCACACCCTCAGAATAGTGTATTTGTGATTGAGCTTCATGAGGTCTCCTTGATGAAGGGCCTTTGCCTACGCTTCAATACTATTGACAAAGCCTCAGGGCATCTTGAAGGGCTCAGTATTGGACTCTTGCCCATATCTGGACTATAAAATTTGTTTTATTTTTTGATTGCATTTTGTTTTTGTTTTTTCTCTTTTAATTGTGTACTTGTTTTCATTCAGATGTATTGTGTAATGCGTTCACCAAATTTGGCACGATTGAAAGGTGTCGATTGGTACGTGATATTGGTGAGTCTGTATGTGAATTTCCAGCCACCTTCAGTCATTGTGTGCACTGTTAAATGTTAACTATAGTGTGAATTATTGTTGGTTCAAATGTAATGCAATGTAACACCATCCAAGTGCACATGTGCAACAGTTGATATAAAATCTGTGCACCCAATTGTTTGAGAATCTCTTAGCAATGAGGATAGAGGATTGTTTTATATGACATATTGTAGGAAATATTAGTGTAATGGGTCCACCAACACCTGTGGACCCATTATGGTGCACATGCTTGTGACTGCAGTGACTGGAAGATCGAAAGGTTATGGCTTCATTGAGTTCCTTCGAACTGAGAGCATGGAGACTGCACATGATGTAAGTCATCCCCCCCCCCCCCGGGTCTCCTGTGTCTTCTCCCCCTCAACCCCCTTTGTGTGAGAGTGTATAAGAGCTTTCATGGAAGCAAGTACGAAGATGTGCTGACATTTCGCTTGAGCTACGAGCATGTGCATTTCAACCTGAACGTTTGGTATAAAGAAAATATGCTTAGTTAAAGGTTACTACTGATAATTTTGATGTTCAGCCAACGTGGTTGGGGAGCTGGTCCTGTGGGTAACCATGACTACTACCTTCCTGATATGTATCCATTGTGCATTCATGGTGTGATTTTGTGCAGTTCATTTCAGTTTTATGGCCAATTCAGTGAAAATTCAACCACATTTTTTTTTTCTGTGTGTAAATTGTCATTCACAAGTAATGATTCAGAAATCAGATGAGCTGATTAGCTGTGGTTTTCATGGCAAACCGTTGATGCAATATTATTAATATGAGTTCAATTATTGTCTGTATTTGCTTTGAAAATGTATTTAGGAAGCATACCATATGTTCCTGGACGGCTCAAAGATAATAGTAGAGCGTGAATGTGAACGCACGCTTCCCGGCTGGAGTCCCAGGCGATTTGGTGAGTAAAACCTCAATAATATATTATCCAGAGGGATTTGGCTTAAGTAAGCCCCCACCCCCTTCTCTCTCTTCTTGCTGCCTTCCTATAGGGGGTGGATTAGGAGGACGCAAGGAATCAGGCCAACTCAGATTCGGAGGCAGGGAGAGACTATTCAAGAGACCTATGTGCGTGTTTGTGAAGAATATGGAAGATTTTGGTGTGATATTCTCCCTCCCCTGCTCGCTCATCTTCTCATTTTCTCTGCAGAACTCCAGGAAGTGTTCACTTGGGATGGCAGGGAGAGGGAAGAAGGAGAGGAGGGTGTGTGTGGCACGGACGACATGAAGGAGGGAGGCAGCCAGAGAGAAGTCCACAAAGACGTAGTAGTTATGGAAGAGACTCTGGCTCACGCTCCCAGAGACACTCTCGTGATCACCATTAGTTTGTTCTTCCCCACCCACTGCAAGTGACTGGGCATTCTTAATTAATCAAGATTCATTATAGAAGGAGAGGAAATAAAACATTCAGTCATAATTCCTACAATTCAGTAAAACGTGATAAATTCTATAATCGTTTTTCTATTTGTTTTATTTCTTTTTTGTTTGTTGTCGATCGAAACAAGAAAGTGGAAACAAATTTTCCCTTCTTTTTTTTCTCTCATGCCAAATGTGCTTGTTTGTTACACATCTCATTGTTGGCTGATGTCACTCCTGGTCACAGTGGAGGGCACATATAATTTCCGAAAGTAAAGAAAAAAGAAATTAAATAAACTCAGTCTTTTTCCATTTCTAGAAACTGTTATTAATTGACAAATAGAGACAAAATAATATTCAAGTTTCTATCTGTTATCTTCTACAATAATAGTTCCTCCAGAAAACTCCACCATCAAAAAGCGACATTCATATCTACCTCGATTATTCTATAAACAAACAATAAAAAACAACAAAACAACACAACACATCTAAACATTGTTTCAAATTAGTTACATCTGTACAATCTTCTTAAGTGACATAGACACTACCTCAACCCAGTGTGGTGTTGGTCCAGTGTGTGTCGCCATAGAGCTACTGTCAACCTACTTCAACCTGCCTCAACTCAGTGTGATGTTGGTCCAGTGTGTGTCTCCATAGAGCTATTGTCAACCAACTTCAACCTGCCTCAACTCAGTGTGATGTTGGTCCAGTGTGTGTCTCCATAGAGCTATTGTCAACTTACTTCAACCTGCCTCAACCCAGTGTGATGTTGGTCCAGTGTGTGTCGCCATATAGCTATTGTCAACTTACTTCAACCTGCCTCAACCCAGTGTGATGTTGGTCCAATGAACTACTTCATTAAATCCACTTGACATGCACATCATCTCACTTAACATCCTGTGTGTGTGTGGGTGGGTGGGTGGCGTACCATCTTTAGGTCTATTGTTGCAGTTCCATTTCTCCTGCTTCCATCCACAAAGAACTTGAGCCTCATATGAGTCACACCATCAACAATATACTCCTGATGCCTGAGGATAACATAAACAATAACAACCACAACTCTAAAATAATGTAATTCTGTATATAATATACTAGCAGCATATACTCAGCATTGCCTGGCCAATTTCAACATCAAACATTGTACTCAAAGTTTATTATGCAAACCATATATCAAATCTATTGCTCCATTGGTTTGTTTGGCCAAAGTACTGTTTTTGTCCTCTTTTGGAAAACATAAGTGGGTGTGGTTATATAAATGTACTTAAAACACTCCTCAGATTATATTGATTCTAAATATATATGGGTTCATTGGTTTAACTCCCTAGGTTCAAGTGATTTGCTGAAATCATTTTTGGCATTAATAGCCTTACACAGAGAAAGGAAGAGGTGTGGACACAGCCCATGTTAGTCCCAGAGTGAAGTTGTGTATATTCATACCAAGTTTTAGTTCTCTAGCTCCAATGGTTTTTCTGGCAAAAATACCATTTTTGGCTTTTTCTCGTTACCATGGTAACCATTTTGCCAACTTTTTAGCCCATGCTTTGAGTTGGGTCAAAACCTATTATCATGCCGAGTTTCAGAGAAATCCACCTACCGGTTTGGCCAGAATGATGGTGCAAACATACAGACAGACAGACCGACCGACAGACAAATTCTCTATTTTCCCAGACATGCCACCTGGCTTAAAACCATCTCAGGGTGGGTCTCCTCCATCCCTAAAAGTTTGGTCAAAATCTAACAGAGGGATTTTGAGAAA
This sequence comes from Lycopodina hypogea, assembly GCA_963969325.1. NCBI lineage: Eukaryota > Metazoa > Porifera > Demospongiae > Poecilosclerida > Cladorhizidae > Lycopodina > Lycopodina hypogea. Next base: position 5,493,345 of record OZ017780.1, on the reverse strand, counting down.
CGGACGAACATAGTTACATAGGTAGTTACATAGGTAGTTACATAGGTAGTTACATAGGTAGTTACATAGGTCTTCTAATATATATATATATAGATAGATAGATAGATAGATAGATAACATTTTTGTTTTTTGGTTGGAAGTCATGGGATGAATCCAAATTTTCTTTTGGCCTTTCATCAGCCATTTAGAAGACCGGGTCGTCATGTGGCCTTTTTTTTATCAATTTCTTCCAAAAACAGCACAACATAAGGTTTTTGGTGGACCTCTTATAAATATTTTTTTTGCATGCCTTTTAAAAAAACTTCCAGGACTATCTGCAGGAACATTGAAGTCGTAGGGAAGTTAATGAAACTTGAATGGTGGTAGTTGACCCCAAACCGATAGCTAAATAGAGTTGAAGCTGGTAATCCACTGCAATGTACATTACATGTTAATAGCAAGCACTTTAAGCATGGTCTGCAAAAAAATATTGTTAGGGCAAGTGCGTGAGAGCTAAACAACATTGACTCTTTCATATTTCAGATGCAGAGAGAGACATGAGTTTGAAGGGCCAGGGCCAGATAAAGGTGTTTCTACCTGGACAATTCTGGTGAAAGTACATTTCATTCTAGAATGTCACAAGGAACAACAGATCTTTACAACTGTTTATACACCAGCTGAGAATGTAACCTTCATTAATAAAACATGCTATTGCTTGTCCTGTTGGAGAAACACTCTCGGAGCAGAATGGTATTTGGTTGGGCACATGTTAATATTACACCACTTGCCTCTTCCGAGCCCCTACAAACACACCATATGAATCCTCCACCTCTGAACTGATGAGAAGCAACCAAAAACTTTTAAAGGACAGGGGGAGGGGGGAAGTGAGAGAGAGAGGAGGTATGGGGGAATTGATGACCATCACCATTTCTTATTAAATCCTCCTTTAAAGATGTTACATCATCAATGGTGTAAGTTGAGGTCTAACCACCTGTGGTATCAATTGAGGTCAAGCAAGAAAGGAAAGGTCAACAGCTAGATAGGGGCACTCAACAACCAACCAAGATACAAACTACTTGGATTCTGAATCATGATGAATCTTATTGATTCTAGTACTCTACTTGATTGCCTTACGGGATATGTTTCCTGCGCCCGCGACCAGAGAGCTCCCCATGGCCAGCAATGGGTTCTCCTAGAGCTTCAACCACCCGAGGGTCATCCTTGACACGCTTCAGTGCATGGGTAAAGATGGCGGAGGGGCTGTTGTTTGACATGAATTCACTAACGACACTCCATAACAAGACGCCAGTGAGTGTGAATCCCCCGAGGATGACAATGAGATAGGTTATGTCTCGTCCAGCCCGCACCACTGGGGGGGGGGGGGAATACAAGTCAGTATATGCATCTTCTTATACATGATAGAATAGAATATAGTTACTGGGGGATTTTAAACCATGCACACACACAAGCACAAGCATACACACACCCACAAGAATTTGAGTAAACATAATTAGTCATAGAGTATTGCAAAATTGAAGAATATGTTTGCACATACTGCCTATCACATTGACATGGGGAGGGTTCAGGTGTGCATTTTTTGCTAAATATAGAAATAAATAAACTCGTGGCCAAGGAAATAACTACTGCTTCATGCATATAATTCTATATTAATAGCAGGCGTTAAATTTGTCACATTAATGGCTGTGCAATTTTTCTGTAGCAACTGGAAGGAGAGAACGAAGTTAACGCCCCTTGGCCAAAATGAATCTAGAATTCAAAGAGTTGATGATACGAGGGCCTGATGGTAATATACTTGTAAGGTTGACAATCCAAAGGACTACTTGATTCTAGAAGAAATCATCAATTCTAATTTATCTTTCCAATGATATATTTTTCCTAACCAAAATGTTTCTGCTGTATATGCCAAGTGTCATCACACTCTGTACACACACCTAGGAGTTCACGGACACACAGACAATATGGTAAATTATATTGGTTCTTCTTCCCTGGGGGAGGGGGTTTCTTTTTTTGTAGTGGGAGGAAGGGAGGGCTGCTCTATCGAGGTAGTGGATGGGTTGGTTTTGAAAATAGCCAGTTCGGTTGGACCAGGGGGTTCAATTTTCATCAAATTTTCTAATTCCCCCAAGGGTTATTTTTTCTTTTTTAAGGTGGGGAGTGGGGAGAAGTTAGGAGAAGCCCACAAAACCATAAGTTAAACTGAAAAAATTTGTAACAAAACGATATTGTCTATGATGACTCAGGTTTAATCATTACTACACTCACTATGATCAGGACAGGTCAGGTCAATTCTATTAAATCGTACTTGGGTCATTGTGATAGAAAAAAATTTCAATGAAATAAAAATCACAAAAATCGAGGAAAACCAAATCACCAAAAAGGTAAATGTGTACTGCTTTTCTGGCTCATGGGGAGCAGGAGTTCAGGCAAGTGCTCCCTCTACCATCTCCCAACTATAAAATAAACAAGCAAATCCCAGAAAGCATTAAAGCAGGCCAAAAAAAATCCATATTCACAGCAATTCCTACCACCCACAACTACTAACTAGACAGCCAACTTTACAAAATACTCCTTTATCAGTGGTGGATCCAAGGGGGGAAGGGAAGGGAAGGCAATGAGTAAATGCCTCCCCCCCCCCCCCCCCCCACCCACACCATTAAATTAAAATAAAAAATATCAAGCAAATCCCAGAAAGAAAAGAATTAATGAAGAAAATCCTATCACCACTACTAACCTATCGGGTGAGGCCATGAAACAGCATTTTCAAAGGGAGGAAACCTCAACAATCACTCTAGAGTAGAGAGAGAACTGGATACACTAGAGTTGCTTACAGTGAATGATTTTTGGGAAAAAAAAAAAAAAAAAAAAAAAAATATATATATATATATATATATATAATTTTACACTAAACTTTCGACTACTTCATTGTTCAGCAGAATATATCAAGCTAGGTGCTAGCTTACCCCAGGCTCCCTGAAATTTGTTCAAAGCTACCCCTTCTGCTACTTTGTGGTTCCATCACTGTAATTAATCCACTATACTATTTTAAGATAATAATTTTATGGTAAATATTCTACTCTGGTGAAATAGTTGTCTTCATAGTTCCTCCATTACTCTTATTAGTGGTAAGTCATGAAACTTTTCCCCCCCTTCTAATCGCCATTTTAAAAAAGGGGTGTTTGTTTTCAATTTTTTTACCATAAAAACACGGATGGAAGGAAAGATGGAAGGATAGACAGATGTAAAAATACTAGCATAAAAATAAAGATCAATTACAGGAGGCCAAAGGCCAAATGAAAAACTGCCGCTAGGGAGAGGGTATTCTCTAGTATACTTTAAAAGAACCCACATAAAACAGCTCTAATGTATAAAAAATCATAAATTTTCATTATAATGGTAAAATAAATTTAGTATGCCAGATTGTTATATAATTTTGTTTTTTGTTTTTTTGTGTTGTGAAGGAGGAGGGTATCCCAGTGGCCTCCCTCTCTCTCTCTCTCTATCTATCTCTCTCTCCCTCCCCCCCCCCCCCACCTCCCTTCTGCATGTAACTACGTCTGTATTGGCAGCTCTGGATGTATTGCATCACCAGCATGCAAAAAAAGGTGTGTGGTTATTTGCTGGAATAACGTTTCCCTGTAGACATCAGTGGAACGAACTATAATGCCACATCCACTATCTACGTTCCTTTCCCTGAAAATGCATATTATTTGCTTTTCGAAAAAATGCAGCGCCAATAACAGTGTCCTTTGGTTAGTCTCTGGTAGCCAGACTCTTTACTTAACAAGTTCACTGATGAATCCACTGGTCACTATAGGCAGGTTTTCATGAGCCAATCACTAAATTTTATAACCAAAATCTGATTGGTCAAATTTGTAGAATATTACGTATTGCACAGTCAAATAAATAGCGATGACTAAATTCCACGGGCAATCAATGCCCATTTCAATGCTTGCAAGTTACATAGTTCACTAACTCACATTCTATATCTACAGCTGTAATTACATTGTTGGCATATGACACACTTCCAGCTGGAATCACAAATATCTTGCAACAGTGACCAGACCAATTATTCCATTTTTAATATGTCTGGCAACACGAGATTATTCTTTGGTATAAACATTAATGGCTATATATTAATCACAATTGGTTAGAAATATTACCATTTATTAGATAGGTCTATGATTAGTTGCTCCCACATTCCTGCACAAGTGTGTGTTTGTGTGTTTGTGTGTGTGTGTGTGTGTGTGTGTGTGTGTGTGTGTGTGTGTGCGTGTGCGTGTGTGTGTGTGTGTGTGCGTGCACCATGTGCATGCATGCTGGTAATGATTATAACCAGCACTGAAAATAAGGGATTGTCCTGCAAAATGTATTTAATGGGTACAATTCATGAAATAGGATAAATTAAAATTTACATCTAGTGAATAAATTAACATACTTCAACTTAGGGAAAGCCAAAAGAGCATGATCACTGCATTAAAACGCACCCACCTTTGCCTCCAACTGTCAACTGCTTTTGTTCCTCCTTTGGATTGACTATCTGGGTCAATACTGACCCTTGCTGCCCACTGCTTCCACTGCTTTTGGTCTTGGCATCTGAGACTACAGAAGTGTGCATCCCTCGCACTCCAAAACTAGGTAAGCCATCTTGGAATACCAGCAGCTTAGAGTCAGTGAACCGCAATGTTTTAGTTGGATTGCAAAAAAATAAATTTGGAGAAGTCAGTTCCTTCGAAACAATAACACCTTCTTTCTCCGATTTTTCCCTAGCTACGGTTGAGGTCTTATCTCTAAGTGCAACAGCTGTAAATAACCGTTCCGGTGTAAGTGAGTGAGAGAATGGGAGAATCCTGAAGCAGGATACTCTCTGAAGCAAAGCCATTAAAATTTCATCACAGCGGTAAAGGACGTCACATGTGGTGGAGGTCGTCCAAGCAGCTTGCTCTCGCCAGACTGTAAAATTTTGCTGCAACTTCCAATACGATATGATCTGATGTCGGGGAAGGTGTCAACTGTTCCGTTCCCCTGCATTGTGACGTCTAAATCTTTGGAAGCGTACAGGCAGCTTCCCAAGAAGGGAAAGCCCAAGGAGAAGGTGGAGTGGACTCCTTTGGCTGCAATTCTTCAGTACAACAGTCAGTGAATAAATTTTATTTTATATCTTCGAATTTTTTATGCATGCACGTAATGGTACAGTGCTATAGCTAAGTTTGCATTAAAGGTACCAAATGTTCATCTCAAATAGCCAGATTTCATCATGTGGGTGGGGTTTCCTAATCTGTGCAGTCACAAATTCTCACTAAGGGTTGGAACTGCTGTGGAAATATAGTAACTGCATTGCAAATATAGTAACCATAGTTACTTTATTTTAGAATTTAATATCCTATTTCAGCATATTTCAGGATTTTGCATTGACCAACAAACCTTGAAGTATACCCCCACTCAGGATCTGTCCCCCTCCCTTCTCCTAGAATTTATGCTGTTGCTCAAAAGTTCATCTGAAGTTGACTGTAGAGGGTTTGTATTACAACCATGGACTGTTCAATATAAGCCCAAATGAAATCTGCTTTCTATTTTCCCATGAGTAATGTGGGTGGCTATCTACCAGCATGCCATTTTGCTGATCCCCCCCCCCCCCCCCCCCCCCCATTGACCTTTCCCCACTAAACATATCAAGGGAAACACTGACAGCTGTATATTATCAAAGGCCAGGTAAAGTAATTTTTTTTCCTTGCTTAAAAAAATATCGACGTGAGAATGCAGCTGTTTGTGGTCTGACTGTGGTTTAATTCAATTATTATTATTTTTTTTTTATCCATTTCAATTCTTACCCCTCTTTTCTTGCAGGTTGCCTTGGTTTTTAACTCTCTTTTTACCTGTGGCACACAGGGCTATGAACACTTGGAATGGTGGGCAACCATAAATCCACAAGTTTTGCATAAGAATGGATTTTAAAATAATTGTTTAATATTTGGAAACACCGAAGTGTGTTGTTCCGCTAATTTATTACGACTACATGTTTTTACTGTATGGAAACCCCTTGGTTACAACTAAGTATTTTAATGATAGATACCCAAAAGTTGTAAATATTACCACAACTTTTAAACACATTAAGTGTTCTAAGCAATTATTTTTCCTGGTTTAAAAAAAAAAAAAAAAAAAAAAAAAAAAAAAAAAAAAACTCTTCTAATAAATCTATTAATAAATTTGCCACAGGTCTTAGAGTGGGACCACTCTTGTTTCTTCAAAAGTGGCACCCCTGGTGGGTGAGAAAGAAGTTCAAATTTTCCATGCAAGAATTGCCTAGAAAGAGACCGTGAGTCCTAAAGGCAACTATATCCCAAGCTTGAGGTGTTTAATCCCAGGCGTATGCTTCCCCCTCCCTCCCTCCCTTTTTATTCCTTGGCTACAGCAAATCAGTGAATGATACATCTCATTTTGATTTGTGAACATCAGCTTATTTCTATTATTTATTTTTTTGAAACGGCAATCAATATCACTTGTTTGTTCTCAAATTACAACTTTTCCCCCTGCTATTATTAGAACATATCCTATTTCGTTGAGAAAGATGTGGAGGACAATGCATTTAAACCTGCATGTTTTTTGTTGTGGTGTGTGATGTGTATTTGGGCAGGCAGGTGTGCCTGTGTGTGTTTTCTTCTCCTTTCTTGAAGAGAATCCATTCTTCATCTTGTTATACTGCACTCACTTTAGTGTCAAGGGATGACCTATCACTACATGGTATTCACAATGGTATGAGGTATGAGGAGAGGAGGGGTGTGGTTTAGTTAGGCTGAGGCAACAGGATTATTGAAGGTTGGTAATGATGTCTGTGTTGGCCTGCATGAATGGCCTGTACTTTTAGCTGCAAGTAAGTGCCTTTGCATCTGAGTAGTCGATATATAATAATCAGGTTGGGACTGTTGACATTCTTATGTTAATTGAAGTGGTAAGCTCCAGTGGTGCACTGAATTCCACTAGTTTTGCTATATTAGTCAGTTGTTATGACCTGTGTAGGTCATCCTTATCACTGCTCTATAATATTTTGTTGTAGGTGAGAAGGACATTCTTGAAGTTGTGTCACTGGGAACAGGATCAAAATGCATTGGACAGAGCAAGATGGATAAAGAAGGTTTGTGTCAGTAATTCCAACTCCTTGGCATCAAGTTAATCATCATTATCTCAGTATTATAGCAATGTGTACATGTGTGTGTGGGTGGGTGCTGAACATATTCCTGATGCGTTTTCTATCACAGGTTGGATTGTAAATGATAGCCACGCGGAGATTATTGCAAGAAGAGAGTTTGTAAGGTAATCAGTAAGCCTCACTGCACAGATGTAACTATGGGTGTTTAGAATCAGTCTTTGTCACTGTGAAATATCTCACCAATAAGATTATCAAGAATGAAGGTCATGCCATGGGAGCATCTGCAGGAGCAGAGTGTATTAAGCATACACACAGACATTTCAAATTTATGTATGCTAGAGTAGGTACCCATGATATATATGGAATTCTATTTTGCCTGGGTTTTTTTTTTTTTTTTGGGATTTTGGGATCCAAGTTTTTAAAAATCTGTTTTGGCTAAATACCATCCTTGATGTATTATGTGTCTTCCCTAAAGAGTGGGTTTTGTTTGATATGGTGCTTTGGTGATAAAGTGGATACACATGCGTACATACATATGAACTGTTTTTAGTCTGACACATCAAGAGAAAGAGGAATGGCTAAGTGGGACCAAGCCCATGTTACTCCCAGAGTCAAGTTGAGTATGCAGACCAAGTTTTAGGTCTGTAGCTCCAAGGGGTTTTTTTGGCCAAAGTACAATTTTTGGCCTTTTATTAGCCTGACATGAACATACTGCTTTAAGCAGAAGTAGGACAGGCTTACCAGCTTTAGACAAATTCTTGTACAATGAATTGAACTCTTGGGCTAACAGAATCATTGTTGCATAATTTATTGCAGAGCATGCATAACCACAAGTAGAGCTTTCACCACATCCACTTCTTAGTCTTTTCAATTCCGGTGCGGAGAAATCGATATCCGCTGGTTGTGAGAATGGAACAGTTCAAAATGCGTCATTAATCAATCTTTATAGCTTTAGGAATCATATATATATATATATATATATATATATATATATATACAAAATTCTACATAGAGCTGTTGTTTTGACTATGATGGGTCTATTTTATATTATTTAATGCAGAGTTATGTGATTAGCTTTACAAGTGTAAATATATGTCAAAGAAAGAAATAGAATACAGTTTATGAACTTTATTCAATCGAACCAAAAAAAAAATTCTGTTGTCATGCAGTAGAATGTAGAATATCATTAATATTAGTGAGGGATCATGAGACTCAAGGATTTTTCTCTAGACTTCTTGGCTGCACTGAAAAGCTCCATTTTGAGTAGATTATGGCATCAAACAAAGAGTTATGTATGCACTGACAACAGCTTGCTGCTGGGCACAGCTGCAATGTAAGGAAACATGAGAGCATGGCTTTGTCAGGGTCATCCTTAATGTCATAAATTGATGATGTGCACAAGTGTGTATGTTGAATCACCTTTGACTTTGAACAGCTGCACAAGTATACAATAGAAACATTTTTCCTCCTGAGAAACAATATATTGCACCTAACAGCATTAGAGAATGACATGACACAAAGGGTACTTGAGCACAAATGTTAATTTTTTTAAGTGTCGTTATTATTTCATTCATACCTCCACATCTGATGGAGCACAACCTGTACTATTAGAACACTACTTATTCGGTTGACATACCAGAAAGGACTTTGTTTAAAATCCTCTCTTCCAATGTTAATATAACTTCAAATTTTTCAGATGTATTCTGTATCCTTTCCGTTTTTTCTTTAATGCGCCGATTTCTGTCCAGCACATGCAGCATGCCCAGCTAGACCCTTGTATCTAGTTTGATACATAAGTCAAGGAAAATTGTGTTGTATTATAGAAGAATTAATCAGGATGACATTACCGATATTAACTTCAGAATCTGTGCATACACACAGTTGAAATTCAAATATTCGTTGTCATTGTTTTATAATATACCGAATATAGGGGTGTATGCTAGGGATATGAGGGCATGGTCCACTACAGTAAAGGATGGACCAACAGATCAGGAATGACCAAATTGCTGTGTGGTATAGTCAAGCAGTTTAATTTATCTTCTTTATTTATTAAATGCTTGATCAAAATGACATTTACACAAAAGAACAGTAGCTCTGGTAACCTGACAAGAAACGCGCGCACGCACACACACACACACACACACACACACACACACACACACACACACACACACACACACACACACACACACACACACACACACACACACACACACACACTCACACACACACACTTAGAACTTAGAAGCTGCCCATGGTACGAAGTACCATGATGGCAGTGTCCTGGATGAATCCAGGACCAATGGCAATAAACTTAGCTTATGATGGCATCACACAGAAATGTTGGTGTCTGGTCAGATCTCCTTGTCTTCGAAATTTTCTTCCACAGGCACAACTAAGTGTTCTTAATTCAGATTGCTTGTTAGCTGAACAGGTGTTCCATCGCCTGGATGTTGAAATTTTCTCTACACCATCTAAACACAGATGAAACCACCCCTTCCAGTCCTGGCACAACTCATACCATCTATCATACACACCAATTGCCTGCAAATCCACTTTCAGAACATCCCTCCACCTCTTCTTTGCCCCGTGGCATGGTCTCTTCATGTTAAACTCCCCAAACAACAATCTATTTGGAAGCCTTTCTTCATCCATGCGACCCACATGACCCAGCCATCTTAAACGCTGCTCCAGAATGATATCAGAGATGGAGTGCTGCAAGCCAAACCTATGTGATAGGCTATGAGATGTTAATCTTTCATTCCATTGTTGGTACCTCGTCACACCCAGGATTGTCCGAATACAACGGTTATGAAAAGAATTCAAACGTCTTGTATGCACAGCCTTTATTGTCCAAGTTTCAGCTCCATACAGTAATACAGCTAGAACAACTGCCCTATACACTGCTCTCTTTGTGGCCAATGAGAGGTCTTTGTTCTTAAATACTGGCACCCTCAAACATCCAAATGCTCTAGCTGCTCTAGCAATTCTTCTAGTCACCTCACTAGTGATCTCCCCATCTCTTGAGATGTTAGCACCCAAGTATGTGAAGTCCTGGACTACATCCACAGAGCCACCCTCCACCTGCACTGGTCTGACATCACTCTCATTCAATCCCTCACCAACAACCATCCCTTTTGTCTTCTCAGTACTCACAGTCAGCCCCCATTCACTTGCCACTTTTACAAACTCTGCTGCTACTGACTCAAAACTATCCCGAGAGGTTGCATACAATGCCACATCATCAGCAAACTGGGACTCAGTTACTCTCATCTCACTCAATCTAGACTTAGCTGTGCGGTCCCCAACCAACTTCCTACCATGCTTATATAACACACTCACTCCTGCACCACTACTCCTATTGCGCCAATCAGCCACCATAGCACTAAAGTAGATATTAAATAATGTGGGTGCCAGGGTACATCCCTGCCGTAAACCATTCCGGACCTCAAACCTATCAGTTACAGTCGAACCCACTCTAACCTCAGCATGCATCCCCTCATGGAAAGACTTCACAACATTCAACATTTTTTCTGGCACACCATACTTCTCTAGGACCTTCCATAGGGCTTGCCTGGGCACTGAATCACACACACACACACACACACACACACACACACACACACACACACACACACACACACACACACACACACACACACACACACACACACACACACACACACAACATAAGCTTTCTATAAATTAGATAGGATATATTTGGAGATCTTAGCACACAGGTCCTGATAAATCTCTTCATATGTTGTGCCCAACTGATAGACATTTGGCTGATGAGGCTCAGGTCCTGATACCGTGACAAAGGAACCAGCACCATTGGACTTTAATTCAAACCTATTCTTGCTAATAGAAAGAAAATGGAAAGAAAAAAATGAAAAAGAAGAAGAGGAAGAGGTCCCAGTGTGCTGATAAAGGAGTTTGGTTTTCATTTGTAGCTTATTGTGTGGCTGCTAAAGGTATTTATTCAGGAATTCGGATGATAATATGGTAAAGGATTGTTTATAGCTCCCCTACAAACCACCAAAAGAAATTAACAACAAAAAACACAATTAAAAAAAAATGAGGAAAAACTAAATTTTAGTAAATAATTGGTTTCTGCCTTTGGTGGCCATACCGCTGAGTATTTTTAAACAAAGAAGTAGCTAGTGAAACAGTCTCTCTGTTTTAATCCTTCTTCATATTCATAGTAGCTTCATCTAAACCCAGCAACCCTTTCTATTCAATGTGTCTTACAAAGGGTGATTTCTGATTATTCAGAGAATTCTTACGCACATAACTACCAAATGATTTTTGCTGCTAAATAGTAGTTAACATGTTTGACACGTTAGTTAATTTACATACATGAGCAATGCACAAAGTTTATTTGTGAGATGCATAGTGACTATACAGAGTTTTAGGATGCGTAACACAAAACATCTTGACAACTCCATGGCAGAATTTTGCCATATTCCCAGCACAGTCATATTCGTGTCCTCTGCACATAGTCATATCCGAACCCACATTCGAACAAGTCTTCTCAATCAACAGTGCTAACTGCTACCCATCTGTTCCTTGGTCACATTCTACAAAACAGAGAAACATTTCCTGAATTTTATTATCCTCATCAACCAGATGATGATTAACATGTGATCTTTGTTAGAGCATCCCTGGCCTAATTTGCCACTATTGAAAATTGTTTACTTCCTCTGAAAAGTTAGTTATAATTTGATTCTGAATCCCTATGCCCATAACATTGATCAGGTCATTTCAAATTGTGTTTGATGGGTAACTTGCACTTCTTGGCGCTCTTTCAAGGTGATTTTTTAAGCAACTCACCACCACTGTCTGCTCAAAGAAATCTCAATAAAGCAATAAACTTAACCGTATTTTTTACGCAAGTCTGATTCTAGATGACCTCGAAGGGATATGTTTTGTTGACCACAGAATAATATTATAAAATTTAATTTTATAACAAATGTCATATGTTATTACTCTTAAATATTGAAGGTAGCAAAAGTCTGTCCATGCAGAGGACAAGTCGGATGATCGTTTACCTATTTCAATCATGCACCGATTACTGTACTGCATCATTGCTAGCAAATGATTGGGGATAGACTTAAAATTGTGTAAAAGTAGATTCACATTGTATATGCCGCATAGACATAGCCACATGTGCTGTATGTCACATGCACTGCATATCACATGCATTGTGAACAACATTTTGTCAGAATGCACAACACCAAATTTTATTTTTTAAATTACCGACTGAATCTGCAACATGATAAGAGACCTAAGCTCTATTTTTACACAAGGTGTGGAACGTGTTATTATATCTATGTGGTACACACACTGTGAACCTACCTTAAGAGGTCATGAAATAATCTTTGCATCCTGGACTCAGTTCTGTTTGATAATGCTTTATATGTCACATGACCAGAGTATGACATGACCACAGTATGTTCACATGACCACACACACTACTTACTCTCTCCCTGTCATGCTCTCATCATTATCATATCCATTACTTACACGTGTTTCTTAGATACCTCCAGAACCAACTGCTATGTGCTGTGCAAGGCACGCATCCTTCTGCTTTTGTTCTTACAGAGACTACCACAGCTCCCGATGATGAAGGTGCTGATGTAGGTGGTGATGGTGAAGGTGATGATGTAGGTGGTGATGGTGAAGGTGATGATGTAGGTGGTGATGGTGAAGGTGATGATGTAGGTGGTGATGGTGAAGGTGATGATGTAGGTGGTGATGGTGAAGGTGATGCATCAACCAGACTTCACTCAGCCTTCTCCATTAAGCCTGGGATCACTTACCACTTCTTCTCTACCCAAGTACCATGTGCGTAAATGATATATATATATATATATCCTGGTAAGGGGTCATTAATTGTTGTGATACAGGAATATATGCAGGATTTTTATTTGACAGAAGGAAGGTGGGAGAGGGGGTGGTTAGTCTAAACCAAAACTCATAACTTTTTCATGGCATTTTTACATCCTTGTTTAATCTACCTCATGAAATGAATAAAAAAATTGATCTTAATCTTTGCTGTTCTTTGAAATTGGATGTGGGAAATTCAGCATGTTATATTCTTCGCCTCCCATACTATTTCACAAATTGTTTAAAAAAATGGATACAAAATTCTTTCTCAACCAAAAAAGTAAGCATGCATGAGTCAAGCAAAGTCAAACCTTTCTAGGGGCAACTTGTATACAAGCCAATATATTTTAATGCATATACATTCGCAATTTACTTTCATTGTAATGAACAGGTAATTCCCCATCGATTAATCGACCATAATCTGATGCTGTCTGCCTTTTATGGGTATTGTCATTTTCTAATTCCATCGGACATCAATTTTATCACTGCATGTTATGATTTATGAACTGTCAATAGCATATAGTTGATTTTAATTGAGTAATATTAAAAACATTGAGGAAAAATGTAAATATTCTATCACTTGAAAGTGCCAAATATATAATTTTTCTTTTCTTTTCTGGATTGCCAACTTGTTTAATAGCAATGCAGCTGGTCATTAACAATTGTATGTCTGCAAAACAGTAGTTCTTGTCATAGTCCAAGACTGGGTACATGGAAAGACATGCAACATTTCATTTCTTGCCATCACACTTCTATGCAGGAGAGCTGAACACTAGTAGGCATGATTGTAGTTTGCAACAGTAATGTCATCTCCATTTTCTTGCAATGGTAGCCACTTTTTTCATGGATTTTAAAACTGTCTGCATCTTTGAAAGTATAATAAGGTGGATGCAACCAGACTTACAAGGCTGAACATAATGATAATTTATATTTGTAAAATATAGCTTGCTTGCTTGCTAAACACTTTATTACTGTATTGCTTACTTTATAATTGGGTGAACTTGAACTGAGGTATTTGCTGACGTAGCTGGTCAGGAAATTATCTTCAACTAAAAAAGAAACAAAGGAAGTGATTGTCGGCAAAGAACTTCCTGTAAACTCCACACAGTGATATTTGATGAGCAGGCAGGGTATTGCATGTGTGACAGCTTATTGGACCACACTACTCATTTCCAATTTTCATTCAAGATTGTCTGTTTTACTCAATCCAAGTCCAGGCTTGGCGTACGGCTTGTTTCACAAAGCAGGGATGGAATGAAAAGGTGTGATGATGAGGGGGTCACACCATCGTCCCTTTCTCCATCACCTACTCCCTCACACGATTAGGTCTGCCCCTGTGGTATTCTTCTTTATTTCACTACCTTGATCTGAAACTTCTGAACAATACGTAACTACAGTTAACTGTCTATGAGATAGGGTCAATGAGTGTGTGTATGGGAATCAATATTAGTTTGTTTATCATCTTGTTGCAGGTGGTGATGCTGCTATTTTCCCACAGACTTCCAATGACCAACTACTTGCAACAAAGTGCACCGGTCATCACTCAGGAGATGCCTGTGAACATGCAGATGACTGTCCCCCTCATCAATCAAAGAGACTAAAGCTTGACTTGCCAGGTACAACTACCAGTAAAGCCATCATTGCAGGTGTCCTGACTGCTCCTACAGACATCAGTGGAGATAGGAAATTGGAACATTTGGATTCTGTAGGCAATTCTGTATTGAGAAGTGGAGAAGAGCGAGGTGAATAATGTACTGAATCACCTGACAGACTAATTGAGCCACCCAGGGGTGTGTAGTAGTATAATTTTAGTCATCATTTATTCATGTCACCCTTTTGTTTTCTAATTACTCTCTGCTCTATATGTCCCACTTACATCGTGCGCACACAGCTTTGAAAAAGGGCATCTATTAAACAGTGTTGTATTTCTCATTCATTTGTAGAAGTTGTGGCTGATATTCACCGCACAGGTGCCAAGTGCATAGTGGGTGGTCCTCAGGATGCCAAAGTGCCAGGCCACTCCTACCACATGCCTGGAGTCCTCCGAACTAAACCAGGGAGGGGAGATCCCACTCTCTCCATGTCCTGCAGCGACAAAATTCTCCGCTGGAACTTACTGGGATGTCAAGGAGCCCTTCTCTCTCATTTCATCTCACACCCTATCTTCTTTGAGACATTTACAGTGGCTAGTCGTACTTTTGACAGAAATACCTATGACAGGGCTGTCTTTGGAAGGTTGGAGGAATCCTCATGCACTAATTTTGCTCTTCGTAGGCCTCAAGTTTGCCAGTGTGTGTGTCATCTTGAGGCCATTAAGGATTATGGCCTGACTTCTTGTTTTGATAAAAAAATTGCCCCTGCAGGTGATTCACATTAGTATAATTTCTGTCTGTTTTGTGGAGGCAATATAAGAGAAAACAACCTCATGGGATTGTCACAGAATATAAATGATCAAATAAGTGCTTAATAAAGGGAATATTCACCAGAATGAAAAACTACAGCTAAATTTATATTATTGTGTGATTGTGTGTCTGGGAATCCCTAAATGTGTTAACTGACTGTGATGAAACTGCGTGAAATGTTCCCTATGGCACCCAAATGTGACAGAAAATTTTTGGTTTCTAAATTCAAAAAGAAAACAACTACCAAAAAACTTTTTTTGTTGATAATTTTAGGTACAAAATTGAGAGAGGTTTTCAATGCATCAACTGTATTATTAGAATGGCGGATAGAAGAAAGGAAAGAAAGAAAATAAATTAAGAAATAAATAAAAGGAATAGCAGAGAATATCAGTACAAATTTGGGATATGTTTGTTGTTGTTTTTTACTGTTTAAAAAAGTCCTACATTTTCTATCAAAACAGGCTAGAGTTTCCCTGTCAAACCAGGTAGGATTTTTTCTGATTAAGCAGGTAGAATTTTTTTTTTTTTTTTTTTTTTTTTTTTTTTTTTTTTTTTTTTTTTCAGGTTAAATATATTAAGACATTTCGATAACCTACATAATTGACTGGAATGACGATAGTTTATTTAATTTCACAGAAGGAAAAAAAAACATCCAATTTCATTAATATGATGGACTTGACGAGAGGTGACATTCTGCGAGTTAATATAATGCAAAGAACATTTCTTTAAAAAAATGAATACATACCATAAAATATCATTACATTCAGGAAAATAACAGAACAGACTTTAACTTTCAGTCTAATATCCGGCTACAATGCCGGTGCAATGAGAAAGAGAGATATTAAATTATTGCAAAACTTTTTTTTTTAGGCATGTAGTCAGAAACTTAGATCAAAAATACTTAGTACTTCCATTTTGACATGTGAGCATGTGTATCATCATTATTGCATATGTATTTGCATTTGATATATAGCATTATATATCCACTGTAGCTATTGGTTACTGCAAAGCACCTCCGACTCATGAAGTATTGGTTCAAGGCTTAAAGCAAGGAGTAAATACAAAGTTACCACCTGACAGGACAAGCAGGTGACACCCATATTTACCAGGGAATAATTATTATGGTTTCATTACCTCTTTAAAAACTAGAAATAAAGAATATTTATTAATCAATGGAGGAGAAAAAAAGATTTAGGGTATCCCCAAAAAGTGGGGAACAAGAAAATACCTAACCAAGAAATATTGAGACAAGGCATGACCAATCAATTATGATGTGCCCTATTCTACAGCCCTAAATCACTGCCTTCAGACTTTACAACTTGATATTTTCATACTCCTACACTATTATGCGTGATTATGGAGTCACCTTTTTTTTTTCAATAGCATTTTTTGACACTATTGATGAAATAGAGTTGGGATCAATGATTCGGGGATGTAGAATTGGGCATGTAATAATTGAGTGTCCATGCCTTGTTTCGATATATTTTGGGTAGGTCATTTCCTCTTTCCATACTTTCTGGGGAAACTCCAAATCTTAATTTTTTTTTTCCATTTATTTATTAAAAAAAAATTTTTTTTTCTAGTTTCTATTATTTCTTTTTCAAAGTAAGTCTTTCTATTTTTCTCTTTTTTGGGGTGGGGGGGTGCAGGGTTGGGGGTTTCTTTGCAATATTTTGAAAGGGAATGCTTATTCTTTTATTTACCCATGATAATAGCATGCAGTTTTGACTGTAAAGTAATATTTATGTATATACACACACCATTCCTCATGTGTACTTCCTAAAAGAGGGAAATCTCTTTTATTTATCATATATTTTCCTATTTTTTTTTTTACAAAACCTTTTGCATTTGCAAAGGAGCACAATGGCACAGAACTAATTGAGTGTGACCCCCCCCCCCCCCCCCCCCCAAAAAAAAAGGGCGGGAAAAATGGAGAGAAAAATATGAAGATGGATGATACATATTAGATAAATGTTCACATACCTGACTCTCATCAAGAGATTTCCAGGCAATAACACTACTTCGTACAAATGAGTTATAGAAATTGTTAGTAGGAGCTAAGGGTTGGAGAAGAGTGTCAGTTCTGACAAGCCTGCTTGAGTGTAATGACTCTAGGTGGAATATGTTATCTGGAAAATGGCAGAGTCCATGTAATATTTTATAGACTACCAAAAAGTTTGCGGTTCAATCTTCTATCACTCAACCTAGGAATGTTAACCAAGCTGATGAGTTCATATTTTCTGATTTGCATGCATATACACCCACTAGGTTAGCTGGTTAGGAAGCAAAATATTATTATTTATAAGGTCAGCAAGGTTCTGCTATAAATCTGAATGTCTGAATTGTTAATTTTTTTTTTTTTTTTTTTTTTTTTTTTTTTTTTATATATTTAGCTTTTTTTTATATATATATTTTGAATAGTGTTTCCATTTGCAAGCGAAGAATGTTTGAGGATTTCTTGGAACTTCTTGAGTCTATTCCCGATAAGATGTTGCCCCAGTCCCTCAGGTAGCTTTTGTTAGTGGACATGTGGCTCTATTTTCCTTGTATATAGTGTATGTGTGTTATTAATTGTGTGTTTGTATATATATTCACTTATGTTTATTGTGTGGTACTGTTTGTTCAATTGGTTGCAGAGGTTGGAGAAAGATGCTCAAAACGTATCACTCCTTCAAAACAGCAAGCACAAGATATTGTAGAACCAAAGCTAGTTTTTTAATCTCTTTCCCTATGTGGTTGACTAATAATACTGACATGGAACTGTTTTTTTCAAAAATATAATTTTTTAAGTTTATTGTACACAGCTCATGGTTGAACAACTATAGATGAAATAAGTTTAAAAAAACTATGTATATGAGACAAGAAAGACAACAAAGTCCATAAATGTTCAAATTTCAATGAAACTGAATTGCCTAGTAAAGAATGTCAATGTGTTGGCTGTGAAAAGAATGCTTTGTACTGTCATGTAATAAACATTAGTACTAACTAGTAGTTTGATATAAAATATGAACCTATAGAATTTTTAAAAATTATATTTGAGTATGATTAAGCAAGTGTGCAATTCAATCTCAGCATGAAATTTCTAATATGGAATTTTCAATGCCCCCCCCCCCCCCCCCCCTTTAAAGAAAAGAAAAGAGAAGGCAAATGTGATAAGGATTATACAAAATTTCAAATTCACTAATTACCACAGTTAATACATACTCCTGACCAAGAAATGATAAGCATTATAACTGCAGTAGCATACATCTATATATATATATATTAGAAGAACTATGTAACTAACTATGTAACTATGTTCGTCCGTTTCTCAAAATCCCTCTGTTAGATTTTGACCAAACTTTTAGGGATGGTGGAGACCCACCCTGAGATGGTTTTATGGGAAAAAAAACAGAATTTGTCTGTCTGTATGTTTGTACCATCATTCCGGCCAAACCAGTAGGTGGATTTCTCTGAAACTCGGCAAGATAATAGGTTTTGACCCAACTTAAGACATGGGCTAAAAATTTCGCAAAATGGTTACCATGGTAATGAGAAAAACCACCCAAAAAATGGTATTTTGGCCAGAAAAAAAATCTAGGACTAACAGACCACCACCACTGAGAATTATTGCTGTTAAAAATGAGATAAAAAATGAGAATTAATTTGATTGAGATATATTGATTGTGGCTACTTAAGTAGCATCAAAGGAAAATAAACTGAATTAATAATTTGCTCTATTTCTCTCTTAATAATACATCTTCCCCACCATAACCTTTCTTACTGGCAAGACATGTTCAACTACTGGATTTTAACCTATATTGGCCTGGCAATGCTTGGTATATGCTGCTAGTTATTTATAAGTAGCCTCTTTACCCTATCCACTGACAAATTGGTTAAACAGGAATCTTCAAGGTTACCTGAAAATTCACAGTTGCAACTACAACCTGCCAGTATAATCAGCAACTGGACTCTCCCAATTGATGTCTCCATCTATGGAAGTGGAACCGCTATTGTGAGCAAAATGTGACCTCAGAGCCCCCTTCAGCTTGTCTAAAGACTTAGCGATTGGTAGGGCATGGGCAGGTACATTTTTTTTCAGTAGGTTATTCTATCTTTGCATCAGTAATATCCTTAACAGTAATATAGACCTCAATCCTCTCAAGGTAAATGGAAATATGCCCAACTTGAGGACAAAATACTTCAATATGTCCTGTTGCAACTATAGCCATAATGAGCTCTTGCAGAATCCTTGTAGCACAATTTGTAGCCAGTTGTAGGCAATAGTTAGTATCATTCTCATTGTCAATTGTAACGTTTGGCCATCTAAATATAATAGCACTCAACACACTATTAGAAATCCTCTCAGCTTGTTTATTACAATTGTTTAAAAGCATAATTTCTTAACTTGCTCAATTATAACAACACAGCACTAATAGTATAAGTTATGACTGATATACTGATGAAACTTATAAACCACAAGACAACCATTATGCCATCAAAACTACCACAAGTAATAATCAAATCACTATAGTCATAGTAAGTCATATACTTCCATTTTGCACTTCAAGTAATTGCTCTAAATATGTATTATGCTCACTTTGATCCTTTCCAAATATGGTAGTATTGCCCCAATAAGGGAAACCCCCAACTGAGTTTTCATCATGTATGAAATTGGACATTTCCTTTTGAAAGCATGATACACTATTAGTGACACCAAAAGGTACATGACTGAATTGTTACAAGCCACTGCTTGCCTCAAAAGCGGTGTAAGACATTCAATTCTTAGGAGAGGGATTTGGTGGTACACACTGTGAAAGCTGATAGTGCTGAAGACCCTTGATTGAGCTATGCCATTTATCCTTTATTTATAGGGGGGAAGGGAAAAGCATCCAGCAGTGGAAATCTACTGATAGTTCTTGACTAATCAATAACCATCCACTTCTTGTGGTTTTCACCATTTTTAATGACCACCTGAGTTCCCCAAGGTGACTTAAGATGAATATAGAATCATCGTGACTAAACTTGCCTGAATGAGATTGGGTGGCAATTATTAGTTTGATTAGATTAAAGCTGAAGAGGATCTATATTCCTGGTGCTTAAACCACAAATGGAGAGAGAATGTTCAGGGTCACCATATTCAAGTACAACCTCTACATGTTTTGTTGGAAAGTCCAGATGAAGTATAAGGTCTGCACATAGTTCAATGAGAAGAGATAAGCATAACCTTAGCCACTTACTCTATTTCTTAAAGAGGATGTAACCATCCATATTATTGCAAAGATGGGTAGACATGGAGGGCAGCAGATTTGACCAACATGGGATGAATAAAACCTTATGAGCTTCAACTCTGAAAATGTGTTTTGGCTACATAACCGTTGTTTTTTTTTAGAGTAGTAGTCGTTTGAGCGAGCAATAGATATCCAAAAGCAATCGTTGGTCACCGCATATCACCTAATATTCCCTTTGCATACATTTGAGGAGCACCTCCATAGGAAATCTTCTTGAGATTCCCTTTATTCTGATACTTAGAACTTGTGGCATTTCCAGCAGGTCAAGAGACCTTGAGTGATCAAACATGGTGTTGAAGTCCAACGTTTTGTTTATCTAGCAACCTCTTGTGAATGAGTCCTGAGATCAAGCCAGTGATGAATGCATCCCTGATGATCTCCTCTTAGTATAGCACTGCTGTGACATTCTGTTAACTGCAGTTTTTGCTATTTGAGAGCTTGGTAGTACTTATCTACCATCTCTGACCTCTGACAGATGTTGATGCCTGAGTGGCAAGAAGATGATAGCAGAAACTACTTTAGTTTGTTTGGTATGCACTGAATGAAATTATAGTCATAAATATTCTATTTCAAAGAAAAAGCTTTATCCAGCTAAATATCAAATAGAGGTTTAGAAGAAAACAAGACAATTATATGAGGTAGTAAGAGTATCAATAAGACTAGGTAAAATGTCATGTTAGCTATAAATGTGGGAGAGTACAAGGTACATCCTGGTTTCTTATAGAAGTACTCTAGTTCCTTCATGATAATTCTAGTTGCCATCAAATGTAAAAGTGAGGAGGTGTGATACCAAACGAGGATCTGCAAGTGCTTCCCCATGCCATCATCATAAATAAATAAAGCCAAATGAAAACTATTGAGAAAGGTATAAATCTATGTCAAAATGTAATGAACTCTAAAAAAAATAAGTTCAGAAATAGCCGGAACACCTGTCAAATCCATGTTTGTGACTTTGACAGCAATATCTCATATAGACCACCAAAATGTGGTGCTTTTTAATGGATGAAAACAGATTCTAGGTTTTAAACTGTACAAAAATCAAAATAATTTACAATCTATCTCATTTCTTCATTCAATCATTTATAAAGAAGTTGTCTCTTCCTGGAGTCCAAAACCATCCAGGCTAGATTTAGGGCATGAGGTCAAGAGCCATTTGATGGTGTTGTCATCCAGGACCTGCAGACCACGGATGCCATTTGGTGATGACTATTGGCATCTTTGTATAATAAGGTCTGCATTCTGATCATCTATGCCACACTCACAGATCGCTGAAGGGGTTATCCCCCATCTGTGCATGGATGAGCGGAAGCGTTCAAAGCTGGGGAAATCTAAAAAGTCCATAAAATTGAACTACTGAATAATGCTAAGGTGTTAGATCCACTAACCAATTATAATATATATATATATATATATATATGTATGTATTTTTTTTTTTTTTTTTAATATAAGCATGTACGTATGTGTCTAAGCATCACATGCAAGCACTTCAACTATAATGGCCGAATTTGGCAAGTGATCTCCACTTCAATTAGCATTTCTAGCCAAAATGACTTTGTATGGTTGTGGTTATGATAAAACCACACCCACATGTGGTCAATAATGCTCAATCAATCACTTGGAGAATATCCTCCAACATTTTGCTTGATCCGTGCTTTAATTAGATTTTGTATGCTAAAATAACCTCCTGTAGGTGTGGCATTAAAACAACCACACCCACTCACACGTAACACTCAACCTGTTACCTGTAGTCCATATACCAAATTTCAGCCTGATTGGTCTATAAATTTGCTTTAGGCAACCAAAGTAACTTCCTGTGAGCGTCCTATGACCAAACAACCCCCACAGACTAACCCACATGTGGTTAATAATGCTCACCCCCATTACTTGAAGACCACATATTAAATATCAGCCTGGTTAGTCCTTCAATTAGTTGTTGGTAGACTAATTTACTTCTTGATGATGTGTCTATATTTTAAAAAAAAAAAACACACACACACATGCTTAATGCCACTCACCCAGTTATTGTAGTCCATATGTCAAATTTCGTTTTGATTGGTCCATAAATTAGCTTATGCAAATCACAAAATCTTCCTGTAGGTGTGGTTCTGATTAATCCACCCACATATGATTGATTACACTCACACAGGTCCTTGGAAACTGCATTCCAAATTTCTGTCTAGTTGATCTTTTGATTAGCTTTTGATAGCAAAACAACTTCTTGTGGTCAATAATTCTTACCAAGTTACTTGGACAGCACCTATCAAATTTTAGCCAAATTTTTACTTACATTAACTTATGGTAGCCAAATCAACTTCCTGTGGATGAGGCTATAATAAAACCACAACTACAGCCGCACCAACTTATAATGCTCATTCAGTTTCTTGAATTCCATATATATATACAAGTGAAAGTAAAAATATTTCTTTTAAATAAAACTGTTAGTAAGGATGATGTGTCAACAAAAAATGCAGAAACAAGAATTCTGTGACAATGCATGTTACAAAATTCTGTATTTCACTGATACCTCTGACCTTAGAATTCTACACGAAGTGTGAGTCTGTGTTGAGAAATTCCTGGGCTAGGGCTAGGGTTAGGAGTAATTATTGTACATCAGCTAGCTAGGAGCAAAATAAAGAGGTGACAGTCACACCTTACATATTACGTGAGAATGTGGAATCAGTGAAGTAGGGAATTTTGTAACATGCACTGTCACAGAATTCTTGTTTCTGCACTTTTTGTTGACATGTCATACCTATTTACCAGTTTTATTTCAAAGAAATATTTTAATTTTCACTGGTTTCTTTTAGTTTTTGTACACTGTCAGATATATTTTTTTAAATATGACTCTAGTAGTAGTGGTAGTAGTAGCAGTAGCAGTAGTAAAAGCTGCTGTTGGTAGTGTAGAGCTTCAGAGAGAGAGAGACTCACTGTAGGCAGTATAGAGCTTCAGAGAGGCTCACTGCCAAATGCAGAAAGAAATAACAGTTAGCTAGCTATACCAATACTATGTCTAGCTGTTACAAATTTAGCTAAAGAATTTGACTTACATTCTAGATTTGGAACTGTAGTTCTGGTGGGGGTAGTAGTAGAGACACTTGCTGTTAGCTTATCTGAACATTGGGACTACACCCCCTTATAAAATTTATTTAATGATATTCATCCCCACACGAATGAACTGTTTTTAAATTGTGTGCCTAGACAAATTGATGGTCAAAATGGCGGCTTCAACTTGACACTGCAGCTATTAGTCTGGGATAACTTCAGTAGTTTGTTAGCATGGCAAAGTAAACAAAGAGATCATGGACGTAGTCCAGAAATAGTAAGCTGTTAGTATAACTATTACATGATTTGCTGTAGCCAGCTAGGCTCTAAACCTGGAACTTAAGAAATATTATAAGAAGAAAGATGAAGAACATTTGGTGATTTTGACCACCAGTCTCCAATCTCTACTTTAGCCATTGATTTGGAGGACAGAAACTATCTTGGTAGTTTGTGTTTCAGCTTATATGGATTGCAGGTGAGTTTTGTAGCCTAGGTTTGAGCCATATCAGAGAAAGTGAAGCCTATATTTCGTATTAGTCAATGAGGCTGCCATTTTTTTGGTGATCATCCCTACTTAGAGAGTACTACCATATATGTATATATATATACATACATATGTACTTACCTATGTATATATATATATAAACTGCATAATGAAAAAAAAAAATTGAATAATAATAAAAAATAAAAAAATTTTTAAAGGAAAGTGAAAAATAGGCAATCATATTAACCCCAATCTAGGTAAATTATATGAATTTTTTCTTAACTAAACCTCAAAGTTGGTATGAGTTAACCTAACCAGAGAAATAATCCAATATCTAACAGAGAAAAGAAAAAGAAAAAAAAATACAATTATCCACCCCTACCTAGAAGAAAAAGTAGTAAGTTTAAATAACTTAACCACAATGGGGGGGGTTGTTGTTGTTGTTGTTGTTGTTTTTACACCCTAACCACAATGGCTCTTGGTCTAACCACTTAGTTAACCACACCTCACCCCCAACTGAGAAATAAAGTGGGTTTTCTCTAGATTAATGAATTCCCACCCATATAAAAGCTTCAGTGAGCACCCAGGGTCTTCAGATGTCAAAAGTTGGCAATGGAGATTCTAACCCAGGAGGAACTGGTAAGTTCAATTCTAATATTAGTTAAGCAAGCTAGATATTTTGCATAATGTTCATTATATAGCTTCTGTTCAACCATATTCTATAGATGAAAATGGTGAACTACCAAGAAGGGTCCAGACTTTGCAAAAGGCATTGAAAGAAGCAAATGCTGAACAGTTCAACGAAGTCTTCATGATATTGTTACCAAGCATTTTGGAGCTTTCCAAGAATCAATTTGGCTCCTATGTGGTTAGAGTATTGTTTGATATTAGTTCTGCTGAACAAAATCTATTTTTGGCTGCACAATTGGAAGGCCATGTCTACTCTCTTGCAACACAATCATATGCTTGTCATATTGTTGAAAAAGCATTAGAGATTCTCCCCCCACACCATAAGGTCAGTATTTAATCCATATTTTTTTCTGCCATGTCTCTCTATATATCTCTTTTAATATATCTCTTACTACTCTCTAAGATACTGTTCATGTCAATAAGTAGTTATGCATGCAGTTTAGCTACTGTTCATCTGTAAAAAAATTAGTATTAATAAACATTTTCTTCATTACTTGAGTTTGCACTAATTAAAAAACAGCTTCACAATATATTCTTATCTATATAGATCCATTTGTAATTTCATCTACCTTTCTCTATTTTTCCCAACTCATATTTCTTCTATATTCTCTGTGTTATATCATCTCCTTAGTATGGGTTCTGCTATAGTTAAAAATTCCTTTTTCTGTAAGTATCTACATTCTTATTTCATCCCACTCCGAACTTCCTATCTTGAATATTATTCTATACCCTTCTGTTCCCTGATAGTTTTTCTTTTACACTCTCACACAAATCTCATTTACTGTAGGTTCACATCTTGATGGAATTGCAGCCCAGGCTTGTACAGTGCATGAAGAGCAGATATGGAAGCTATCTTATCGATAAGTGCTTCACCACAATCAATCAGTCTCTCCTGCAACCTATTGTAGATGTTATCGAGAAAAATGTGAGTATGAAGTTCATTTTTATAGCTAGGATTTTTTTTTATTGCTACTGTGAATGTATTTTTTAATTGTTATGATTATTTTCATTCATATAATTTGTCTATAGGTGGTAGAGTTGGCAACAGATTCCATTGGAAATTGGGTTATTCAGCGTTTTATGGAAAATGGTTCTGACCAGCATATCCAACAAGTTTGGAAGGAACTCATCAAGTCGGCAGGACTCCTAATATTGGTCAGAAGTGTATATAAGCTATACTGAAACAAACGTTTCCTTACCATTTTCATTGATAAATCAAAACAAGCATATTTTATCAAAAATGAAATGAATAAACAAGGTGACCTTTACATTTGTGTGTGTGTGTGTGTGTGTGTGTGTGTGTGTGTGTGTGTGTGTGTGTGTGTGTGTGTGTGTGTGTGTGTGTGTGTGTGTGTGTGTGTGTGTGTGTGTGTGTGTGTGTGTGTGTGTATTTCATGTGTGATTTCATATATATTAATAGGTTGTTGTTTTTTTCCAAATATAAAAAAAAGAGATCAAGATATTTTCCATATCTTGGAATATATATACATGTGTGTGTGTGTTTGTGTGTTAAACACTTAGGAAAACCATCCTAGTGATGGTTCCATAGTTTTCTATATACCACACTTACAGAGCATACAACCATTTCGATGACTGAACCAAAAATAAACAGGTGGGTAGTGGTAAAAGAAACTAAATTCCTGACAAATTTAACCTTTTTGGTTGCTAACTATGGAACCATCACTATGCTAACAACATAAGGAAGTATATGTCATTTGATGTACGTACCTAAACATGTACACAATGGCTGCTACAATTTTCAAATTATTTCCCTCTTTCACCACCTCAGAAAGGTAAAAGAATCTCTTTGTACTTTAAAATTACTTCCCTTAAGAAGATTTTGCTGCTACTACAACCATTGTCATCTATATGTAGGGAAAAATAGATATGCCTAATTAGCTATTATACACTATTAATTTACTGTGTTGATAACTTTGCTCCAAAGTACCCTATAGATATCATTAGCAACTTCATCTAGCTAATTTTTTTTTGTTATCTAACCATGCTGAACTATATAAAATCTGTGTAATAGTTTAATACAATAAACTAATTAATGCAATAAATACTGCAATGCAAAAATTATAGTAAAAAAGGCCATAAATAATTAGTCAATTAGATAGGTCATCTAGGTACTGTTGCTATACAACCGCTTCAACTACATTAAGATTGGATTGACTGGAAAGGTTAGAATGAAAGAATATTGTGACTGTTTGACATCCAATCCATAAGATATATGGGAGAAATGTATTATGGAAAGACATTTGATATGTTAATCCCACATAACAAAGCAAACAGGGATTGCATAGTATTTGCTCTGATTAAAGTTAAATATTTCTGAGGCATATCATATTATTAGTGGTTTATATTTATTTCTACAGGATACCTATGGATATTTTATCGTTGGTCATGTAATGGAGTATGGCACTACATGAAAGCAGAAATTATCAGCTTCATCCAAGGGAATGTTGTTCGACTTGCACAGGAAAAAAATTCCAGGTATGATTCAACATAAGAGAGAGTGCATGTTAATATCAAAGTGATATATATATAATAAACACAGTAAAATAGTAGAAAGGAAATGATTCCATTTTTCATGCAAATGCATTATTAGTCTATGTAAGTGCACATCCTTTTGGAATAAACCAGAACGTTCCTTGGACTATAGCAAACACTTTCCATGCCAAGCTTATGTATAGCAATAATATGGTGATTTCCTATTCCAGCAAATTTATGCTCAAGTAGATTAATGCTCAATATTCCTCATCTGTTTCAAGTCATTTTCGTAATTTAGTCATTCATTAAATATGACAAAGGATTTCGAGGATGACTATTCCTTAAAATTATACAGTTGACACTGAAATACCAATATTATTTCTTTCATTAGGAAAGATACCATTCATTTACAATGGTTTAATATTAATAAATTGGTGCGAGTAGCAAATACATGTGATAAATGTCAGTTCTGTAAAGCTAAATCATCCTTACTCTATGTGACATTTTCAATTCATGACGCCTTCTTTCCCTTACAGCTATGTAATCTGGAAATGTTTAGCGAAAGGATCGCAAGCACAAGTGAAATATATTATCGATGAAATTTTCCAGACAGATGGGTAAGAATTTAATATGTCTAATGAGATGAATGAATTGGTTCAGACTTGTGTTCGCAATGTTTATTTCTAGCTGTAGTGGTAATTCAAATAAAGCATTCCATGTCACATAGCACTCAAAATAATGTTAATTTAGCTCACTTTGAATCAATCAATATCAAGTTGAAGTAGCAATGATGTGAGCACAATATCATATTACTATGTGATCGAGTTGATTTCTTTTGCAGAAATATAATGTTGTTGATGACACATCAATATGGAAACTACGTCATCCAGTATGCATTGGACATTACACTACCAATCCAGAAGAAGATGATAGTACACAAGATCATGACTTTCCTTGTGGATGCCAGAAAGTACGTGTACGCTAAAGCAACTGTTCATAAGGTGGAAAAGATACTAAGAGGAACTCTGCTGGCATTCCACGCTAAATAATATTTTTCTTTAGTATTAATACTTTACTACATAATTATTCAATATGCCTGAAGTAACAATTATCTTTGGTTATAGCATTTATTTGATTGATTTTTTTTTGGACTTATGTTGAATCTATTTTGTGAGGAGGAGGGCTGAGTGATCGTTTAAATTTATAGCAATATGGCATTGTGCCCCAATGGATTCTTCCTCATACTAAGATAGTACAGTTGCCTAAAGAATTTAGCATATATATTAGCACATGCACAAGGAGAAATGAGTGTTTGAAACAGCTGCACAGTCATCACTCCAACTCCCAAAAATAGTCTCCATGCAACCTGTTATACACCAATGAAATGAGACGCAGTCAAACAGCTATGACACTGATTAACCTCAAATTGAAGACAACATAAAATGGCACAAATCATCCTCATTAAGGGGCACTTGTCATGCCACTAATAAACCCGAATTGGAGAGCATGTTTTCTGACACTAATGACCCACACTTGGTGCCAACTTCTAATAGAACTAATGAACCACTACTAGAAGAGCATTCGTTATGCCACTTATGAACCTCCAGTATAGAATCTCTTGTCATGGCACAAATGAACAGTCACTAGAGGACAACTTGTAGGTATTTAGGTCAATGTTTCTGTGTTGCATACTATTTTTGGCATTTTCTCATATACATGCATGCATAGGTAATACAAGTATGTATGAGCATGGCCTATGCCAATTTTAAATGTGACATTATGGGAGATTTAAAACTCCATTTCTAAACATATACTCTCATAATTTAGACAGCTAGAAAAATATTCTTGAATTATTCAAATTGCGTGCAATTTGACAATCGTTTTTCAAAAATCCCACCAAAAATGCATTTAGAATCCACAGTTGCTCAAATCCGCAGACAATTTTGAGGTCAATTTTGGGGTGATTTGGATTGGTAACCACCTCACAGTTGCTCAAATCCACAGACAATTTTGTGGTCAAACACTCTTTTTGTTCAAATTGATTTCAATTAAAATTATTTACTGAAGTTAAGCACTGTTAGGCCAGCTCAGTACTTGGATGGGTGACTAGCTCACAGTTGCTCACATCTGCAGACAATTTTGGGACAAAACTTTCTATTTGTTCAAATAAACACTGTTAGGCCTACTCAGTACTTGGATAGGTGACCACCTGGGGTCAGCAGATCTTGTAGGTGGTTTCCCTATTTTTTATAGTGTATCATATTCTCAAAGGAAGTCACTTGAAGAAACAGACCAGAGTGGTATATGGTCCTGCCCAACAACAGCTTGAAGTCTTAGGACAAATTGATGAGCAAATCTCATACAGAGTGCATCAATGCAAACAATACTTGCAAAAAATTTAAAAGTCTATTTACTTGGTCTTCCAGCTCTTACCTCTTTCAATATTGTAAAGTGGGTCGATGCAGTTGAACCTCAGGGAAGCAAGATCAAAAAAGAGTTACCTAAAGTGTTTCAAGGACTAGGAGATCTTGGAGAAGAATATCATATTCAACTTAAGTAAGGAGCAGTTCCATACCCCTTGTATACTCCAAGGAGTGTTCCAATTCCACTCCACAGCGAAGTTCAAGATTAACTTAATCAGATGGAAAAACTGGGGGTTATTACCAAATGGATGAATCTAGAGGGTGGTGTGCTGGAATGGTGGTGGTTCCTAAGAAATCAGGAAAAGTGAGAATCTGTGTGGACTCAAAAGCTCTGAATGACAACGCCTTGTGGGAAGTTCACCCAATTCCAAAGTGGATAAACTCTTGCCCAACTAGCAGGAGCAACTGTCTTCTTAAAACTTGATGCGAACAATGGATTTTGGCAGATACCATTGTCCAAGAAGTCAAGATTGCTGACTACATTTGTGTCACCAGCAGGATGCTACTGTTTTAATAAACTACCATTTGGAAATCCAGTGCAACTGAGTTATTTTAGAAAAGGATGAATCGAAACCTGGAAGGTCTCGCTGGAATATTTTGTCACATGGATGATGTCCTGGTATTTGGAGCATCTCAGGAACAACATGACCACAACTTGAAGGCAGTTCTGAAACAGCTAAGAGCTTCAGGTGTTACTCTTAATCCAGCCAAATGTGAATTTAGCATGATATCAGTGAAATTTCTGGGACATCTCCTTGACAAGAATGAGATTAATGCTGACTCAAACAAGACTGAGACAGTGCTCAATAAGGACACACCACAGCCAGTAGCTGACCTTAGGAAGTTTCTTGGAATGGTCAATCAGTTGGGGAAGTTTTCTTCATGTCTAGCCGACCTGAGTCAACCATTAAGAGAGTTACTAAGTCCAAAAAATGCGTAGATATGGGGTCCAGAGCAAGAATAAGCATTCTCCAACATCAAGGAAGAACTTACTCGCCCCACTGTGCTAGCTCTGTATGGTCCAGTGGTCAACACCACAGTTTCATCTGATGCATCTTCCTTTGGTTTAGGAGCAGTGCTCTTACAACAGAGTAAGCCAGCACACAAGTGGAGACCTGTTGCATATGCTTATCGGTCACTGACTGACACTGAGAAAAAATATACACTAATTGAAAAAGAGGCACTCACAGTCACATGGGCATGTGAAGATTCCGTGACTATGTCCTAGGAGGCAAGGTCAAAATCAAAACTGACATCGAATCTCTTGTCCCTTTGTTCAGTAATGAAAGACTTGATCGACTGCCTCCACGTGTGTTAAGGTTTCGTCTCAGATTGGATAGGTATGACTATTGGATTCAATATGTTCCTGGAAAGCTACCCTATGCAGCAGATACTCTCTCACATGCTCCTGTCTCAGAATCAGTGGACAGTCTTGAACTTGAAGAGGAAGTTGAAGTTTCAATGGAGAAACCACAAAGCAGGCAATTCTGCATACTGGGCAGAAGTCCTTGAACATGTACTGTCAGAAGTAGGGATAAGATCCTTCCTGCTCCAAAGTCATGGAGTACATCAAGTCAAGATGGCCAAGGAAGCAACTTCTCCAACACGAGATAATTCCTTTTTGGAAGCTCAGATCCTCATTAACGGTCTATAACAATCTACTCTTATTCAACAATCGTGCGGTTATTCCTACTCCTCTAGTAAGGATGTCATGGAAAGAATCCATCAAGGTCATCAGGGAATTGAGCATTGCAGGATGAGAGTGAGATCTTTTGTTTGGTGGCCAAGCATAAATAAAAAAAGTGATGGAGATGGTATGAAATTGCCATGCATGTGCAAAAGTAACAACTCCAAGGAAGGAGCCACTCATCTCCACACCTCTACCTGACTTTCCTTGGAAGGTGATTGGTACTGACTTGTTTGAGCTCAAGAAAAAGCACTACTTGTTGGTTCTGGACAATTGTTCACGCTATCCAGTAGTTATACAAATTAAATTGACAACTTCACTTGATATCATTGCTTGATTGAAGTCAACCATCTCTCAACATGGTGTACCTGATCTGGTCAGAAGTGATAACAGACCACAATACTCTTCTCTGGACTTTTCCAAGTTTGCGAGTTCATATGGATTCACCCATATCACTAGCAGTCCATTATATCCACAGAGTAATGGTTTGGTTGGGAGAATGGTGCAAACGGTCAAATGCTTATTGAAACAATCTCAAGATCCGCACTTGACCTCCTTGAGTTATCGTTCCACTCATCTACCTTGGTGTAGCTTCATTCCAACAGAACTGTTGATGGAGAGAATCCAGACTACGGTCCCACAAACCAATCAACAACTAATTCCTAAATGGCCATATCTAAGTGAATTTAGTAGGTTGAATGAGATCGACGAAGCAAAGCAAAAGAGAGATTTCAATATACACCATGGAGTTAGAGAACTCCCAGATTAGGATGAAAACATGAATGTTTGGGTGATAAAAGATACAAATGCAATGCCCGGAAGAATTGCATCATCTGCTGAGACTTTGAGGTCTTATATCATTTAAACTCCAACAGGTAAATCAGAAGGAATAGGAGCCAACTGAGAGTTATGCCAGAATGTGATTCGAACACAGAAGGAACGTCACCCTACA
The DNA here is from genome assembly GCA_963969325.1 of Lycopodina hypogea. Lineage (NCBI taxonomy): Eukaryota > Metazoa > Porifera > Demospongiae > Poecilosclerida > Cladorhizidae > Lycopodina > Lycopodina hypogea. The sequence goes on along the minus strand of OZ017780.1, from coordinate 5,460,869 downwards.
GCTGACACCACAAGAGAGATCTCCCAATATTATTATGATTAGATCATGTACAGGGACTGCAGTGAGGCATCTCGAGAGGTTGCAGCTCGAAAGGGGGGGGGGGATGTGGTGTGACTCTTAACTGCTAGATTAATATAGCTATCACTAATGGACATCATAGTTGCATAGTTGTGGTAACATTAAATACGTTCATTTCCTGTGCATATATATATATATATATATATATATATACTAGCAGCATATACCCGGCGTTGCCCGGCCAATTTCAACATCAAACATTATAGTCAAAGTTGAATATACAAACCATATATCAAATCTGTCACTCCAAGGGATTGTTTGGCCAAAGTACCATTTTTGTCCTCTTTTGGACCTGACATGAAAACAGAAGTGGGTGTGGTCATATAAATGTACTTAAAACATTCCTCAGATTATATTGATTCTAAATATATATGGGTTCATTGGTTTAACTCCCTAGGTTCAAGTAATTTTGCTGAAATATCATTTTTGGCATTAATAGCGTGGCTAGGTGGGACAGAGCCCATGTTAATCCCAGAGTGAAGTTGTATATTCATACCAAGTTTTAGATCTCTAGCTCCAATGGTTTTTCTAGCAAAAATACTATTTTTGGCTTTTTCTTGTTACCGTGGTAACAATTTGCGAAATATTTAGCCCATGTTTTAGGTTGGGTCAAAACCTATCATCATGCTGAGTTTCAGAGAAATTCACCTACCGGTTTGGTCAGAATGATGGTACAAACATATAGACAGACAGACTGATAGACAGACAGACAGACAGACAGACAGACAGACAGACAGACAGACAGACAGACAGACAGACAGACAGACAGACAGACAGACAGACAAATTCTGTTTTTTCCCAGACATGCCACCTGGCTTAAAACCATCTCAGGGTGGGTCTCCTCCATCCCTAAAGTTTGGTCAAAATCTAACAGAGGGATTTTGAGAAATGGATGAACATAGTTACATAGGTATTTTTTATTTATTTTTTTTTTAATTAATTTATTTTTTTTATTTTTTTTTATGCAGTGCTGAATGATCATTGTTATAAGTCTGACTAAAAGCGAGACTACAGAGTAGATCTCAAGAGAATAGCTACAGCTCTGTTAAAGCTATTACACCCCAACCACCCCTCACCCCCCATGCCATTATGGACCACTCTAATACAGTAATGGAAGTCAGCTTACCCCTTTCCTATCCCTACCATTTAGGACCACCCTAGTACAGTAGTGCAGGTTAGCTTATCCCCCCCCCCCCCCATCCCTATAATTAGGGACTACTCTAGTATAGTAGTGCAAATGAGCTTACCACCTTCCCCCTAACAATGTAGAGTGAAAATTGAAGTTGTAGAATAATTGGCATTGAATTATTGCATAGGGGAGAGAGAGAGATAATCTTCTTAAACAGTAATTACTTCTACTTAATATGCAAAAATGTAAACTACCATGATTATATTCCTCTTGCTACAAATCTCTCTCTCTCTCTCTCTCTCTCTCTCTCATTCTCTCTCTCTCTCTCTCTCTCTCTCTCTCTCTCTCTCTATATATAAATAATTAAATCCATTTTTGTCTATATTATTGCATATAAGTTACTTATAGCCAACCAAATTCTATTGACCCACAGACCTAAATATTGGTATCCATATACAAATGTGGAAAAGCTCAACTATGAGAGTTTAAGTAGAAATTCAATTTATCTCTTTCAGAATATGCAAGACCCTTACAAGAAATCATCAAGGCTATTTATATAAAAATCAGACGACAAGTGAATATTCTAGAAAGATGACACTAATCAAACAAAGAAATAACATTACAATGTTCAACTAAGGCTAACTAATAACAGCATTAATGTTCTATTCAGACAGCTAACAACAATATAAATCATACCTCAAATAATTAAAATACCACATTTATAAGAACACATTAACATTAATATGTTACTGTTCTATTCAGGAAAACCAATAACAATATCAATCATATACTAAAGTATTCCAATTAACATTTAAATTTATTAATTTAGTTCAATGCACTGTTACACAAAATACTGATGGAGTAAACTAGAAAATGGTAGAAGCACAAGAGATATCCTTGGAGCATCAAGAGCTTGTAACTGGATTTTACATGCATGTGTAACTTTCTTCTTACATTAGTCACTTTTCTATAAACATTTTGAACCCAGGTCTAAGGACAACCAATTAGACTTCATTCTGCTCTTTGTTTTTATAGAAAAGTGACCAAGGGTATGCAACATCCATCTCTATTAAAATGGTTAAGAAACCATACAAGAACTAATGATGAATCCCACATACACACACAAGGTTGACTTTAGGTGAGATTTTGGTAAAGGGTAAAGGTGGGCAATCTAAAATGTGAGGGAAATTATTATATACTTGTGCACTTAAGAAGTGGCTGCCAGTAGCCATTCTAGGAGTTTAAAAAAAAGAACTGAGTGTTAATAATTCAATACATATACTACAGGGTGTACACTATATTTACTTCAGTCCACAATACTTAGCCAGCTCTAGATCACCATATAGAGCAGGAATCCTGACCCTGTACGAAAATGTTCATTTATATAGTCCACACTAAACATGCAGTAATGTAGTAACTGGTGGAGATGGCATAGAAAGAGGGAAAGCTAGAATAATCATGTTTACATTTGGCTCCCTAGCAAAAGGCACCTCCAGGTTAGCTCTAAATAATTCATTATAACAGTGGAGAGATATTGAACTCTCCTGCATGACATTCTACATAGGGTTGTAATGCCATACCAGTCACTGATGTTCTTCACTGTCCTAAAAATTAAAAAAAATAAAAAAAGAGGATAAATTATCATAAGTATTTTGTATGAAAATGAATGTTAAGTAATGGAAGTTTGAGATGTGTCCCCCATCTAGCTATATGCTACAATAAAATCATAAATAAAAATTTGAACTGCTATCTAACAATTTTGATTGAGTACTATTTAGATGCTTTCCTTTATCTATTGAATATAGCAAAAGAAAATAATCTTATCATTTATCCATCCTTCTATAACTAGCAATGTGTCTATCTGTAGGTCAATCTATCTGTATGAATTTCACTATCTTCTCCCAGATGCTTAAATTTTCACAGGGTGATGGAGGGTTACCCTGAGGTGGTCACTGGGAGTTTGGTGAAGATCTAAGTAAGACCCAACCAGTAGGGCTCTTTTTTAAATAGATATCTGTGGTGTTGGTGAAGGAGGCTCATTTCCTGCATGAGTAACCACCATAGTGCTTAAAAAATAAAAATAAAAAACCATGATATTTGTAAATATTCTCTAAATGAGGTCACCAAATTAATCATTATTCTTCAATATTGTAGGGATAGATTAATTTAAGACCTCCAGTGTTCAGCTCACCAATATCTTTAAGTTTTTTGCTGCATTTTTTGTCAGGGACTACCATCACAATCAGTGAGCCACCCTCTAAAACAATAGACAGTGAGGTCAGCAAGACTGAGCCCAAACCACCCTCATTTTCTTTTTTTCTTTTTTTGAGCTCTTTCAAGCTTCATGGTGCCAATGCATTGTACTAATGACCATCCTGCCATACCTTGCCATTAAAAATGAATGTTTTAATTATTCACAACCACTGAGCCATCCTCTGCAACAATATGTAAGCACACTCTAAGTGAGGTCAGCTAAACTGTACCTAAACCCTTTCCTTATCTTTCTTTTCTCCTTGTTCTTTTGACCTCCCTCAATCTTCATTATGCCAAAGCATTCTGCTTATGACGCTATCCACAGATACTTTGCCTTTAATTAATTTCTTTTGAAATTATTTTTCCTCATTAAAAATTAAAGTGCCACTTCTTTCAAGGAAAACACATTAACCAAGGAAATCAACAATTATCCTCAGTGTAGAATGTGCCTACCTTGAAGTGCAAGTTTGATTTAGTATGATTCTAGGCAGGAAAGCGAACACACAAATAAGCACATGCATGCATACAAACTCTTTTTAGTATGATATGCTCAAAGGAAGACATTAGATCTCTAGGTTCTAGTGTGGCCTTATGGGCACCACTTTGGAGATTTTGGCCTCATACGCCTAAAGGAACAGGCATAGCCAGGTGACTAAAAAAATTAAAGTAAAATTCTCATCCTCAGTGATGTGTTTTACTTTATCATGAAGGGTGTGTTTCAATTCATACTGTGGCTTACATACATACACCCACACACATGTACTAACTATTAGCCTTACATGCCCACATGAAAGGTGTGGCCATATGGACCTTGCCCATGTCGCTCACAGTCATTTATGCATATGCATGGCAAGCTTCAGCTTTAAAGTAGAAAGGTTTCGCCAAGCACTACTTTT